>CM045751.1:13107500-13120000 GCA_024760905.1 Plotosus lineatus
TGTTGAGTAACAAAAATATTTTTTAGTTTACCAACATTAATAGAATTAAAATTTTTAATTTACAAGTACTGTCCCCAAATTTCCAAACAATGTTCTTAATTGCAAGAATTGTAAGAGGTATGGAATATACTTTGATTGGTTTTCATTCATTTTTCTAAGCTGCTTAATTCTAACTATGGTCGCAGAGAGGCTGATGCCCATCTCGGCAGATTCTGAGCAAGGGCCGGGGTACACCCTGGATAGCTCACCAGGCCATAGCAAGGCCAACACACAAAATTTCACACTCGTACCGAGGGGAAATTTGGAACAGGCAATTATCTTACTGTGCATGGTTTTGGACTGTGGGAGGAAACCAGAGTACCCGGAGGAAACCCACTCAAGCATGGGGAGAACATTAAGATTGGCATCTTCGTAAAATATTGTTCAAATTAACTTTAAAAAGTATGAACGATTTTAATTAAGATTTGACTTTTTTATTTTTCTTTGCTGGTGGGAGTATTTGTTGGAGTTTGTTTCTCTCCACCTTTTAAAAGTCACCATTAAGAACTATACTTTTTACATTTTTTTTATTTTTTGTAACTTTGGTAGATCATATACTTAAGGTTTGTCATATGGCTACCTCTTTAAAAAAAAAAAAAAAAAAAAACCATGCGATAGTCTGGGAAGCTTCAGGGTCAGCTATGGCAACCTTACTCAGTACTGGCTGAGTTTCCCGACAAACCTGATAGGATTCAGTGGTTTGGCAATTGAGTTTGAGTGAGTAAGAGTTGGCTATATAGAGATCATGTATTACCTGCGACTTAACAAGTCTGTATGGAAGGTGAGGTGAACCTTGCCAAATAGGACAACTCAATTCGGTAACGTCTGCTGAGCCGAAGGTGAATAACTGTTTTCGAATATACAGTACTTCACAGAAAGATGAACAAAATAACACTACAATTAAATGAGATTTTTATGGTTTACGCTGACATTTTTATGAAGTCATGGACACAGGTGAGATCAAAGCATGCGTGAGCAGATGCAGAATTATAAAAAGGCATCTCTTTAACTTTCTTGGAGTTTAAGCATACACCACATAGAAACCAAATTTATGCTATTCATTAAAAACGTAGTCGTAAATGCTCAATGGAAACGGAAGTGAACTTCCATAAAGGGGATGTTGATACATATCACACACACACACACACACACAGTAAATTTTACGGCTTATTTTTCCGTTTTAAAACGTGGTGATGTCAGCTGCCATAAAATGGCTGTGGTAAACTCTGTTTTTTGTTAAATGTTCATTTTGATTTGAGCATTATCTACTGGATTTTTTTTTTTCCGGAATAGCATTCATCCTGTATACCAGTGTTTCACAACCCCTGTTCCACGGCACATTCGTGTGCCGTGAGAAATCATCAGGTGTGCCGCGGAAGATTAACCGATTTCACTTAGCGTGTAGTAACAGTGCTGTTCTGCTAGAGGGCAGTATCATTTTTGTTCCGTGGTGTGCCTCGTGATTTTTCTAATGTAAAAGGTGTGTCTTGGCTCAAAAAGGTTGGGAAACACTGCTGTATACTATATACCAGGGATCACCAACGTGGTGCCTGTACGCACCAAGTAGGCCGCAAGGACAATATAAGTTGCCCGCGGACCTGTTCACTGCTATTTTTAGGACAGGCCCACGGCTCCACAACCCCACTCTCCATTGAGCGGCATGTAATTTTTTTTGAATATACAGTATTTTTAAATCAAAGCAATATCTTCACATCGATGAGTATCATTAATTATTAATAATAACATATAATTAAAAGTAAATTGAGCAAATTAGTAATTTCAGAGGTGTGCATCGACCTGGTATCCCTACGCATTAATTGGTACCCAAGAAGAAGCTCTCGGTTTCAAAAAGGTTGTTGACCCCTGCGATATACAGTAACCCCTCCCCCCATTATTTTGCAGGGGTTGTGTTCCACCCCTTCCGACGGACCCGAAAAATCGACAAATTACTGATGTAGTTTTAAAACCATATAAATATTACATACATTAAAATATGCTTCTTAAGCACATTCTATCGACAGTCTGACTCATTAATACAGTGATAATGTAGTAATGATTGAGTTAAAAACTTTTTCATTTTGTACTGTGATAATATTTATTCATAAATAAAGCGCTTGGGCTCCTTACCAGAGGCTAGAGAAGATGCAGGGCGTTTGAGTGACATCATAGGGCTTAAATAATCATTAAAAACACACTAAAAAACGTGAATTCGCAATTCAAGCAATCACAATGATGACATGTGCGAAGGAGAAAAGGAGGTGTACACATCTGCAACCAATCAGCAGGAGAGAGAAACAAAAGCTCTCAGACATTGGATAAATTTGTATCACGTGCCAGTAACTCTCGGGTTTGCTGCTAATCCGTGAATATGGGGGGGGGGGGCGCGAGTGCTGAACCACGACTGGGCGGGGGCTTACTGTAGTACTTTATCGTTTATTCCAAAAGGGTTATTGAATATCAGTTAACCAGTCAGCCAAACGAGGTTTGTATGCGATTGGAAAGGAAAAACAAAAGAGAGAGACAATATTATTGTCTTTTCGTCCTGATACTTTGATAAAGAAACTGTTCTATTTGCTCTGTGCATCTACTGTCAACGATGCCGATTTCTGATCTTGTATAGTAGTAATTTTTAAAAACATTTTATAAGTGTATGATATTTCATTGATGAAATAATGTTATTTTCTAACAGACTGTTGTTTAGAAGTAAATACACTTTCTAGAATATAATGTACAATTATGTCATAATTAAAAGGGGAGGTTTTTAAAATTTGTAAATTTAATAAGAGCTTTTAATCAGCGTTATTTTGCATGAACAAATGCAGTTTTCTGGTATTTATTAAAAATTAAAGTGTCCTGACCTAATAACGATATGACGTAATATCTCTGTTTTAATCAACAAAAATGACCCCCAAATCACCTGCACTGTCTGGTATTAAAGATGGAGCAGGAGATAAACAGGAACCCGATGGTAGATGGGACGCACTCATTCTTCAGCTGCAGTTTGCTGGAGTGTTGGGTGAGAGAGAAGGAAAGAGAGAGAAAGAGAGAGAGAGAGCGCACACACAGCAGTAACTACACAGATAGGCACCAAAAGCCTTCTCCTTAAATGGTCAAAGCTCCCAGGAGTCAAAGGGAGGCTGGTGTGCAAAGAGGGAAAAAGTCAGGGAAAAGAAAAGGGAGAAAGAGTGAAGAGTTGGAGGAAGAAAGTATAGAAGAGGAAAGAAAGTAGAAGAAACATCTGTGCAGGATTTTTCAGGTACGGTCTGACTCTGGATTTTTATTTATTCGGCTACATGCTTGCAAAATTACTTGAACTTGAATTTCCTTTGAAAAATACTCCTGGTCGATGATGTTTTTCATTTCTAACTCATGCCTGGAAAGAATCGGTGTTCGATTCGGTGGCACTTTGAATGTAGTGTTGATTTTCTGTTCTTGCCAAAACTGGAACCGCATGCCAGTCCATTCCATGTTTGCACATGAACATTGGTTTATGGTCATTTGGAGGTGGTGACGGTTTGCCCTGCTTGTGTTTACTGGTCATTTGTTTATGATCAAGCTTTAGGTGATACTCACCTGCCATTATTTTAGCATCTCGGTGCAGCTGAGCTGGTCACCACTTCCTCATTACGCTTGTTCAGACAAATTTTAAACAAATCAGCTAAGGTGGAGCAGCTTATATAACCAGCAGAGACAGGGAGGAGACCAGACGTTAACTTTCTCATGAAGCCTCTACAAGAGCTTCTCTGAAGACCCCATGGGACCTGGCAGGCACATGACCCTCCTCGTCCTCTCCAGATTTATTTTCTTCTGAGAGCGGAGCTTTTTCAGAACAGGGATGGGCGAAGGCATGCTAAAAATAGCTTTTGGTCAATGAGAAGATCATCCATATTAACCAGAGAGTGAGAGCGAGGGAGAGGAGGGAGAGCACCAGCAATGGAACAGATGCAATTCTAAATACTGCCTGCAAACTCTACAGTCGTGAAATGCTGCTTTTGCCTGTTTACAGAATGTTTCTGGTGCAGCCATAAATCATGTGCTTAGAACCAAGTGCTTAATCATGGAAAACGTCATTGTTTAAAATTGGCTGAAATAGTCAAAAACATCTGATGACCCCTAAAAAACTAACAATGAGTGGACCCAGGATGGTCTGTATAATTTTTAAGTCAATATTTTCGCACAGTTCGAAAAATGCGAAATGACTTCTGCCACTTCTTAAGGACAACCACCCACCTATATATTATATAAAATTTATATAGAAGTAAATTTTAAAGTGTTCTATGTATGTTAATGTCATACAGGCAAAGTGTATTAATACATAAATTAATTATACACCTTATGCCAAATATGTATAAATATCGTATAACAAACCTTATAAATAACACATCCACGGCCATGTCGAGAAGGAGAATCACTGGCGGCACTGGTGCTTGGTTGTGGCTCTCAGCACCTCCAGGGCCTTTGCTTTAGTACATATAATCTTGGTGTCCAAACTCATGGGCGTTTAACTCTTTCTCTCTCCATACACTGCATGTGTTGGTTAGGGGTGTGGTTGTTACCTGCAGGCGAAATCCAGAGAGCGCACCTGAATTCACTCGGCCATCAGTGCGCTATAAAGAGCTCCGTGCTCGACCAGTTTCCGTGTTGATACTCTCCCAGTGATTTTGGTTTGTTTTTTTCCCTCACCACTACGGTGAACACGATTTTTCCCGCACCCCAGTGCTTCCCCTGAGCTCAATAAGTTATATTCCTCCTCATGAGGGAGGAAAGGTGTTTTGGATGCTGGGAAATATAATCTCGACCAATCAGCTTGCTGGATTCACAGCCAATCAGAGAACACTCAAGTCAAGCAGGAGAACAGAGCATGTTGGGTAGCGTAGTTGAATGTCCATGTTGTGCTGTACTGCTCGTGAATTTTGAATAATCTTTAATTTTTTAATTTCCCAATGGGAAATCCCGTGATATTGCGGGGACGTACAGTAGGAAATACGAAGTGGCGAGGGATTATTGTATTTTGTTGAACTTCAACCGTGATATAAACCCCATGGCTTTGTTTTATTAGGTGTGGTCAGGTCAGGGCACAACAACATTATGTGGCAAGACAAAAGTCAATTGATGACCTGAATGTCCTGAATGACTAAATTATCCTTTCAGTGGACTTTCTCCTTATGGCACAGGTATAAAATAGAGACTCGGACAGTGAAATATTGGATCAGACACGATGAAGAATCATTTTCACAAATCAGCTGGCACCACAGAGTCCTCACCTTAACACTTTTGAAAGTCTTTGGGTTGTAATGGAGAAGAATTTATGGAGCACTTTGATTTTTCCCATCATCCGTTCAAGATTCCAGTAAAGAATAAACACAAATCTGGGTAGATATAAACACGGTTGTATTGCTTAATATTGCCATGGCATTTGCAAGCTATAATAAAGCACTGTCAATGTAGTCTCATAAAATAAAGTGTGGGATTTATTTGTTTATTTATTTTGGCTGGGTGGTGTATGTCGGACAGTTGTTGTACTATAGCTCGTACTCGTTTTAACAAGTTTATGGTTATTGGATGAAATATGCTGTCAAATTATAGATTCATTTCCAATTGATTAATTGGGAAGATTGTCTTTCAAGGAGAAAAATTGAGTCACAATGGTATAGAATAGAAATGAGGATAGGGACAGGGATGGGCCCAGTTTATTGTCAATGTGAACTCCAAGGTACAGTATTTGTAATCTTCCACCATTTCAAGACTCAAGATGTAATGTAAAGGCTCCACAGAGCTGGGGGGAGGGGGGTGCATGCTTTAAGGACATGGGGACTCTCACCATCCAGCCCTGCTGCTTTGTCTGAGTGGAGACACTTCAGCTATTGCGCAATCTGATTATAGATGAAGTTGACAGGTACGGGAAGGGTGTCAGGTTTCACAGGATGTAAAGGGGGGGCAGTGTGGCAGGGGGTGGGGGCTGAGCAGTAGCGCAGTGTTGTATCTGTTAAACGTATTATTCAGCTCGTTGGACCTGCCCTCACCACCCTCAGCCCCTCCGCTGATGGATGTCTGAAACCAGTGATGGGGTTCAAACCACTCCAAACCTCTCTCATGTTATGTTGGAGTTTCCACTCCAGTTTTCTCCTGTAATTGTCCTTAGCATCTCTGATTTTGACTCTCAGTGAACTTTGAATCGTTTTCACCTCCTCTCTGTTGCCAGTCCTGAATGCCCTCTTGTTGTCATTAGGGAGTGCTTTGATGCCTTTAGTAAACCCTTGGTTAATTGGGTAACAAAAAAAAGTCTTAGCTGGCACAATTGCATCAGTGCAGAAATTTGTGGTGTGAAATACACGCAGTAAGCCCATCAACTCCATTTCCGTGAGGCTTGCAGAGTCTTGACCTGTCTGTTACTTCAAAGTAGAACTGATGCTCCTCCAAGGCCTCTTCTGAATACCTCCTAACGGTCCTTGTTTTCAGAATGCTGTTCAATGAAGAGGTTTGTGTCGTTCTGCTCGGCCAAAATAGCCCATTTGATGAGGATAGCGTGTGACAGGTTTTGAGTTGGTTTTGATGTCTTCTGCAATGTCTGCAGCCTTGGGATGGGGATTTTTCACCACTGCTCTCTTCATGGGGTGAAGGCATCTTTATGATAACCCAGGTCAACCTGGTTGTAGATCTGTATTGGTCTTACCTTCACTGTTGAACTTTTTTTCGTGGCTCATGCCATCCTGTGACTGACCTACAATTTGACCTTTTGTGAAACCAAACCAGATCAAAATCTATTTCAATATCCACATCAAATGGGCTATTATGGCAAAGCAGCAAGACACAAGCTGCTTCTTCGACAAGCAAATATTCATTCTGATATTTTGGATGTCTATACAGACACTCCCCACTTTACGTTCATTCGTTTTACGTTTTTAAAAAAATTGACAAATTTTGAGTTTTGCGTGCTCTCTGTAGTATGAGACGTACCTACGTAGTATGCTGACGTAATGACGCTACGTCCATTGTTTACAAATGACTGACTGAACGTGCCCTGCTTCTTCCCAGTTCCACCGCGTGTTACCCTTGTGTTAAGACGTCGTCTCTGTGATCTGTGTGTTTACACTTTTTTGCGGACTTTTGTAACCCTAAGCAAATATGATTGGTCAGAAGCGTAAGCCTACTAGTGATAGTGGTAATCAGAAAAAGCGTCAAGCCATGTCGTTAGAAAAGATGATGACCATTATCAAGAAAATTGCTGCTGGTGAAAAACGTGCGACTGTTGCACGTTTCTCCCAAATGGCTCCGTCGACCATCGGAACCATTTACAAGCAGAAAGATCGCATCATAGAGAACGTTAAAGATTATATTTGATACTGCATTTGATGAGTGAACTATTCGAAATTATTTTGCTTGAATTTAATTTATTTGAAATTAATGTTGATATTTGATATTATTTTACAATGTTATGTTTATAATTGATTTCGGGGTGTTTTATGAGATATGGTAATGGTATTTATCGATGTATAGTGCAGTATGAACGTCATACTGTAACAACTTGTGAAAAAAAAAACCGCCTTATGTTCGGCCATCCGGAACCGAACTAAAACGTAAGTCAGGGAGCGTCTGTACTTGTGTCCGAGCTCTGTATTTGATGAAATCTAAACTGACGTTTTAGTGGAGATTGTAGTTTTGGAGCAATTTCCACTGGTCCAGCCACAATGCAAAAGCAATCTCCATCTCCATTCACAAATTGTTTTATTTATTTATTTTGATATAATGTATGAATCCAGCAAAGGAAATTTTGGTGCACAGATCCATGGAGAAGTAGACTCACTGTGTGGGTGTGCGCGCGTGTGTGCGTGTGCGCACACGCTCATTTTGGCTGGGATAAATGTAGAGCATGCACACATACAGACACTTGGAGCAATGGGCTGCTACACATTAGGGTGCCCAGAGCAGTTGGAGCACCTTACCACCCCCCATTCCCACACACAATTTTAGAATTTATTATTGAGTTATTAATGATTATTTTGCATTTATTAAAATGTTTGCGTAGTCACTGGAGTCAATCCCAACTGTTGCACCCTGAAAAGGTCACTAATCACTTTTTTTTTTTTTTTTTTTTTTTTTTTGCAGAGCACCTCCCAAGACACTGATGATACGAGCGGGAGTCTGAGGGACTTGGCTGGACCAATACTGAAGTGTGAAAGCACTCTTCTTGAGGACACGGTTTCTTCTTCAGGTACTGTGTAGACTGTATCATCATAATCTTACTCTCAGAAATTAACTCGTTTGTTTTGGTATATAGTCTGGTTTTGTTTTTAATATTATTCGTTAGCTTTCATTATTCATGTGAAACAAAACCATAAGTAATCTACAGGGAAATGGGCTAATCTAAATGTTGGTTCCTGTTTAGAGCATCTTCCTGTGGGACAGTTTAACAAACAAACGCCACCTGTGCAGAACTTCAGTGAGAGAAGATCTGCTCCTGCTCACAGTCCTGTACCGGAAACATCCCTGAGAGCTGCCTGCAAGGACCAAAAGCACCATGAAACACAGGAGACTGGAGTTGGGTGAGTGTTTACATTCTCTCAGTTCTGACAGGATGAGTCTTGTGTGTGTTTATGTAAAATCCCCTTGCAGAGAGGTGAGAATGTGCAGAAACGCCAGAGTTTACACTGTCACACACCAAAGTTCCAATTACTAGGTGAGCTCTGAGTTTCTGTAAAAAAAAATATATATATATATCCTGAGTGTTTTAACTTTGGAAAGATCTCATTTGTCAAGTTGACCAAGGATATGTTTTAGTTGGGTCAGTAGTAAAACAGGATACACGATCTTCTGTTATTATGCACAGTGATAAATTACTTCTACTGTAGTAGAGTCTGTTTAGTATTTATCTTCTCTTTAGTATTTATAAAGGCCAATATTGCTTGTTGGTTCTACTTCAGGTCACATGAACCAGGTGACGATGATGACCCTCTAATAAAGGCTGAAGAAACTACAAATAGTGGAGCGTCACTAAATGATGATGATTGTGATAAAATCTTCAAGCTAGAGGCGAACAAATATCCCAACCATAAGCAAGACGACACTAGAGCACAAAAAGAATCAGCAGTTTCTACAAGTTCAGAATTAGAACCATATATCAAGTGTGAAGACTTTAAAGTGTCGGAGAAAGGAGGCTCTGTAGAACCAGAGCAGTGCAACCAAAGCTTCCAGACACCCAACTTCAGTTTATATGAAGGTGCATCAAAGGGCGGGAGAGAAGAATCAGGATCCAGGGATAGAAGTCACAACGAGACAAACAAGAACATAAATAACAATTACTCAGTCAAGTGGGCCTGCGCTCCACCTGAATCAGGAAACGGGAAAAGTTCTGATGCGTATGAGTGGACAAGTGTTCAGAGCGGTCTGGTTCGGTCTTCAGAACCAACTGGAGCATTAAAGGTAAGGATATATATGGTGATTCAGTAGAAGTCAGCTGATTTTTATAAATTACACTTTCTCAGACAGTGAATTAACGCTTGTATGTAGATAATTGCCTCCAATGCTGCAAAATACTTCAGGAATCTTACATACTGATTTTTTTCCCCCCTGATGTACATGTAGGTTTGTCAATTTTAAATGGAATATCCACTTTTTGTCAACTTTTTTTTTACATTTATACAAGCGAACCTTGGTTTCCGACCACAATTCGTACCAGTAGGCTGTTCGAATTTTGATTTGTTCGAATTCCGGACCTATTTTTTCCATTTAAAAATAATGTAAATGGTCTTAATCCGTTCCGTCATCTTTTAAATAGAAGTTTACGGTATCGTAACTTGTACCATAGGTCCACAAATTAAGTGAAAAATTATCAAATACAGTACACTAAAATAAAAACCACAGTACAATGAAAGCATAACAACAATAAAGATGAGAATTTTTACTTTTATGGTGGTGAGCAGTTGGCATATGTAAATGTTGGAGAGGGAGAGAGGAGGAGGATCCCCTTCCATAACATAGATGGAGAGAGGAGGGGGATCCCCTTCCATAACAGCTTCAGGTGAATCAGCCAAAGGTGTTTTCTCTTGCTACTCTCTTTGGCGTGGATGACGATTCTTCAAGATGTCCCTTTCTTTTCTTGAAGAACATTTCTAACGTGGCTTGTTTCTGCCCTCTTTTAAAAACCTTATGGAAGGGGCTCATGATCTTATCGTTAAAGGTGTTCACAGCTGTGCTAGCTTTATCAGGGTGATAATTTCAGGGTGTTTATCAAGCTCAACAACTTCCGAACTTCCGGAAACAATGCATTTCCCCTCCCTCTCGGTCTCATTTTTGTTTGTTTTTTCTCAACTTTTCTCGTGTTTGTTTTTGCGTTCGACTTCTGGGACAAAAAAAAAAATTTCCAATTTTTTTGTCTGAATTCCGATTTGTTCGACGTCTAAAGCATTTGAGAACAGCGGTTTGCTTGTATGTCACATGAGAACCCTGGATATTAATGTTTGACCTAGAACTGTCTCTGTTTATCTGAACTATCTTGCAAAAGCACTTCCAGAACAATACTCATGTAGTGGTTGATTCTCTGTTGATTTCCTGTTTGTGGGGAATTTTTTGTTTCCCACTAAAAGAATAAGTCTAAACATGCCTGGAAATGTAGTGTTATTTACAGTATGTGGTGGTTCTCGTTCATTCACCTTAATCTTAGTGCTTTGAATAATCATTTATTGCAGAGTCCAATACAACATAAAAGTAAAACTTAAATAATGATGATACCTTTAAAATGGTTGTTTACTTAACAAAGAAATCTAATCAGACTGACACGGTTGGTGTCCATTTTAAATCGTTTTGCAGAAGTTAAGAGTCTGAAAGTGTTGGGTTAATGAATAAATGTAAAATGATCTGTGTAGAGTACTTAATTATTAATCAAGAGTATTTTTCCGACAGTATTTATAAACATTGGAGAGTGAAATGTAGAGTATTTAAGAATATTTACTAACAGACAGGAGTGAAATGTAGGCTATTTACTTAACATTTATCTCCCGTATCATTCCCTACTGGAAAGGATTCTAAATCAATGATGATGACCCTGAATTAGGCAGTGAAACCCTGAAAGCAGGGGTTCCCAACCTTTTTATCACCAAGGACAGGTCAACACTTGACAATTTTACTGCGGATTGGGGGGGTTATACATAAATTGTATATATTGTAAATATAATTTACTTATTTATATTTATTATTATTATGACTACTACTACTAATAATAATAATACGTAATAATAAACACTCAATGAATGTTATTTTTTAAAAGCTGAAATAAAGTTTGTTGGGAAGTGGAGCTTTAACTTTTCTTAAAAAAAAGTCACAGGTGATCATACACCAGTTGGGAGAATGAAGGCTCAGTCTCACCCAAAATCCCTGCTAATGTTTGAAACGTGTCCAACTCTTCACACATTGTCCCCTTGTGGGTTACAGTTTAGCGTTCAAATGATCAACATGTAACAGAGAATCCGGTCATTTTTCAAAATAAAGGATTTTTCAAAAATAAAGATCATTTATTTCTTCTGTGGCCCAGTACCAACTTTATGTACCCTAGAATCCCATAAAGAACCCTCCTCGGATTAAATTAAGACAAAGAATCCATAATTAACTAACGAGCTAACATTTATTTTATACATGCGATCTTATCCAGCTTGTCTTCTATAATCGATAGAAGTCATCTAATATTCTTAAAAGTTGTCAGAAGTAAAAGAAAGGAAGGAAGGGTACTTAGGCGAAGCCTGAGCTTTTTATACGTCTGAGGCTGAACAGAGCTGGTGCTTATTCCCTTTGGTACACTTGCGGTAATTCTGAATGAACTTTTTTGTTGTTGTTGCCTTGAACATCTGTATAGGGTATCTCGCTCAGAAAGTAAATCCTCCCCCACTTTGAGCACGGTCACAATGTACAACTCTTCATAACATATTTGAAAACATCCCGACACAAACCTATCGATTGTTCAGGAAGAGAAATGCGCAATATGTAAACTATGATCGTTACGAAACTACTATATCAATTTTATTATTTGTGATTGTCATGTTTTGCTGTAATTTGATAAAAATTTGCCCTTTACCTTCACGTGCTGGAGGCATGTAGGCAGTCAACACATGTACAAATGTGTGTGTGTGTGTGTGGGTACCGAAATGACATACAGTAGGCCCTTGACTATTCGCGGTTTTGCACTCACGGCTTTGCATATTCACGGATTGCTGAGCAATAGTCACGTGATTCAAATTCAGCCAATGGCTGTTCTCCCGCCTGCCGATTGGTTGAGATGATGTAACGCCCCCTTTTCCTCATTCGCGCACTTTGTGCCTATGCTTTTTTAGTGTGTCTGTTTTTAATTACAGTTAAGCTCCATCATGCCACCTAAACGCTGCGCACCTTCTCAGGCTTCTGGTAAGGTGCCGAAGCACCAGAAAAAGGTAATGATGATGCATGAAAAAGTAGAACTGCTTAATATGATTCAG
>CM045751.1:13125000-13145000 GCA_024760905.1 Plotosus lineatus
CTGTCGTTCTTCTCGCTCCATCTTTGAGGAGAGCTTTCAGAGAGCTGGTTAATGTGGAATGCTGTAACCGAGATAAACGATTAAAACACATTCATGCCTTTATAAAAATATAAGACTTGGGTACTGGGAATTCTGAACTGGGAATCCTTGTTTCTGTATTTATTTAATTTTCAAATGTTTCATTTGTGATCTTTTAAACCCCAACCATGTTCTTCATGTTTCGGTTACCTTTACGTACATACTTTGTCGTTCTTATTACTGCATGTACTGTATTCTGGGAAAAGATATATCTGAAATGAACATCAGTTTTGCATGCAAAACCATTTCCTGTTAAGCTCCTTTGCTGGATACGGAGTGAGTAATTGCACTTGGGGATAAGGAAGACATCTAAAGGCTGTTTCTGTTCCTTGTATAAAGAAACACATCTTCTCTCCTCTAACCTGTGACCTTGAATTGTGCAGGATCCTGATCCAGCATTTGGTTTGTTGTGTGATGTTTTCCTGCAGAAAGTCACCTCTTCTGAATGTGAAGCGGTAGGATCGACTTCGCCGAGGTCTTCTCCTTTCGACGTACCAGAGGAGTTCCACACACCTTTCATTTTTCCTCTCACTCGCTCTCGCCCTCCGATTGCCCCCACCATGCCCACCCTGCCTGAAGAGGAAGAAGACTCTGCTGAAGAGATCGACAGCGCCTGCAATTTCCCTTCCTTTGTGAGTCGACTTCAAGCTCTTGTACTCTTTTCACCTCATTATTCACCTCTTGTATAAGCCAATGTAGAGACTGCAAGATCTCCTGCTGCCTGATGGATGGGAAAAAATGAGTCATGTTTAAGCTACAAGCCTCATTTAGCCAAGTGCAAGGTGCTATGACTTATGGTTACCGTATCATTTTTTTTAATCAATGTTTTCCTTTACTGCCATTGGCTGCTGATTATAAAAAGCTATTTTTGTGAATTTGGACAGGATATACAAAAGGAGTTTATTTTTGAATCATGCACAAGATCCATTTGCATCATGAGAGCTTGGAAAATAATTAAATTAAATTTTGTTGAATAGTTTTGAAAGATGGCGAGTTAATAATTTTTCACTCAACTTCATTAAAGTCATTGTGGTCATGATTTATTAAATGTGAAAATTTAGCAGAAATGAAAATGATGAGGAGAATGTGGTTCCTTGTGGTCTCAGAATGCTTTTAGTTGTGTTTATCTATGGTTGTTGACTCGCTACTGTCGCTAAGCTGCATTACTGGATGATGAATGTGCTTTTTTCAGAATGCAGTTTACCTTTTGGGGTTTTTGTGGGCAATGTTGAGGTTCTCTTTGGGAGTAACGAGGATGGATAGAATCAGGAATGAGTACATCAAAGGGACAGCACACGTAAGAGGTTTTGGAGACAAAGTCAGAGAGGCTAGAATGACATGGTTTGGACATGTACAGAGGAGGGATAGTGAGTATATTGGTAGTAGGATGCTGAGGTTGGAACTACTAGGCAGAAGGTCTAGAGGAAGACCAAAGAGAAGATTTATGGATGTGGTGAAGGAGGACATGAAGGTAGTTGGTGAAAGAGAAGTTGCAGAGGATAGGGTGAGATGGAGGCAGATGATTTGTTGTGGCGACCTCTGAATGGAAAAGCCGAAAGGAAAAGGTTATTTAGCTATACAGTACTGGGAAAATGTTTTGTAACTTATGCCTGATTAGGATTTTTCACAGTAGACATTATCATAAAAAAATCCCCACAATTTTGAAAATGTTTGTACAGACGCTCCCCAACTTACGTTTTAGTTCGGTTCCGGACGGCCGAACATAAGGTGAAAAAAAAGTAAGTTGTTACTGTGTGTTCCAGTGACGTATGACGTTCATACTGTACTATACATCCATAAACACCATTTCCGTATCTCAAACACCCCAAAATCAATTATTATAAACATATCAAAATACTGTATACCAAATATCATGAATTTCAAATAAATTAAATTCAAGCAAAATAATTTCAAATAGATAAATTTTAATCAACTTCACTCATCAAATATCAAATACAGTATCAAATATAACTTTTAACATGCTCTGTGATGTGATCTTTCTGCTTGTAAATGGTTCCGATGGTCGACGGAGCCATTTGGGAGAAGCGGCAACATGCACATGTTTTTCACCAGCATCAATTTTCTTGATAATAGCCATCTTCGTGTCTAACAAGATGGCTTGCCACTTTTTCTGATTTCCACTGTCACTAGTCGGCTTACGCTTCTGACCAGCCATATTTGCTTAGGGTTACAAAAGTCCGCAAAACAGTGTAAACACAAAGATCACAGAGACAACGTCTTAACACCAGGGTAACACGCAGTGATCTGGGAAGAAGGAGGGGCACGTTCAGTCTGCCGTTTGTAAACAATGGACGCAGCGTCATTACGTTAGCGTACTGTGTAGGTACGTCTCGGACTACATAGAGCACGCTAAACTCAAAAGTTGCCTTTTTTTTTTTTTTTTTTTAAACGTAAAAATCAAAAAATACGTAAAACGAATGAACGTAAGTCGGGGAGCATCTGTATTTGAGTACAGTATTTTGCATTATCTGGCTTCCTATACATTTGACTATAGATGTCTGCAAAATCTTTTTTCTTTGCGTACAGAGATGGAATCAACTTTGTTGTGCTATTCCTAAAACCACGCCTTGTTCTACTGGGCTTTCTTTAAAGTCTCTAGGTTATTTTTGTAAGGCTCGAAACACCCCACAGAGCTGCTCATAAAATTTGGGACTGAGATAAGAATCCACTCTGGGACGATATTAAACTCTGAAAATCTAATCTCTGATTTTAAGACCGAGACAATTAAAAGTGGCTCTACTTTGTATGTGATGGCAAAATTATGCTTTCTATTGGGAGGTCATGTCTCATACCTGCTATGGATTGATGGAGATCTCTATATTATTAATTATCAGAGGATTTAAAAACACAACAGCCCTTATACTGTGAATGTTGAACTTTCCAGTGAAGGAATGTTGCTTTGAACGCAGCAGAGCAGGAAGGAAATAAGTGTGTAGATGGTCACAAGTTTTCTGATCCTGTGAGAAAATCAAATTTGTGCTTGAGCATGTGATGCCTCATGGGAAGTTAAATTTCTGTCTTTCTGTGGAAGCACAAAAGAAAGTTGGAAAGAAAAGCCCTGAGTGGTTTGTATTGTTTTTCAGAATCATAATCTTGAATCTCAGCAATGCTGAAGACATCTGTGGACAAAAATTGAAATTGGTGAAATTGGTTGTGTTGTCTTGATGGGATAGATCGCAAATCATATACAGGGATCCTTCACTTTCTGGCGTTAATTGGGACTGAGATCCCCCCTGTGACCACCAAATTCCGTGAAGTAGGATTAACCCCTCCTGACTGACGTATATGTGTATATAACATCAATAAACACATATTCAATGCTATAAATGCTTATAATAATTAAACATTCATAAATAACGCACAAGATGTAAATAAAATATACTGTACACACACATACAGACGCCCGCGCGCATGCACGCAGATGCACGTACACGCACTCTGATACGCACCTCACAAAAATGTAACGAGTTTTGATGTGAGGTTCTGGGTTGTTTTTTGTTTTGTTTATTTAGGGTTTGTTTTTTTGCATAATTGGCCTTGTTTTTGCATCATTTTCCTTAACCTTTTCCCCGTATTCTTCTTTAATTTCCTTAATTTTTAATCCAATGAATATTTAAAAAAAACCACGATGCACTGAAGCCACGTTAATTGAAACGCAAAGTAGCGAGGGATCCCTGTACTGTCTTTCCTGTCTGAGTAATATCAGCCAACTCCATGTTATTTCAACAATATCTGTTCAAATTCAATGCCTTGGTTTTTTTGTTTGGTTGTTTTTTGTTTTTTTTTGTTTTTTTTGGGGGGGGTCTCCAAAATGGGGAAGTATTTTGCTGTCTGGTAAAACTATTCACTGTGAGCTTGCTATCAGAAAATCTATAGTCAAGTAAAGTTTTGATAACGGAGTAATTATAATGAAGTGAAGGTATTCAAGCCTGGCAAACTAGACCTTTCTGGGTAAAGAAAGACCTTTATGTAGGTTCATATTCTTGTAAAGTCTATTTCTGTGCTCACTGCAGTGGTGCAGCTTGTTACCCTCTGTTTCCATCTCTGAGGGTATCTTTGTAAGAAGTAAGGTATTCATTACTTACTTACTTTAAACATATTTTATTCATTGAATAAAGGGATTGGGCACAAGTTATCCAACTTAGTGAAGCCCTCTCCTCTGAGTACACACCCTGGACAGCTCGCCAGGCCATCGCAGAGCAGAAAAACTCTGACAGTTATGCAGCGACTCTTGTCAAAAGTCAGCAATGGTGCTTTAACATGAATCTCTCACCGTAGACAGTGAGAGACCTGGCCGGCCTTTGATAACCCAGTTAGTTGCACTGGGGGGAGACAGTGACAACCCATTGGCAGTGGGGATTGAACCCCCAACATTCGGATCAGTGACGTTCTAGATCTTCTTGATGGTGGAACGCCAAATGGCTCCTTGGTTCTTATGCTAGTCTGTACTTTATGTAGTGCATATCTATATGTTGTGCCCTATCTAGTGCACTTCTGTAATATACTGATTAAGGGCCAATTCCATGCTCCTCTTATCTGGCCAAAAAAAGATTCCGTGTTTTGATTTGGGAAGTTCAGCAGTAATATGGAACACCAACATGTGTACTCAATCACTGTTTGGGTGTAAATTCCCCAATTGGGGGGGGGCAGTGACAACCCTGTAAAAAGTGGGACTCGAACCCCCAACCTTAGGATCAGCAATCCAACACCCTATATCACTAAACCACCACTGCCACCAGGAAAGAGGATGAAACAAATCTATTGAAACTCAAGAGGTGGAGGAAACACCTTTCAACCAATGATGATCATTTCCCGTGGGAGTTGGCAACAACTGAAGCTGGCCTGAACCTAAACTGTACTTTTTTATTTTTATATCCCACCAATTTACCAACCATTGTGGTGTTTTATTTATAAATAAATGTTGCATCATGCTTTTTAAGCATTTCTTCTTCCAATGGGTGTTGAACGATCATAACCTTGAGTAACACGGACAGCTTATATTACATTACCATCAAGATTTTGTTCTCTTTCTTCAACTATAAGTCAAACATTCAGCTTGTATCATCAAGTAGGCAAAAATTCAAACTCGGTAATGAAATCATCCCTGTAGTGGAAAATTTGGCTATAACAAAATCACAGAAACGCCTATAAATGCTAAAACTTAGCAATTTGTCAACAGGAAAATATTCTTTTTCTACCAAATTGGTCCCTACCATAATGGAAGCACTAATACTAGTACATTCGACCGAACATGCTATAATAAAGCTGTTGTTTTAAATAACAGACGGAGCCACTGACCATACGTCTGAGCCAAGACTTCAGTATTGCACTGATTTATTCGTGTGTTGGATGAAGTGTGGATTTTTGTACTCTTAGGGATTGCCAGATGAATCCAAGACGGTGAATGTTGCACCTCCTTCTATTGTCCTGCCAAAACAGGTCAACAAGCAGGAACCAAGGCCACTGGAGAAGGCCAGGTTTGTTTGATTGATTTTTTTTTTTTTTTTTTTTAATTTATTTATTTTTGTATTCAAGCTGGATTCCATTGACATTGTGCTATTCCACCAACTTACAGCTGTATTTATGTATATATTACATATGTCTTGTCTCAGACCGCACAGCCCGAGACCCTGGCTCTCAAGGAATGCCAACTTGTCTGGGCCAATCACGACAGTAGGTATGTTAGACAATCTTAATCCCCGAGTTTGTCACATGTTGAATAGATGCTTTTATTTCCTGTAAGTTACGATAAGTCTGATTACAGAAACTGGAACACCCAGTCAGATGCATTTTCGGATGGAGTTACAACTCCCGCATCTACAGATTTGGAACAGGCTCTCGTGCTTGTCTATATTTGGTCATTGTAGAAGTAGGAAACCTGAGAGTCCAGTTGTGAGGCTATATTGGGAAAACAAATGGAAGTGACTGAGATGATGCTCTAACTAGTTTCTTTTGGCATAATGAAATGGGAAAAGGTGGTCTGAATAGTGTGTGTGTGTGTGTGTGTGTGTGTGTGAGACAGATAATGACGGCCACGTGATTGACCTGGTAAAAGATGAGCTTCCAGAGATGCAGCTCTCGGAAGAGGACCGGCAGAAGAACCTGGAGCTGCTGGAGGAAGCGAAGAAAGTGAGCGATCGCTTCTTGACTCGTAGAGGACGTCGGTCTAGGTGTAGCCTCACAGACTCTCCCACAGGTAACGGTGACACAACTCTTCCAACATTACAGATGTCTCGGCAGTAAACTCCTAGAATATGTCTAGATGATATTTCAGATGTACAGATAAGAAGGCAGCGATCAATCCAAAAGGGCTTGAACTGCTAATCGCGTCACACTACAGGAACTAGAAACGAAACCCAACAGAATTGCCTTCACGTCAGAAAGCAACTGCAAGTGATTCAAACGACTGTTTCCATCTTGCAGATACAACAGACTCATTTTGCAAATAGTAATTGAACATTAACTTACAGTTAACTGACAAGTGAAATAGAGGGATCCCTCACTTACCGCGGTTAATGGAGACCGAGAACAACCCCAGGGTGACGGCCGATTTCCGCGAAGTCGGATCGACCCCCCCCTCCCCCCCGCCGACTGACCTATACATACTTGTATGTGTATATAATATCAATAAATACATATTCAACACTATAAATACGTATAATAACAAACATTCAAAAATAATGCATTAGATGTAAATAAAATATAAATACACACATACACAGATGCGCACCTCACATAAAAATGTAAATAATTTTGTTGGGAGGTTTTGGGTTGTGTGTTTGTTTGTTTGGGGGGGGTTGTTTGTTTGTTTTTGTTTTTTGCATAATTGGCCTTGTTTTGCTTCATTTTTCTTAACTTTCCCCCGATTTTTCCTTCATATCCTTTTATTATCCTTTTTTGAAAAACCCGCAATAAACTGAAGCACGAAGTAGCGAAGACGGATCACTGTACTTGGACAACACAAAACCTCTGCAATGCTGACAAAGGAAAAAAAAAAAGTACACACCAAGTCTGCTGTAATTTTACACGTTCAAAAAAAAAAAATCATTTAATCTCACAATGACAAATAATCCTTCAAAAAGGTCCTGGATACAGAATTTAATCAGAATCAAGTGGAGTTGGGTTGGCTGAGCCTGGGTCGGACAACACTGGTAACTGTTATAGTCTTTAGAAGCCGTGCATTTAATATAAACATGTCATTTATCATGGTCGTTATTGTTCAAGAAAAATTATAAATGCCTTCTGACCAATTGTGTCTACAGTAGTTTTGAGTTCTCTAATGGAGTTTGATATTCATTAAGAGATAATTAACCTTTTTTTTTTTTTCCTGAAGGCAATGAAGTCATAAGTAGTAATGAGCTTGGCTGCTTAAATATAACTGTCGTATTTTCCCCAAACATTTATCATTTTTGTTTGTTTTGCTAGTTTAATTCATAAACTACTCATCCGAATCCAACCATCGTTTTGAA
This sequence comes from Plotosus lineatus, assembly GCA_024760905.1. NCBI lineage: Eukaryota > Metazoa > Chordata > Actinopteri > Siluriformes > Plotosidae > Plotosus > Plotosus lineatus. The sequence continues at coordinate 13,132,569 of CM045751.1, forward strand.
AACCTCCTCTATTTTTCTGGCACCCTTTCAATAAACTTGCGTATGATGCATCGTGAAAATCCAGTGTGGTGATAAGGTTATTTCTGCTGTATCAGTTACATCAAGCCCACTTTCCACTCCAATTTTACGTTTTATTAAAACTCTGGGTTAAAGGTCATGATGCAGGCAGACAGTAAGTCTCAACATGATCCATGCACATAAATATGAATTTTTTTTCGGTTCTCTTTCAGCTCTATCGCCCAACCCAACTCCAGGTTCCTCTCCTGTACCCTCCAGAAACAGTTCCGTCTCCGCACCACCACAAATGGGTACAGAAAATGCTACAACTAGCTCAAAGAACTTGATTTTATATATTTAATACATTAAACTCAATGATTTTTTTTTTTGTACCTTCATCTACAGACACCCCACCAAATCCTCCTTTAAGTCCATCTACAAGTCAGGTTGGTTGAAAATGACCTGTTTACTATTTTACATAAAGGTCTCCCTGGTTGATTTTTCTATAATGTCACTTGTTCTTGTGTGCAGAGGTTGGAGGTGCCTGCAGTGCGTGATCATGGACAAGCAAATAAACCCGAGCCTGAGGTCAGTCTTGCTCTGTACTTTTTATTTTTATTTTTTAAATTATTTTTGTTCATTAAAAGCACTCCGAGACCACAGATCTCTACCAGACTGAAAAGTAACAGAGTACACAATGCCCCCTGCTGGGCCTGCTGTAATTTTACACTTCCAAAAATTTTTCTTAATGATATAGATCCTGGATACAGATTTTTGTCTGGATCAACTCCAAAATCTAATGGTGTTGACTGGGCCATATGCCAATGCTCCAAAAATAAAATAAAAATCCATGCATCATCATCATTTCCTTTCGGCTGTTCCCTTCAGGGGTCGCCACAGCGAATCATCTGCCTCCATCTCACCCTATCCTTTGCATCTTCTACTCTTACTCCAACTACCTTCACGTCCTCCTTCACCACATCCATAAATCTTCTCTTTGGTCTACCTCTAGGCCTTCTGCCTGGTAGCTCCAACCTCAGCATCCTGTTACCAATATACTCACTATCCCTCCTCTGTATGTGTCCAAACCATCTCAATGTAGCCCCTCTGACTTTGTCTCCAAAACCTCTTACATGTGCTGTCCCTCTGATGTCCTCATTTCTGATCCTATCCGTCCTGGTTACCTTATGTAAACTTGCAAATTACCCAATGCAGACAAGAACATAACCTCAATGGCAGAGGTAATAAAACGCATTCACTCTTATTATTCAAAAGGTTCTGGAGAAGTATGTCCAGTATATGATTATTTACATTATTTTATCTGAGAAAAGCTCACTGGACCACAAAATCACTACAGATCTATGGATGTTGACACAGAATGAGAACGTTTTCATTAGTTCATTCTATGTTCTTCTCCTGTGTAGACTCTAAAGAAGCTTGTAGATTGGAAACCGCCTGAAAAGCGTAAGGTTTCCTCTGGCACGCTGACTCCTCGTCACACAGGCTCGACATCAGTCAAGGAGCTCATTGCAAAGTCTTCAAAGGATGGCACAGAGCAGTGTCTCTCCATGGACATGGGGAAAAAACCTATTCCGGTTCTAGTGATCCAGAAACCAGATAGCCAGAATACAGCAACCGGAGTGGCAAAGCCGGTACCGCGGCCAGCCATGCAGCAAGCTCCATGCACAGCTGAGATCAAGACTATTGGGGCCTTCCCACCTCTCATGAGGGCTGTTTCCTGGGATACGGTGGGTTCTCTGAACATGAGGAATGGTGGACCCAAAGGAGATGACAGCAACTCTGACGACACAAAGTCTCCAGTGAATCCCCAGAAACTGTCCAAACTGCGAGAGGTAATTCTTGCATTGCACATGAGGGTGTTTCAATGATGTGAATAGCTCACTTAATATGTTAGAACTTTGCTTGTGTGTTTTTTGATGTTCTGATATGGATAGCTTTGGAATCACACACACACACAAAAAAAACAAAACATCATGGGGATCGTTCATCCTTTTTTCAGGGACACAAGCTCTTGCGGAACCAAAGTATCTCTGGGTCAAAGCTCCCGGATCTGAGTGAGTCAACTGAACACGACCGCGGTACGAGCCAAGGGCCAAGCACATACAACCTTGATGGCACCTTAAATTCTTCTTGTATAAATGTTGAAAACATGCAATTACATGCATCTACCAGAAGATGGGAGCACATGTCATTGCGCACACATACTATCAAAGGTATACAATTAATAAGATAGTACATGGCTTGTTGTCTTTACCAGATCCCTCATCCACAGCAGATGAGGAGTCGAAAGAGAAAGCAGACGCCATGCCTAATATATCAGACATCATGCTGCGCAAACTTAAACTTCACAGAGGCTTACCAGGCTGGTGAGAGTTACTCACATTATGAACTCTCTATGATTTTTTTAATACATAATGAATCCCACATGTATTAGTAGAATCTCAGTGTAAATCTCTGTTTTGTTTTAGTGCCCCTCCGCTCACAGAGAAAGAAGTTGAGGTAGGTGCCTCATCCCATGAGATGGGAAAGCTCTAATATTTCCTGGGTACATTGAGTGTTTGAAAACAATAATATTCTATTAAACAGAATATTATTTTGATAATGACACCTATCTCAGCAGGGCAGAATACACCCTGGATAGCTTTGCCAGGCCATCGCAGTGCAGAAATATGCTAATGGCTATGCAGCTACTCTTTACGAAAATCAGCAATGGTTCCTTTACATGAACCTCTGAGCATAGAGACATATGGCTAGCCTTCGACAACCCAGTTAGCTGAACTAGGGGAGGGGTTTTTTGTTTGTTTGTTTGTTATTGTTGTTCAGTGTTATTTTTTTTTTTCCACCATTATGATGGTTTTTCTTTTTCTTTTCTTTTTTGCATACGCGTGTGTGTGATTTCTTTCCAAAGTTTAATGGGAACATCCTTGGGGTATAACCTAGCCATTGCAAAACAAACAAAAAAAAATTTGGATCAATATGGAGACAGTCAGGGAGGCTAGATTGAGATGGTTTGGACATGTACAGAGGAGGGATAGTGAATATATTGGTCGTAGGATGCTGAGGTTGGAACTACCAGGCAGAAGACCTAGAGGAAGACCAAAGAAGAGATTTATGGATGTGGTGAAGGAGGACATGAAGGTCGTTGGCGTAAGAGATGATGATGCACAGGACAGAAAGGAAAAGATGATGTCAAAAACTGTGGAGAGGAATTTACTAACAGACAAACAAACAAATTCACCCTGAAGAAAATGTAAATTCCTTGTTAGAAATAAAATAAAAATAACATAAAAAAAAAACAAAATACCCCGGCAATGCTTCCCAAGACCCCATTTTGAGAGACGTCAATCTAAGCATCATAAATTATTTACTTTTGTAAATTACAATATTACAAAACAGTAAAATTATTGTCAGGATAAACGTTACCATATCACCACTATAAGTATATTTTGATGACTTTAAAAAAAGCTGTACGTACTCTGAAAAAATTGTCATTTCCATACTTTTCTGATTCTGAAGTTCAGCTCTGCTTATTATTGAGGTAAACCAAAAGTCCTGCAGCACTGCTATGTGTTAGAATAGAGAGGGAGGAAAGCTGTACCCAGCAGAGAGAGTTGATTTAAATAACCCTTGCTTGAGGTGGGATTATGAGGATGACTGAAAGGATAACTTTTTATTACACAATGATGAGTCACAGACATTCTAACAGACCTTCTAGGGTTTGCCAATGGTCATGGTACACTGTGTCCCTGAAAATGTTTTGAAAGTACTAACTTCTGGGGAAAATCCATTGAGCACTCATGCCCAGTTTAGGATGAACCAATTTGCAAGGCCTTAGTGGTTTCCTGTCCCCTACATGGAAGTACAAACATGCTTCGATGCCTGTGAGCCGCTCCCGGGATGACGCCAGCAAGCCGGCCAAGGTCATGGCCTGGTATTCTATTCTCATTGGCTTGCATCTTTTTTGTCTTATCTTTTTGATCACAACTGTGAAACCAAGGCTTTCAGGACTTTTCTCCCTCTAGATCTCCATGTTTTGTTTTTTTTTTTTATTTTCAATTTTTTTTTTTTAATCTGCTTCCTAATGTGCAAAATTTTAAAGGGTATAACAGACGGACATTACTTTTGTTCTCCAGGAACATTTATAGGGCACTCCGGGTTTATCAGATGCCAATATTTACGTTTCCACCTGCTTCCATATAAGGCATTCCATCCTTTTGTGTTGGACCTTGTTTATGACTGTCACCTTGTATATTGGTTTCCACTTGAACCTCTATGTTTCCTGGCCTTTTGTGCATGTTTTCTTTTCACTCACCCTGATGAATGACGCAAGATATACTGTATCCTCTCCCTGTAGAATGCCTTTGTGCAACTGTCTCTAGCATTCCGGAATGACAACTACACGCTAGACACTAGACTGAAGCAGGCCGAGAGGGAGCGCAACCTTATGGAGGAGAACACTGAGAAAGAACTGGAAGAGTTTAAGAACTCACTGAAGGTCAGTGGAAAAAACCGGCCCCATACAAAAGGTGTTTTTAACCTTTTTTTTTTAAATGTGTGCAAGCTTTGCATATTGGCACCATCTGCATACAATGGGACATGGGATGGGTTATAATTATGAGGTCTCACATGCAAGTGCAAAGAGCTGTCAGGATTCACATATCAAAAGTGTCTCCACCTTTTTCTTATTGGTTATTTAAAAGCTTTTGGTGTAAAAAAAAAAAAATCCACGATGACCATTCTGCCACGTTTGATGCTTAGAATTTGCTAAGATCACGGCGTTTTATTACTTGGACTAATACAGGGATCCCTTGCGACTTTGTGCGTCAATTCATGCTGCTTCAGTGCATCGCAGGTTTTTTTGTTTATTTTTAACATATTCATCGAATTAAAAAATAAGAAAATTAAGGAATAGGGGAAAAAGTTAAGGAAAATGCCACAAAAACAAGGCCAATTATGCCAAAAAACTTGAAACAAGCAAAAAAACGACCCAAAACCTCCAATCAAAACTAGTTACATTGTCGTGAGGTGCACATCTGTGTGTGTGTTTAATTTATATTTTATTTACATCTTATTCATTATTTTTTTAATGTTCAATTGTTATTATACGCATTTATAACATTTGAATATGTACTTATTGATATTGTATACATATACATGCACGTATACGTACGTCAATTGGGGAGATTGTGTGTGTGTGTGGGGGGTGATCGTTGATCGTGTGGAGATCTTGGTCCCAATTAATCGCAGAAAGTGAGGGATCACTGTATACGCATGTTACAGGATATATACATGTGACAGTTACATCATGTCGGTTTATAGTTCAGACACATGCTAGTTTGTCAAATGCAAGGTTTCTATCACCGAAAGGTCCCTGAGACAGAATTAGAGGGAGATTCCGTGATGTCCACCAAGACTGTGGTAAATGTTTGTTTTTGTGTACACTACACAGGAGATTAAGTAAACAAGTTTTTTTTTTTTTTTTTTTTTTAAACATTTTTAATTGATGCAATAATTCTCTAGCTAGCTGGTTAGCTGGATGTCTGTTCATTGCAGAAAGATTCAAGAGTCTTTGTCACATTATGTTCACACGTAACAAAGTGTGATTCTCAGCTTTAAAAAGGTGCAAATAAGACAAACTGCAATTAACAAGAGCAGAACATAAACACAAACGATTCTATACACTAAAATAAGTAAAAATATAAAGTGGAAATATAACCTAAACATATGTGAATGAAAATGAATGAAAAACTGAACACTGGGATGTACAGTATGTATGAAGGCACTGTGAAATAGAAGAAATAAATAGCAGCAGCAAAGTGAGGAAACTGGAATGTAAATATAGTAGCGTGCGACAGTGCAAGGCGGTCAGAGTTTGTGGGTTCAATGTCCTTTTACAGAGAACCGATGCCTGTGTGAGAGTCAGCAGAGAGGGGAAGGAAGTGGTACAAACAATCCATAAAGCTCGAAGATGTATGGGGGCTGAAAGACAGCGTAAGTCTTAAAGTGCCAGAATAAAGTTGATTCAGCTCTTAAAGGAGCCGTGTTACTCTGATAACACTAGCCTTGGACACCTATCAATCAATGCATCTAGGAGCTCCACTATTAGGCAGTGTTTAAATCTGTCTATTATACTGGACAATCAGAACACGCATACAACTCGTATCCGGCCAGCAATGATGGAATAGCAATTATTCAGAGCTGTTAAATCAATCATATATTAACATTCACGTGTAATTTTATTATGCTGAAACAATGAGCTAATCATATTTCACTGTTCCTGTGTAGTGTGTTGTAATATCGATTAATAGCCAGACAAGACTATCTGTGGGACCACAATGGATTATGATGGCTGTCTTCTAACATAGAGAATTACTGTTATCATGATGGTGGGTGGCCACATTTTTTTTTATCAATAGGTTTGTATTGCTTTGGTAATGAGATTAAAGAATAATGGGTTCTTGTTATAAAATTACAATATCAGAGAGAGAATTGAGCCTTGAGGCACACCACATGGTATATGGTACATTTACATCGCAAAACATTCTCAAAAGCATTGTCCGGGAGCTTTAAAGAATTGGATGTGGTACATGTTGATCTTGGGAGTGCAACTTGACTGAGGAGAACACTGAAGGATCTGAAAGCATAAAGTCACAGGAGACCAACCTAGTGGGAACATGGTGTCTCACACTTGAAAATACGTATGCACTATTCACAGCCCAGTTGATTTGTTTCCGATACCTTAGCTAGTCTAGGACTTGAACAAAATAAGATCATGCATCACTGATGTTCATTGATGGTTATAAGGGTGGGTTTGAAGAATCAACAGGTTTTAGGAATTAATCAGAAGCCCTGAAATGATCTGAAGCAGTTTTAAGATGATTAAAGTTCAGCTTCGGTTGAATGAGACTCATGATATCTCGTTTATTAAATAATAGCAGACTTAGAATTGAGCCTTGAGATATACCTTGTGATAATGAGAGCCCCTGATGCTTCGTAAGTACATTGCTATATCCTCAGGCGATATCGGATCGAGCCAAAAAAAAAACTGTGATACTGAAATTTGAGTCCAGAGAAAGCATTCGGCTGACTCTTTTAAAACTTTCACAAAGACGATATCTGGATTTCCTCATGTAGACTGTAGACCATATCAGAACAGCCATTTCCCTGTGGGACGTAATTATTTGCAATGTAAATAAATTGGGGTGGATGAATAAACTCTTCAGTCCCTTGAGTATGATCATTTCATTGTTGAAGCTATGAGAAGAAAACCTTTTAGAGAGAGTACAGTTTGAGGAGCATGTCAGTATTGCAGGATAATCAGTTATGTGAAATTCCCCAAAGGCCAGTGATCCACGTTTGGGAATTTTTTTTTTTTTTCTGTTTGCATTTCAGAGCACAGTGTCTCTATTTCAGAATGCTGAGCAGAGGGAGTTCTACCAACGCCTCATCGAAACTGTAGCTGTGCTACATCGTCTCGCCAACCGTCTGTCCAGCCGAGCAGAGATGGTGGGCGCCGTGAGACAGGTATGACTGTCCACACTCTACAAGAAGACATCTACAAATAAGCACCCTTTTTTTTTTTTTTATCATATTTGCATATCTTCAGAGGAGCAGGAATGTGTATTTTCCCAGAAGATAAACACATTTGTGAAAGATTGAATTAATTCAATACTTTCCTTCAGGTTAATATGCCAGCCAAAGTAAACACTGTGAATAAAGAAGCACTCAGAGGTGCTTGGTTGGGCAACACTGTTAATGCTAGACTCTGTAAACCTTAGGGTAGGAGTCCCAAACTCTGTTCCAGAAACATATTCATTATTTATCAATAAAAAACTGAAATTAAGACCAATTCACAAAACTGAAAAAAATATATCTAGAAAAGTTCCAAATATCCTTAACTTTTTTTTTTTTTTTTGTAGTGTACCTATATGTTCACATATAGGCACTCATACATACGTATATCCCATATACACCTTTTTTTTTTTTTTTCCCTTTCGGCTGTTCCATTCAGGAGTCACCACAGCGAATCATCTGTCTCCATCTCACCCTGTCCTCTGTATTTTCTTCTCTTACACCAACTACCTTCATGTCCTCCTTCACCACGTCCATAAATCTCCTCTTTGATCTTCCTCCAAGCCAGGGGTCTCCAATCTTATCTGCAAAGGGCCGGTGTGGGGTGCAGGTTTTCGCTTCAACCAAACAGTAGCCACACCTTCCACCTGTTTCCACCAATCACTGATCATCAAAGAAAAATTAAAAAAAAAAACTAGATTGGACATTCTGAAGTGAATTCTTTAAGACTTGAAGCAAAGTGATCTCATCAAAATGGCTCCACTTCAGAATTGAAACAGTAATGTCCAATATAGTTTTTTTTTTTCCTTTCTTTTCTTTTGATGATCAGTGATTGGTGGAAACGGGTAGAAGGTGTGGCTACTGTTTGGTTAAAGTGAAAACCTGCGCCCACACTGGCCCTTTTGTGGATAAGATCGGAGACCCCTGCTCTCGGCCTTCTACCTGGTAATTCTAACCTCGGCATCCTACTACCAATATACTCACCATCCTTCCTCTGTACATGTCCAAACCATCTCAATCTAGCTTCTATGACTTTGTCTCCAAAACATCTTACGTGTGCCGTTCCTCTGATGTACTCATTCCTGATCCTATCCACCCTTGTTACTCCCAAAGAGAACCTCAACATTTTCATCTTTGATATCCCATATACACCTAAATATATATTTACACATTTACAGACAGATACATATAATCACATCCATTCATACACATACAGAAGGGTGAATGATGTACACCAGGAAAGAGCTTTTAATTATAAGGTGCATGGTGCAAAAATGTTATGATGTTTGAGATCTGTGCTAAACACGAGTATTGCACTGTCCAGGAAGATGGTCTGAATGATGAATATTCAGTCAGTGTGTGTGACGGTGGCGGGGTTATACATTTAACAGCTTGAGGGGAGAAAAGCTGAATGTTAGTTCAGGACTTAAATAAATTGTGCATTAACCTCTTTACGGTGGTTTTGGATCCAGTGTAATAACTTCTGATTTTGAGTGGGACTGTTTGGGTAAGTCGTCACTGGTTAAAGATATCTGATACTCTCAATATTGGGAAAAATTTTATTCATAAGCTAAAAATGCTGAATCTGTCACTATTCCAAAACCTACACCCTAAAAATATCGAGTTCTGTTTAGATGGTGAATGTCAATCTTATATCAGTTCTCATCTGGTTACCCTAAGGCAGGGGTCGGGAACCTTTTTGAGTGAGGGAGGCAAAAAAAAACCCACGTATTTTAAAGTGAACTTCCATGAGAGCAAAATGTCATGGGTTTTTTTTGTTTGTTTGTTTTATTTTGCTTTTTTTTTTTAAATCTAGGGATCCCTCACTTTCCGCGGGTTAATTGGAACGGAGATCTCCTTGCGACCCTCGAAATCCGCAAAGTAGGATCAAACCTCCCCTCCCCCAATCCCCCCGGCTGACGTACACGTATATGTGTATATAATATCAATAAATACATATTCAATGCTATAAATGCTTATAATAACAATTAAACATGAAAAAAAATGCATAATATGCAAATAAAATATAAATACACGCACTCAGATGTGCACCTCACAACAATGTAAGTAGTTGTGATGGGAGGTTTTGGGTTTTTTGTTTAAGGGTTTTTTTGTTTTTGTTTTTGTTTTTTTGCATACTTGGCCTTATTTTTGTGGCATTTTCCTTAACGTTTTCCCGATTCCTCCTTAATGTCCTTATTTTTCATTCAATGTATATTAAAAAAATAATAATAATAAAACACAATGCACTGAAGCCACATGAATTGAAGCGTGAAGTAGCGAGGGATCCCTGTACTGAATACAACTAAATGGAAAATGAAGACCAACAATCTGAGTATATTGAGAATCTGAATTTATTTTTTGATAACATTGTTATTATAAGTGAAGTACTCCTTATTATCATTGAAATTCTGGTGCTGTTTTTGTAGGACTGCTCGCATGCATACGTGGAGCCAAACACAGTCAATATTGGCGAGACTCGCATGGTGCAGTGTTTGGCATTTGACAGCAAGCATGTTCCAAGTTTTGACAATCAACTCGTCTGCGGCTTGAAGGGTTTTTTTTTTTTCACGTTTTCATGTCTATCTGTCTGTGCTTGCCTGCCAGCTCAGCTTGCTCTTGTGCAAGTTGTTACAAATCTTCATCCATTGATTTGAACTTGTTCACTCCCATATATGAGGTCTTCGGTTCATGAAGAAGCTCTACAAATCCTCTTTGGGGTTTTTTTTTCCCCCCACCATAAATGGAGCACCGTCGGTACACATAGAAATACAGTGGTACCTCACTTTATGAAAGTTTCACCAAGCAAAAAATTCTGGTTACGAAAAGCATTTTCCTAAATTTTTGTCTCTGGATATGAAACAAGTTCACATTACAAACGCGCCATCTTAAAAATTCAAACGCGCCATGCAAACTTTAAAACGTGCCATTCAAACAATGCACGAGCTGTTCTCCCATCAATGACGTTCAAACATCCCGCCCCGCTGGCCTCCCATTGGCTATTATGGAGCTGCATCTACCATGATGCTTTTCGTCCATAAACATTTGTAAGATTATAACTCTAAGACATGGTCAATACACGCGCGTGCACATACACACGCACACACGCGCGCGAGTGAAAAGAAGCGGGCTCGAGTGATATCACAAAGGAATATGGCCAAACCCGTCCACCATCGGTTCTGATGGTTTTTTAATTATTATTTTAATGGCTTTTTTAATGCTGTGATTTCTGTATTTTTTATTTACATGAATGTAAGTAAAATTATGCAGTAATTATTCTATTAAGAAATCCCAATGAAGATTCATCTGAGAGCCAGATGCAGTCATGAAAAAAAGCCACATCTGGCTGGCGAGCCATCGAGTCCTGACCCTTGCCCTAAAGTGTCCCCAGCAACAGTCACAATATTACAAGATTTTAGGACTCTATGAAAACCAAAATGAAAATGATTACAACTATTTCGGAAGGAAAATTATTTGGCTGCAATTAAACTGAAAATGACTGTAAATGATCGAATTATGAATGAATTGTGAATTAGGAATGGTGAGTAGGATCGCGGGCGCAACAGCCTCAGCAGTGAGGTCCAGACGTCCCTCTCCCCAGCTACTTCCGCCAACTCTTTCGAAGGGACACGGAGGCGTTTCCAGACTAGCTGAGACATAGTCCCTCCAGAGTTTTCTAGGTCAAACCCCGGGCCTCTTCCCAGTTGGACATGCCTGAAACACCACACCAGGGAGGCATTCAAACCAGATGCTCGAGCCACCTCAGCTGGTTTCTCTCAACATGGACGAGCAGCGGTTCTACTCAGAGCTCCTCCCCGATGGCTGAACTTCTCACCATATCTCTGAGGGAGGGCCTTGTTCTCTCGGTCACTACCCAGAACTCTTGACCATAGGTGAGGGTAGGAACATGGATTGAGAGCTTTGCCTTGTGGCTCAGCTCCTTCTTCACCATGACGGACCGGTACAAGCTTCGCTTTACAGCAGAGGCTGCACCCATCTGTCTGTCAATCTCTCACTCCACTTTGCACACTTGTGAACAAGACCCCGAGATACTTGAACTCCTCCACTTGGGGCTGTTCATTGTAATTATTATTTAGTAATCATTATTTGATATACAAAATAATGGACATTTGTGTTCAAAATGAACCCAATACAGGCTTTTACCTGCAATACAAAGAGGAAGGTCACAACAAACACCTAAACAGACGGTGAATTTTGAATTTCAGGTGATTGCAACCACTAAACGTTTAACATCAGACTTGGCGAAGAATGAACAATATGAACTGAATAGGTGGCTGTATTGGGGCCGGTGATTAGGGTGCTGTGCTCATGATACGGAGGTCGTGAGTTCGAATCCCACGGAGACCCTCACTGTGCTAAGGCCCCTGGGCAAGGTCTTAACTACAAGTGTGCTTCTGTTCACCCAGCAGTATAAATGGGTCCCAGTAAAAATATACTGGGAAGGTAACCTGCGATGGACTAGCGTCCCATCCAGTGGGAGTTGAACTCCTGGTCGCTTCACGCTACAGAAACCGGGGATAAGCACCGGCCTGATGAGCCACTAGGCTCGGGTATAAAAAGCCCAACAGACTTTTTAACTGTATTCTGTTACACTACACTCGAATTGCTTCAGATTTCTTCCTCACACTTGTCAATTCCTTCTACTGGTATTAGAATTATGTTACTAATTTTTAACAATTTTCAACAAATGCACTTTTTAAAATAATGTCAATGCTGCATGTTATGCATCATTTAAGAGTTAAATATCTAAAAACTACTGCAGCAGGTATCATACTCGCACTAACATGCAAGCAATCCTCAGTTTTCCAACGCTTCTGACAT
>CM045751.1:13160000-13162500 GCA_024760905.1 Plotosus lineatus
ACCGTGTCATGAAAGATTGGCATGAAAAACTAGATATTCAACTGAAAATATAGCTGGATAGAGGAGGAGGGATCCCAGGTTATTGTACACCGAGTGTAGCATCTGCTATCTGTGGAAACCTTAATTTAGTTCCAGGCTTCTGGATGTACTCCAAAGGTGTAAATATGCAAAGTTTGATGAGGATCGGAAAGGTTTTTCTCAAGACCTTTTAATAAAACTAAATTAACTCTCAAAGTGTAAACCTCTACCAAGTCAAAAATAACCGAGTACAAAATCACCGTCTGAAATCACATTCGATTTCTCAATGTAAAATTTGTTGATCCAGAATTTGACCCAGATCAATACATCTAATGATGTGCTAATTAGCCAAGGTCCACCCCTCCAAAGAAATGTATCAGAAACTGTTCATTACTCTTGTTAATTAATTAGACGGCGTAATGTTGCTAACTAGCATGCAGCAATACTGACAAAAACATCCCCTGGAGATGCAGAGAAACACAAGGCATCTTGGTCTATCGTCCATCTGATTTTCCTTTTGGCTTTTCCCTTTTTCAGGGGTCGCCACAGAGAATCATCTGATTTGCATGATTGATTTGGCATAGGTTGTTACGTCGGACGCCCTTCCTGACACAACGATTTTGAGCAAGGGTCAGAAACACGCTGACGGCTATGCAGCTACTCTTGTTGAAAGGTAGCAATGGTTCTTTTACATGAACCTCTCACCATAGATAGTGAGAGACAAAGCCGGCCTTTGATAACCCAGTTAACTGCACTGGAAGGACCGTGACAACCTTGTGGAGAGTGGGACTCGAACCCCCAACCTTAGGATCAGCGATCCAGCGCCCTTTACCACCAGGCCACCACTGCGTTCTTGGTCTATCACCCATGAAGCCTAATAAAGTTTAAAAAGAAATAGATGAGATTATTCCTGCTTCTCGTTAAATTAAAATTAAATCTGGGTGCCGTGCCAGAATTCTGGCATAGGCGGCAACCATAACAGCTTGTCATGGCTGTATACGAAGGGCAAAAAAAATTCTAAAGTTCTTTCTGCAGGGTGTTTTGATTGAGACACCATCTCCAGCTAGCTGGCCGTTGACTCTAAAGAGTTCATCCGCCCTTTGATAGGTCTTGTTTTTATTCCTACTGGGTTGCTAGCCACCCACCTTACCAAATTTGGAACCTGGTGGGGGAGCCGGTTTAGTCGCCGAACACTCGACCATGCAACAAGTTGTGCTGGCTTACATGTTACCAGGTATTTAACTCGGTTGGCAGAGCGTCCGCTTTATCCTCCGGAAGGTCTGAGTTCGAATCCGGCCACGTCATACCATAAGACGTTAAAATTTAGTAGTTGTTGCTTCCTGCTTGGTGCTCAGCATCAAAGGATAGAACAATGCAATAACTGGCGCCGCACAGTGGCGACAGGTGCCTGGAGCACAAAAAAACACCAAAGGGCGCTTTGAGCATAATATTCAGTATGGATAAGCACTATATAAATCTACTACAATACAAAAAACAAAGTATAGCTTCTCGTAAACGAGTATAATTGGGACAGTGATCTTGCTTTGATTTATGGTACTGTTCCCTTTAGGTAAAAGGAAATGTGCACTGTAATGTGTGGTTCATTACAGATAATATGAATAGAGATTACAGCAAAAATGCAGGAATATTGTTCTAATCACTTTTATAATTGGATCCCAAAGCTAAACCGTCATTCCCATGAGACAAAACATTTGAATGTCAGGCATTTAACTGGGATTTTATGGAAACGCTTTGAAGACTTTTTCCCTTTTAGACATTCCCAAACAACCACAACTGTAAAAAAGGGACGGATCCTTTTTTTTCCAATCTGCCAGCAGAGGCGGTTATCAGTAAGCCATCTCTACTAACCCACAATTCCCTCTTGACCTCATCAGAGAGACAGGCCCATTTCGTCCGGTTTCCTCTTCCTCTTGCCGTGACACACTGTACTGGTATATTTGTGAAATAATCGCCTCTTCAAGTTCCCGCCCCGCTGCCCCAGGGGAGATCTGCGCTTTATAAACTCCTGGACACACACTCATCATTCCACAGCTCATCTCACAAAGCCCTGAGAGAAAAGACTCCCAAGACAACCGAGCATGGCGAGGACAGGGATGCTGTTGCTTCTCTTGGCTCATTTTATCACGTCAGCCCTGTTTTTTGATTTGAAAGAGATCAGAGGTATGCGTAATTCTTGTGTAATCTAATTTGGTACAAAATAAGTCATGTTAGGATGATTGTCAGATTTGCTGTAATTGAAAATCACAGAAGTGTTGGAGAATTTAGATGCACGAAACTTGGCTCAATACTTGTAGAAACGGTCTTAAAGTCTGTAATAAATGGGAAAAATATTTAATTATTGCAATTTTGACTGGTACACAGTTCTCATTGTATACAGATATAAAATGAAAGATATCAAGCTTCTAGACTTCCAGTTCAGATTTCTGTACAGAATTGTTTATACAAAAAATGAATGATTGAA
>CM045751.1:13167500-13195000 GCA_024760905.1 Plotosus lineatus
TTTTTTTTTAAGTAAATAAAGTAATGTATAAATAGACAGTGGTTGCCCTGTGGCACGGTGCTGGATTACCAATCCCATGGTTGGGGAGGAGGATCAAGTCCCACTGTCAATGGTTGTCACTGCTGTCTCCAAAGTGCAGTGTGTTTCTGCCCTGTGATGTCCTCATGAGCTGTCCAGGGTGTACTCTGCCTTCGCCCGGACTCGGCTGAGATGGCTGCCAGCCTTCTCGTGACTCTAATTAGGAATAAACGTTTCAGGAACTGAATGGTTCTTTACAAGGCTGTGCGAATAGAAGAGAGGTTTTTCTATAAAGTTCATCCATTTGTTTTCTTCACTTTTAGGAAAAGCATGAGACGGTGGGACAAAAGTCCGCAGACTGAGCAAAAAGAGAATGAACATTTTGGGGAAAGTGGAAAGGCGGATCAGGCCGAGGCGAAAAACACTCACACACTGATAGAAAATGCAAACAATGTCAGCGTGACCATCCCGCCGGAGAACGAGAGCACAGCGCTGTCGTAATCGACCACTTCGGACAGATCATCGCTCGTCATCTCCTGGAATGGCATATGCAAATCTATTTATTTATTTCTTTAATGGAACAAACATTTCTTATATTCTCTTGTGTTTGGATGTTTGTTGTGCTTTTCTCTTTTGTAGATTCTTTGTATGGTGATATTTTGTAATTAATGTATAAAATAAACCCAGCTTTAATGAAATGAACTGAGGCACAGATGTGTTTTAGATATTTTTAAATAAACAAAAATGTTGTCTTCCTGTAGAGATGACTGACTCGAAGAATGGCGTGCTCTGAGAAAGAGAGGGAGAGATAATTAAATTAAAACAAATTATGTATAATGATTGTGGTTTCCTTTCAAACAAAAAAAAAGGAAGAATTTCTTATCTTTTCTGAAGCAACAGTCGGTTTCATTTCATCTTTTTTTTTTTTTTTTTTTTAAACCGAACCCTTTAAAACAGGGGTCCCCAACCCCTGGTCCGCGGACCAGTACAGGTCCATGGCTTAATCAGTACCGGTCCACAGAAGGAATAATTCATTTTCGTTTTATTTACTGAGTCTGAACAATCTTTATTTTTGAAAAAAACTTTTATTTTGTAAAATGACCAGATTCTCTTGGTTACATGTCGGTCATTTGAGCGCTAAAAGAAGAGAGGCGAGTTGGACATGTTTCAAACAATCGTGGGGACTTTGGGTGATACTGAGCCTGAGCCTTCATTCTCCCAGCTGGTGCACCATCACCTGTTTTTTTGTTTTTTTTATATATATAAAGAAAAGTTCAAGCTCTACTTCCCAACCAACTTGATTTCAGCTGTTGAAAAGTAACATTCATGGAGGGCTTATTATTAATTATATTATAATATAGTTATTATTAATAATAATAACAACAATAATAATAATAATAATAATAATAATATCTTGTATAAATAAATTATATTTATAATATAAACAGTCTATGACACCCCCTCAGGTCCGTGGTAAAATTGTCAAAGATAAAAAGGTTGGGGATCCTGCTTTAAAAGATTGTTTGTGTTTTGTGAATTTGGAGCTGATTAAAAAACAGGAAACATTACTTGTACTTCCAAAACGCAAAAGCTTCGTATATCATGTATACGATTCATATACATTCGTATACATGTGATGGTGGTTTACATTCATCTTATTATTTTGGAGTTGACCAGTTCTACCTGGAATGGATTCATAGTTGCAGACATAGGACAATGGTAACCTGGTGGTAAAGGTGCGGGATCACTGATCCTAAGTTTGGGGGTCACCCGGAGTCGGCTGGGATGGGTGCCAGCCTCTCCTCGGCTTTAATTAGGATTAAGCAGTTACAGAAAATAAATCAATGAAGTTGCAGACATCTCTCTTCAAACTTTTCTACTCCAAAGATCTTTTTATTATATTATTTACTTAAATATTTATCCCAGGCAGTGGTGGCCTAGTGATATGGAGTTGGCTTACTGATCAAGATCAGGGGGTTCAACCTCCATTATCAATGTCGTCACTGCTGTCACCACTGTCTATGGTGAGACTTTCATTTAAAAGATCCATTCGTGATTTTTGTTAATAGTAGGCCCTGTGATGACCTGGTGAGCTGTCCAGGGTGTACTCTGCCCTTGTTAAGAGTTGGCTGAGATGGGAGCCAGCCTTCTCACCACCCTAATTAGGATTAACCAGTCTGAAAAATTAGCATGAACATTTAGGCTATCTGTAGTACAGTACTGTATTTTTAATCCAATTTATTCTTAACATCAACAACAAAAAGAACCCCAACCTATAATCAAAGAAGTGTTTGTGTTTTATTTTTGAGGTTTCTGCTGCGCTACAAACCCGTAACTTTCGAAATGGCTTTGAGACACTAAAACTGAAATTATTTGTATAATGAAGAAGAAGAATGAGTGTGTATGTGTGTGTGTGTGTGTGTATATATACGTGTGTATATATATATAATATATATATATATATATGTATATACTATGTTTATGTATGTATATGTGTGTGTGTGTGTGTGTGTGTGTATATATATATATATATATATATATATATATATATATATATATATATACATACACATACATACACATACATACATACACATAGTATATACATATAAATTTTTATTTATTATTTTTTTAATGAAACCTTCATCAAAGACTGTTGACAAGTGTAGAAACTGAAGAAACAATTGAACATTCGATATTTTTTTTTTTTAGGACTCGAGGTTTGAGAGCTGCTACCCTTCAGTTCTACAGTCGGGATTGGTTAAGGGTTCTTCACTTTCAGAAAGATTTCTTCCTGAAGCATTAATGGTGATTAAATGTTTTTTATTAATTGTTTATTTGTTAACTCGGTTCATGAAACCGTTTATCCCGAACATGGCACCGTGGCTGGGGTGTTCCACGCACCAACTTTCAATGGCTACTCCTTCAATGCAACTTATGGCTTCAAAAGATCAACGAGCTCTTAGTAGATATGAAGCAGTTGGAAAACGCTATGGAGAAAGATGGCTTTGAGGCGTGCAAGCAATTACCTGTGATGACTTGGAATGAATTATTTATTGTAGTGTGTCTCTCATGAACATCTTACTGTTCCTGGCTGGATCAAAGAATATTTCACTGTTATTCCCAGAATTGAGGTTCATCCAAACATCAGTTTGATGTTTCTTAGGTACCACTTGGAATATAATCTGCTTTGGAATTTATAAGTGCATCAGATTCTTGATGGGCATTCCAAAAGTATTGAAACCTGTAAAGATTAATTCTGGAAGGGTTCTTGGAGTGTCTCACCATAATATTAATTGATCCAAAGCTTAAAATCATCCCTGAATTGTTCTTGCTGATCTTTTTGTAAATAGGGTGTAGTGCTCTGACAGAAAATGGAAAACTTCTCAATATCAATTCAGCCAAAAATAATTTCCATCTGGAAGTTCAGAGGAAATCCGTGGACAGCGTTGGCATCCACTCAAACCTTACTAATCGTGCGTGAGGTGTAATGATGATAGAATGATATCATTGCAAATCCTGGAGAAGCTCACATGACCACGAAACAGGAGTATTCAAGTACAATGGTCTCCACTACAGCTGGAGTTGAGCTGGACCAGGATGATCTGAGGGATAATCTGGAGGAGGAGCTTCCTTTAGCAACAACAGCGCAGGTGCTTGGTTATTCCTTTTGATGATTCTTTGTATAGTGAATACTTTAAACTGTTAACCATAGAAATAATGGCCTCCTTATAAATATGATATATATAAATATGATATATATATATATATATATATATATATATATATATATATATATATATATATATATGACAACAATGGTATAATGTACTTGCCACCGCTAAGTTGCCCTCAATGACACTTTGGCATATCACATCAGGTGGGCAGGTCAAGTCTGCAGAATGTCTGATCACATATGGGGAAACTCAAGTTTGGCAAGTGTTCCTGTGGAGGTCAGTGCAAATGCTTGAAGGGCAAAATGGAAATTTCTGTTTCTTTAACTTAAATACAGTGGTACCTCACCTTACGACAGTCCCAGCAAACGAAAAATCCAGGTTACGAAAAAGATCTTCCAAAATTTCTTGTCTCTGTATACGAAACAAGTTCTCCTTACAAAACGCACCATTCAAACAATGCAAGAGCTGCTCTCCCATTGACTATCTTCCAACATCCCACCCAGCTGGCATCCCATTGGCTATCTCCCAAAATCCCACCCCGCTAGCCTCCCATTGGCTAGGAGGAATGACGCAGCTCCCTTACACTGGCTATTATGGAGCTGCATCTCCCATAATGCTTTTCGTACAAAGGTAGAGTTACTGTTGTTTCATGGGTTTTTTGAGTGTGCTCATTCCAACTTTATTTTTTGACTCAGGCTTTTAACCTTCCATTAACATTTGTAAGATTATAACTCGGCTGAGAAGACATGGCCAACACACAATCGCACACGTGTGTGCTTTCCGGTGCGAGTGAAAAGAAGAAGCGGGCTCGTGGCATGTCGTTGAGTGCTCTCGCAAAGGAATACTGTATGGCCAAACCCATCTACCATTGGCACGGTATTGAAGCAGAAAGTCTTAAAAGGTATGCTTTAATAATTTTTTTAAGGGTTTAGGGGTAGTATTGGGGGCCTTGGAACGAATCACACGTTTGACATGTAAAATGTGGTTCAATTTACAAAAAAATCCAGGTTAAGAAAAAGGCCCTGGAACGGATTAATTTCATAAGGTGAGACGTTAGTCGGGGGGGGTCAATCCTACTTCGCGCAAATTTGTCAGTTGCAGGGGGGTCTTCGTCCCCATTAACCGTGGCAAGTGAGGGCTCACTGTATACAAGACTGTTGGTTGGAGTGGAAGTGAAGAAGAGTAGGTTGGAAAGCAGATGGGGAGGTGGCATGAAAACTGCATGTCCCAGAATGCATCATTACATCCATTCAGTCATTCTCCACTGGTGATTTTCTTGCATCTCATAGTTTGTGAAAATCCCATCAGACGCTCCATTAACTGTTGAAAAACTACAAAGATCATCTCCAATTTTTTTTTTCATTCTATAATTGTCTTTACATTTCATTTAAATTACACACAAACTCTTATTTCAAATGTACAAGGTTTACTGATATGTTGCCTATTTTTAACGACTAAGCTCTGCTGTGACTCCGTTCCGTGAATAATGATTCCAGTTTCCTCTCGAGTAATAAGTAGTTCTCGTCTTTATTCAGGTACCAATACTTTTGGAGTTCATTGAACACAGCTGGCAGTTACAGACGTCTCTCTCCAGACCTTTTCTTCCTTCCAGGTATTAATAAATGCATAATGTGTTATATATCTCTATGTACAATATTTACAGAATTGCATGAGTTCTGAGATTATGGAAAGAAAGGCCACTAGATGCAACAAGAGAAAGTCTTTCAGGGTGTTGGATGGTCGTTACAGTATATCGGCTACAAGGGTGCACTGTGTTTAAGTTCTTAAGCTAAGATTTCATACGCACAGTACGCGGAATGCATTATGTAATGTATGGTGTATGGTATACATAATGCATGCTGGCAAATTCTATTTACGGAACCCCAGTCCGTGAGTAATTCTCTCTCTTTGCTGTGCCCATTTAGAAAAATGAGAACATTGCTAATGGGAGAATATCATCTTCCAGAAGACTAAACAATAAACATTTGTAATGACATTACGAAAACAACAGACACTGAGAAAGCATTGTTCTGGGCCCAATGCATAGCAATCTAATTAATAAGCGAATTTGAAGTCCATTCGTTCAGTTTCTGAACCACTTAAACCTAATTAGGGTACGCGGAGTGGCACTCATCTCGGCCGACTATGGGCGAGGGCAGAGTACACCCTGGATAGCTTACCAGGCCACCGCAGGACAGAAACACGCTAACCGCTACACAGTTGCTCTCGGTGAAAGTCAGCAATGGTTCTTTTACAGCCTCGCACCATAGACAGTTCGAGACATGGCCGGCCTTTGATAACCCAGTTAGCTGCAGTGGGGGGAAAGCAGTGACAACACACACACACCCACACACACTGATTCAAAGTTCTACCTGATCCCTTTTATTCTAGAGCATGCTGATTTCATCCCAAATTTAGGAATTACGTACTTTCAAACAAAATGATTCAATTCAACAGACAGTTTTAAGGACATTAAACAAAAAAATCTGAGATTAATGAGTTCATTTCCACAATTAAAGTCCCATTCTCATGATAAATATCAGTATTCTGTATGACTACCTCTGATATCACATAGTTTGAATTGTGTGTGGGTGTGTGTGGGTGTGTCTGCTGCTGACTCCAGCCAATACTATGACACCCAGTCAACCCCAGTAGTCTCGCTTCCCAAATATCAGCATCTCCACAACCCTCCCCAGAACAAATTCACAGTCCACAGTCAGCAACACTTAATCAGAAAAGTGAATCATCACAAAACATAACCCTGTTCCTTCTGAAAGCACTTCACCCCAGCTGTTCTCTTGTTCTTTACAGATAAGTCAGCACCAGTCTATGACTCGGACATCTTTTTTTTTCTTTTTTTTTTCTGTAAAACCTGCTTACTGGGACTAACTGAGCACTGAGTCTGTCCTGGTGACCAAGACAGTAGCTAGCTGATCAGACTCTATTAAGAAGGTGTGGGAATTAAATATGAAACTCCTTCTCTGGGGTGGTGACGAGTGGTCCGGAAACATGTTGGTCGAGCATTCGTGGTTCATGTGTAATTGTATCATCTCCATGGCCTTGAAATCGTGGATACCCGGACACACAATCGTCTTACAATTTGCCTCTGTTACATTCCATCAATCAGCATCCCAATGATTAATTTTCTTTCATTTTGACATAATTGTACCATGATTAAATGCCGTGTCAAGACACAGCTAACTAGTATTTAATTTGGACATTGATATTTATTGATCAAGTTCAAGAAGGATTAACCACAGAGTTCTACTCACAACAGGGGAAGAGGCAAAATTCATCTTATCTGTAAATCAAGTGGAACAAATCTCCAACACAGAAAAAAAATGATCAAACGTAACTTATTAAAACTTATTAAAAACTAAATTATTATTCACCAAGCTCACGTGGGCGATTAAAAAGTATTTCAAAACTTTTAATGCTCCATTGGAACTTTGAATCAGTATATACATACATTATACACGCACGCACACACAGTATATAAAGCTAACCTACAGTTTTTCAAGCAAAAAATATTTTAATCTATAATTTCCCATGTTTCAAGTGTTAAAGTATAATTGCCTCCACCAGGGGGCGACCTTTGTATTGGCTTTCTACTGTGCATCTACTCAGGAATTGACACGCTTTAACTCTCTCAGAGCAAAACCGTAGGCCACAGTGAACATACATGCAGACCTGGGACTGACATTGGAAGACATGTGGCGTAGATTACAGTGAGGAAGGTTGTGAGGAACGTCGCTTTGTTTGTTTTTCCCCCCTCACTAAACCAAAGCAGCAACGATTAAGTAATACCCTGACGTGTGCAGTCCTGTGTACAAGGCAGCATGCAAGAGTGTATATATGGCATCAGGTGTGTTAGTGAGACTACGTCTGAGAGCCCAGGGCCTCAGATTTCACTGCGTCCACAAGGAAGCTGAGCTCATTACACAGCGTCTCGTGTCTGTAGGCCATACGGATCTGTGCCACGTTAGTGCGCCGGATGTCATTCCCTTTGGGTCCGTCCTTTAAGTAGTTGGCTCCGAGAAAGTGCTTTTTGTCCTGCCAAATAATAACAGAAATAAAAATGAAATGTTAAATGCCTTTCTATTCACTACAATATGCAGATACATAGGATACTGTATACGAATAGCACTGTATACCCCATTTTATAGTAACTCTAGTTACTGGTATATGGTCACCATATATATCAGTTCAATTCATTTTCTATAACCACTTAACCCAAATTCGTCACAGGGAGGCTGGAACCCATCCCAGCCAACTCCGAGCGAGGGCAGAGTACACCCTGGACAGCTTGCCAGACCATCGCAGGGCGGAAACACGCCGACGGCTTTGCAGCCTACTCTTGTCGAAAGTCAGCAATGTTTTTTTTACATGAACCTCACACCATAGACAGTGAGAGACATGGCCGGCCTTTGATAACCCAGTTAGCTGTACTGGGGGGACAGTGACAACCTTGTGGAGAGTGGGACTCGAACCCCTAACCTTTGGATCAGCGATCCAGTGCCCCTAAAAATAAATAAATAAATATTATATCTATATAAATATTATATATATATAAATAATATATATATATATATATATATATATATATATATATATATATATATATATATATATATATAGGGTTTTTAATGATATTTTTAAATTATTGGTATAATATAGAATGAAGAGTGACATGCTTTATTATTGAGGAGCTTCTTTTCATGAGAGATCGTGTCTGTGTTATAACTCTGTACTTGTTACCTGATGAGATAGGCCACTCTGCAAAACGCTGTTTCTGGCGATTTCACATAAATCACATGTGCTCAGCTTCCAGAGCTGCGCTGCAATAGCGTACTCCTCCATCAGGGCTTCCTGAAACACATCACAGCAAATCAAGTCAAATTTGTGTGTGTGTGTGTGGGGGGGGGGGGGGGATTTTTTTTTTTTTTTTTAATAAGTAGTCATATTCCCATTGGTGAGGTTTTCACAAGCATATAATACACAATCCCATACAAAGTTCAAACAGAGATCCCTCAATTTCCGCAGTTAATGGGGACCGAGACCGCCGATTTCCACGAACTAGTATCGACCCTCCCTGACTGACGTATACGTACATGTATATGTGTATATAACCTCAATAAATACATATTCAACGCTATAAATGCTTATAATAACAAACGTTCAAAAACAATGCATAAGATGTAAATAAAATATAAATACACACACATACAGACGCGAGCGTGAAGCACTTCACATAAAAATGTAAGTACAAGCAAACCTCGGTTTTTGAACGCTTTAGTCATCCAACAAATCGGTATTCGACCAAAAGATTCAGAATTATTTTTCGTCTCAGAAGTCGAACAAAATTCGGAAGCCGAGCGTGAAACAAACGAGAGACGCATCCTGAAGAAGGTCCACGCCAAACTTCTGTTCAAAATACGACGGTAACTCGTACCTTCGGTTAATCTAGTTGTGTGGATGTTTTTTTTTTTCCTTTCTTTCTTTCGTTCTTGTGTTTTTACATTTCTTTGACATGTTTCATTACTGCATAATGTTTCGACACATTCCTTTACACAAAAAAACGTAACATACTGTAGGCTAGGCAGGGCTGCGGTACGAGTTTCCGCGGCAGTTCTTACCCGAGCCTAGCTTACTCTATATTAAGAATTTGTGTGTTTGCCCTGTTGTTTCACATTTAAAATACAATTTGATATGTTATTTCATAATGTCATTGAAATATGTTTAAAAAAGGTAGTTTTCGAGCGTCTTTTTATGTTTACGTTATTTGTAATGGGAAAAATAGATTCGGAATTCAAACAAATCACTATTCGAGCAGCCTTCTGGAACGAATTATGGTCGGAAACCAAGGTTTGCGTGTAGTTTTGTTGGGGGGGGTTTGTTTTTTTTTTTTTTTTTTTTTTTTTTTAATTTAATTGGCATTGTTTTGCAGCATTTTCCTGAACTTTCCCCCTATTTTTCCTTGTTTTTTATTTTTCGATAAATATTTTTGAAAAACCCGTGATGCACTGAATCCACAGAAACTTCAGCACGAATTCGCGAGGGATCACTGTATATCATTAATGGTTTAAGTAATTTGATGTCTTTATATAACAAGGCATGCTGTACTTTTATAAGTATAAATCATATCAGTAGGGTTACAGGCTTTTACGTTCGGACCAACTCTCTGCCGTTAATGTCCAATGTAGCAGATTCGAATATCAGGAAGAAGTGAACCAAATCTATATTGTAGGTAAATCACAAAATGTAATTTTAAGTATAACTTTCGATCAGAAGTTAAAAAGGAGTGCAAAATTTTCCCCCACATCAGTATTTTGGTTCAGACCTTGGTATAGTGGAATTGCATGGGGTCATCAGTGGACAAAGACACACAAAGCCCCTTGTGCAGGAATTCTCGCAGGGGATTCTTCGAGTACTCCAAGAACAGACTGTTGTTACTGAGGGGGGACATGGCAATGGGTACCTGGGCCAGATAATACAGGTACTGAAGGACTGGACTCTGACGGCACACACACACACACACACCAATTATTAAATCTGTGGATTTTTATTATACACTAATGTTGAATATTTTATATTAAACCGATATATCTGCACAAAATACTAACAATAGTACTACTACTGTTATTTATCGGTTGTTATTGACACCATTATGTTTTGTTTACTTAAACACAGACATTTTCAATAATTAAAATAATAATAATACTAATAATCAGATTTTTTTATTCATGGCTGCATAAGACTTTTACACAGTACTGTATCCAGTATATTAAAATCCCATTATTACAATGATAGAGGGATAATGCACACTGTAGTATAAACACCCATTAAACTTTAAAAATCAAGAAAAGTCTAATATAGATTTATGCAAAGCCTAAAAGCAGACTTTCCGATTAATGTCTGTACTGATACGTGTCTGAGCGCGAGTTTGCTTTCAGCGTGTTTCCTTTCACCACCTGATGTCCGCTTTCATTTTTTCTTGTTTTACAATTACATGTTCTGTCAATATTTATTCACCTGCAAGTCTGCCTATGCGAGTTAAATTTTGTCATTTATTTATTATGCATGATCTGATCGGTGGTGTGTGTGAGTAGTGACTCTATTCTTTGGGTTTCAGGTTCATTATTTAAAATAAATCTGTTTCAGGTTTTTTTTTATATTTTTTTATTCCTGGCTGTTTTCGTTTAAGTCAGTGCTTCTCAATTATTTTCTGTTACGCCCCCCCCTAGCAAGAAGAAAACAATTCGCGCCCCCCCACCACCCACTTTCCGCCGCAACTATAAATTATAACTTTTTTCTATAATATAGTTACAGGTATATCTCTTCATTATATCGTATCCTTGTTAACATAAATAAAACAAAAAGAAAGAGATATAGTTCAACTTACAAGAATAACTTTTTTAACATTTTTTATTAGTCTGTAAAAGAAAGTGCATCAATTTGCCTTAAATTTAAAAATAATAATATCCTTGTTACATTTTTGACAAACTTACCACACCATTTGCTGCTGAAAATAAAATCAATAAATAATTAATTCAAATTGACTTCAGAAACATTAACTCAGGAGCACAATATATAAACACTTTAACCTACAAAACAAGAACAAATAGAACAATTTGTGCTGATTTTTTTTTCTCAAACATGACGAAGCCAAGATTAATGGCTACAATGAGCACGTTTTGCAGCGCACACCTTTCTTTTCATCCCTGTTAAAAATTTCTTCATGTTGTGAGGGTGTGTGTACTGCACTACACATCGCCAGCTCGTAGCAAAACAAACCTACACCGTAGAGTTAATACTCGCTGCGCACAATGGGCAATGAGGGCGCCACTGCCAACTACTGGAGTGGATGTGCAATTACACTTTCTTGTAGTACGGCGGAAAAAAGCATGTTCTCCTGGGTCACACGCGCCCCCCTCAGCATCCCATGGGGAGGCGCGCCCCACTATTTGAGAAGCACTGGTTTAAGTCAACAATATATTAACAGCCAATCAGCATCTACTTAGCGCCATGGCAGCCTTGTTGATGGACACCAGAAGGACACAGAACAACCATCTGAGCCATAGTCCATGACTACAGTCTCCACATGGGAACTCTGCTAAAAATAATATGTGAATGAAATAAAATAAATTAAGTGGAGAGAGAGGGAGAGAGAGAGAGAGAGAGAGAGAGAATTATTAAAAAGCACTTTACCTTCTTGAGGTTGAGACCATGCGAGATATTATCTGCAGTGAGAAAAGCTGAGACCAGATGTGTGATGGAGCCGGCCTCACCACAGTGTGGACGGAACTGGAAGGTACTAAGACCTCGCTCTCTACACACACACAAGCACAAAATAAATAAATAAATAAATAAATAACATGTAAACTAGCCTGATTAATGTTATCATTTTATGGTGCATAAACTTTTGTAGACAACTATGTTAAAAGCAAACCACAGCATTGTGCCACTTATCGGGTGATGGGGTGTGGTGACACAGTTACTGTTACAGTCCAGATGTTGATTAATTTAAAAAAATAATAATAATAAATTTACATTTTTAAAAAATATTTTCTACTTATTACAATAGTGTAAGAGGCAGTGGTGGTCTAGTGGTATAGGGTATCGCTGATCCAAAGGTTGGGGGTTCGAGTCCCACTCTCCACAAGGTTGTCACTGTCCCCCTGTCCCCCCAGTTCAACTAACTGGGTTATCAAAGGCCGGCCATGTCTCCCACTGTCTATGGTGTGAAGCATGTAAAAGAACCATTGCTGATTTTCGTAAAGAGTAGCTGTTTCCACCCTGCGATGGCCTGGCGAGCTGTCCAGGGTGTACTCTGCCCTCGCAGGAAGTTGGCTGGGATGGGCACCAGCCTCCCCGCGACACAAATTAGGATTAAGCGGTTACAGAGAATGAACTGATGATGAACAATAGTGTGATGGAAGTATGGCAACAGCTTTTAAAATTTGTAATAATATAAAATTAGGTTAAGTATTTGCATTACATTTGGCATCTGCAGTACAGGTCTCTGTGAATGTGCAGTTGCTATGGAAACAATAACGTATTATAATATGTACAATAATAATAATAGTATAACTGTAACATTAGAGCTCACCTGTGTCACTGATACAATAGTATTTATAGAAGGCACTCTTACACCTCTCTCTCTCTCTCTCTCACACACACACACACACACACACACACACACACACACACACACACAGACATATTGACCTTGTACATCCTCCAGGGATTATTCAGAGTGGCTCTAATCCCTGCAGTAAAACAGCTCCTCTTTAAAAGAACGATTAAGACAGATGCCGTATAACCCATGCGAGTATTATGATCCGTGATCATCCCTCTATTTTGATAACTGGTGTCATGCAATCGACTGGAAAGTTCCGGGCTGTGGCTTAGAAGTAGCTGAGAGCACTGCTTACTTGCGCAGACTGTTGAGCACCATGATGTTGGCGTACATGTGAAAGAGGTAGTAGCTGTAAGGCGGGTTCTCATCAGCGGTCCATTGTTCAGGTTTCGGGCTCTTGTAAGAGAACATGTGATCGCTGTGCTTGGACTCGTCATCCACACTGTCAAACCCAGTCACCTGAAGATAGAAATGCACTGAAATACACAATACTGAACAAGTTTGAGAGGTTATAAACTTTAATATAATTTAAGTGATGAGATGTCGTGGTATTTTCGAAAAAGTTACAAATCTGGTGAAATGCCAAGAGGCTCGGTGTAAGGTAAGTCTGTTGGGTTTTTACACCCGAGCCTAGTGGCTCATCAAGCCGGTGCTTATCCCCGGTTTCCGTAGCGTGAAGCGATGAGGAGTTCAACTCCCCCTGGATGGGACGCTAGTCCATCGCAGGTTACCTTCCCAGTATATTTTTACTGGTACCCATTTATACTGCTGGGTGAACAGAGGCACACTTGTGGTTGAGACCTTGCCCAGGGGGTCTTAGCACAGTGAGGGTCTCAGTGGGATTCGAACTCACAACCTCCTGATCATGAGCGCAGCACCCTCACCACTACGCCACCGGCCCCACAGAGGCTCGGTGTACATGCCTGATTCCACCACTACACAAACAAAACATGGCATGACATCACTTTCCATCAATTCAGGATCTATACTGGTTATCCGTTAGCGTCGTCGCAGGTAAAAGGAGTACACCCTGAACTCAAACTGACATTCACGCCCATGATAAATTTAGAGCCACTATATGATCTAATGTGCATGTGTATGGACTGTAATAGGAAACCGAAGTACTTTGAGGACGCTCACAAAAACCATGCAACGTCATTCTATAAAATGTCAACCATCGGTTGAAATATAGGGAGGGCAGTGGCGGCTCGATCGTAAGGTGCTGGATTACCAATCCTAAAGTAGGGGGGTTCAAGTCACACTGTCAACGGTTGTCCCTGCTGTCCCCCCAGTGCAGCTAACTGGGTTATCAATGGCTGGCCATGTCTATCACTGTCTATGATGTGCGGTTCATGGTAAAAAAATAACATCGATGACTTTCGACAAGAGTAGCTGCATAGCCGTCAGCATGTTTCTGCCCTGCGAAGGCCTAGTGAGCTGCCCAGGGTGTGTGCGCCAGCCTCCAGACAACCCTAATTAGCATTAAGCGGTTCAGAAAATGAATGAATGAAAAAAAGTTGGGGGTTCAAGCACCACTATCACCAGGTTGTCCAGCAGGTTCCTACAGTGCAGCTAACTGGGTTATCAAAGGCCTGCCATGTCTGTCACTGTCTATGGTGAAAGGCTGTCAAAGAACCATTGCGGACTTCTGGCCAGAGTAGGCTACATAGCCGTCTGCATGTTTCTGCCCTGTGAGGCACGGCGTACTATGCCCTCGCCATGAATCGGCTGAAATTGGTGCCGGCCAACCCACGACCCGAATTATGATTAAGCGGTATAGTAATCGAATAAAGTGTTATACTGTAAAGTTAACAATGTTTTGAGAATATAGACTATAATTAACACGGCCTGCAAACTTGCATCATGTATAGTTCAACAGCACATTTCTGATGAATGACCCAGCATGATTTCCACAAGAGTTCATCATTACCAAGTTAAAGTTCCTTGTGGTGAAGATATACATAAGGTTCATACTTGATGGTTGCTGTTGTGTATCCACATCTTAAAAAGAGCACGTACTTTTCCTCTAGAGATAATTCAGATATTGTCAGATTTTCACTCCTATAATAGGTTTTTATTGTGACAGTCATCAGAAATGTGCTGTCCAACTGTTTGCCGGCCATGTGTCCTTCGTTCAGTGGTTCTCCTGCTACTCAAAAACCATTTGAATGCCCTGTGTGTGTGTGTGTGTGTGTGTGTGTGTGTGTGTGTGTGTGTGTGTGTTTTCTAATTTAAACCTACTTACATATTTGAGGAACACATGCAGCTCTTTGTGCTTCTGAGGATTCACCGTTGCCTCAAACAAGGGGAGGAAAATGTTCTCTAGCATCTTCGCAAAGTTAGGAATCAGCTTCCGTGACATAAAAATATCACTATAAGGGAAAGAAATATTTGTAATATGGTGGTACCTTGACTTACGAAATTAATCCGTTCTGAGGCCGAGATCGTAAGTCAAAATGTTCGTTGGATAAAACAAAAATTCAAATCGGAAATGATAGAAAAACAATTAACCCGTTCCAACCCCTCCCAGACTCATGACACGTATACCTGACACAAACACGTATATTTAAGCTAATATATTAAAGATAAACATGTAAAAACAAATATTTCATAATAATAATAATGTATGTACATTAAAGTTAATAAGAATTAATAATAATAAAACAAGAATAAACAATGTCAACTAAACCTTCCGATTATTGACTGCAGCAAAGATGTCATGTGGGCACGAAGATGTCACATGGTATGAGGTGGTGCGTAACAGACAAGGAGGAGAATAAGAGGCATGTGCACTCTACAAATCCCAGCTAGGAGAAGCTCATGGTGAGCTCCCACAAGGCCAGTGCTTCTCAAATAGTGGGGCGTGCCAACTCGAATTACGTGCAATTGCGCATCCTCTACAGTAGTTGGCAGTGGCGCTCTCACTGTGTTCCCTATGGTGTCTGGAAAACGTACTGAGCAAATGATCTGAAGTGCATTAAACACTATTAGTAGTCGCGCACCAGGCGCTGGGGTGGGAGAGTGAAATGTTGTTGTTTTTTTCTTCTTCCTATAGGGGGCATCACAGAAAATAATTAAGAAGCACTGCACAATTCATTCTCAGAGCGCGGAGGAATACACGCGGAAGAATACAAGGCTAATCGGCCCGGAAAACCCATTTGCCCAGCAAAGTTCGTAAATAAAAAATTTGCTCGGAGGATGGGGCACATTTTTGGTGGGATCGAAGCTTGTATCATGAAAAATTCATTATAAAAGACACTCGTAAGTCAAGGTACCACTGTATCTGCATGACATGCAATCCTTCTTTGTCACTAAATGAATATAAATATATAAAATTCAAATCTAAATATAGAGCTTTTATTTTATGAAGTGCACTTTCCCTTCAACAACGCATACACGCTGGTTGGTGAAGAGAGCAGCACAGTTTTGATCACAGATGAATATTGTGCTAAAGATGAGAGAAATCTAGGTCTAGACAACGTCTGTGTCGAGCAGTAGTGTCAAATTTCTTGCTCTGTACAGCGGTACCTCACCATAAGAAATTGATCCGTTCCAGAGCCTTTTTCTTAACCTGGATTTTTCGTAAATTGAACCACATTTTACATGTAAAACATGTGATTCGTTCCAAGGCCCCCCAATACTACCCCCTAAACCCTTTAAAAATTATAGATATTATAGATTATAGATATTATATATAAAAGTATACCTTTTAAGCCCTCCTTCTGCTTCAATATCGTACAGATGGTCGACGGGTTCGGCCGTATTCCTTTGCGATATCACGAGCCCGCTTCCTCTTTTAACTCGCACCGGAAATCACACGCACGTGTGTGTGTGTGTGTGTGTGTGTGTGTGTGTGTTGACCATGTCTTCTTAGCAGAGTTTATGTAAATGTTTATGGAAGGTTAAAGCCTGAGTAAAAAAACAGTAACTCTGTCCTTTCCACGAAAAGCATTATGGGAGATGCAGCTCCATAATAGCCAATGGGAGGGAGCTGCATCATCCCTCCTAGCCAATGGGAGCCAGCGGGGCCGGATGTTGGGAGATAGTCAATGGGAGGGAGCTGCATCATCCCTCCTCACCAATGGGAGGCCAGCAGGGCGGGATGTTGGGAGATAGCCAATTGGAAAGCAGCTCGTGCATTGTTTGAATGTTTGAATGGCGCGTTTTATTGTTTAAATGGCGCGTTTGGCTCGTTTCGTAAGGAGAACTTGTTTCGTATACAGAGACAAAATATTTTGGAAAATCTTTCTCGTAACCTGGATTTTTCGTTTGCTGGGACTATCGTAAGGTGAGGTACCACTGTATTTTATAATCGCATCAAGTAATATGGAGAAACACTTAAAGCCACCATTGATATTCATATTAATACTAGCACGAACACTTACTATATTCTGGGCACCTGAATAATCCAGTGCATGTTGGGGGAGTAGACTTTATGCTGAATAAACCAATGGGAAAGGTTCTCCCACTCCTCCGGAGAGCGTCCGTAGATAGAGAGGCGGGGCTCAGCGTGCTGGTATTTACTTTCCTCCAGATCATGAGCAACTTCCTGTCAGGACATAGAAATAAGAAATGACTGATGCATCACATTTAATATGGACTTTGTTTTGTTTGTTTGTTTTTTAAAGAAAGAGAACAAATACAAGAGCCACACTGTACCTTTATCAATCGTGCAAAGTACTCTCCCTTGATATAGTTGTCTGTTTTCAGGTAGACTTCTCGTAACTCGCTCGCTCCCACTGGATTATATTTGGAGTTGAACTTGTCGAAGCGATGGAACGTCTGCCTACCCTGGGTGACAGTGGTGGCTTGTGTTAGTGTCAGAGTGCTTTAAAAAAATAATACGAATAATTTCATAGTTAGATATCTTAGCATTTCAGTAAAACGCCACACCCTATTAGGCTGAGCTGGTGGCATAGTGATTAGCACGTCACGTCAACCTCACGGCATGAAGGTTCTGGGTTCAAGTTGCTGGCTGGGCATTTCTCAGTGGAGTTTGTATGCTTTCCTCTCATGCTTGAGCTGGTTTCCACCAGTTACTCCAGTTTTCTCCAACAGTTCAAAGATATGAACATTAGGCTAATTGGCTGTTCCAATTTGCCCACTGCTGTAGATGTGAGTGTGAATGGTTGTGTGTTTTGCCCTGTTATGGTCAGGCAAGCCAATCAGGGTGTACACTGCCTTCGGCTAGTGTCGGCTGAAATAAACTCCAGCCTCCCCATGACCCTAAAGGAGGATTAAAGCCTAGCTCACATGTCCAACTGTAGAAACGAATTTTAGTTTGAGGGTAACTGAATATATTTTCGGAGGTAGTCAGTTGAATTCCACGAAGTAGGATCACCCCCCCCCCAACCCCTACCCCGACTGACATATACATACATGTATATGTGTATATAATATCAATACAGTAATCCCCCTTATTTCGCGGTTAATGGGGACCAGCAACCCCCGCGAAATGCGAAAAACCGTGAAATGACTTCTGCCACGTCTTAAGGACACCCACCCACCTATATATTATATAAAATTTATATAGAAGTTAATTTTAAAGTGTTCTATGCATGTTAATGTCATACAGGCAACGTGTATTAATAACTGGTACACGTACATTCTACTACAGTACTACTGTATTCTCTTCTACCATTCTGCTGGAGGATCTGAGGAACGTTTCTGCCAGACGAGGAACATCGTTATGGGCAGTTGTGACCTTTCTTTCTTCTTTTGGGCCAAAATGCCCTTATACAGGGCCATGACCCCGTCGATGTAATTACAGAACTCGTTCGCCCTCAGCATGTTGTCCTCGTATTCTTGGGTCTTCTGCTGCACAGCCCTTGCAGCATTTATCAAATCCTGGAGGTTCTTCAGGGTAAGGCCACGTTGAGGTTCATCGTCGTCGGCTGCTTGCTCCTCTTCCTCCTCACTGGCAGACTTTGCGAGTTCAATCAGGTCCTCCAGAGGTTGTTAATGGAAGTCTATGAGTCCACTGACATCCTTCGAAGTCATGTCGGAGAACCCTTCCGTTGCCAGCATCTGCGCCAGCTTCACAGCCTTCTCTACAGCGGAATGATGAACTTCTGAAGGCGTGAAGCCCTCATAGTCATGGACGATTTGTGGCCACAGTTTCTTCCATGCCGAGTTCAGCGTCTGCCCCTTCATGTCTTCAAGGGCCTTCTGGATATTGGAGAGGGATGTTGCGATGCTGTACGTCTTCCAGAATTTCTTCGCACTGAAGCTCTCGTCCTCTTCGTCGATGACGGAGATGAGGCCCTCCATAGTGGTGCGCGTATACAGCGCCTGAAAGGCCCGAATGACGCCTTGATCCATATGCTGAATCAAGAATGTCGTGTTAGTGGGCAGGAACTTGATCTGGACGCTGTCGTAGTGGATGTCCGTGGCATGTCCTCTGGCGCAGTCCATCAGAAGGAGGACTTTGAAAGGAAGGCCCTTCTCCTCCAGGTAGAGCTTCACTTGGGGGATGAAACACTTGAGAAACCAGTCCAGTGGAAGTACCTTAGTTATCCATGTCTTTGGGTTGTTCATCCAATAGACGGCCAGGGCAGCAGGGCCTTGTTCTTATTTTTCAGGGCTCTTGGGTTCTTGGATTTATAAATGAGGCCGGGCTTCAGCATGAGGCCGGCTGCATTGCCGCACATGATTAAAGTTACACGGTCCTTGTGGGCATGAAACCATGGCCGTTTAACCTCGTCCTTGAAGAGGAATGTACTGGAGGGCATCCTCTTCCAAAAAAGCCCTGTTTCGTCCATGATGAAGACCTGCTCAGGGGCGTAGCCACCCTCCCGAATGAGACAAGGAAACTCTTCCTCGACGTAATGACGAGCAGCTGGCTCGTCTGCGGACGCAGCCTCACCATATAAGGGTACGTTCATCAGCCTAAACCGTTTCTGAAAACGATCAAACCAGCTGTTGCTGGCTACAAATCCACGGCCACGTTGAGGAGGAGAATCATTGGTGGCACTGGTGCTTGGTTGGGGCTCGTCAGCGCCTCCATCATCATCGTCGTCCGACTCTCCAGGAGCAAAAGTCTCGTAAAGAGCCTTTGCTTTTGTATGTATCATGTTAGTGTCCAAACTCACATTCTTTTTACGGCAGTAATCTGTAATCCACAATGATAAGGCATTTTCCATTTTCACGACGACCTTATTGCACTTTGTTACTACACGTTTCACTTCCTTGGAAACGGATACTGTGGCTGTTTTGTAATATAATCTTGACCAATCAACTTGCTGGATTCATGGCCTGAGCCAATCAGAGAACACGCAAGTCAAGAAGAAAAACAAAGCATGTCAGGTAGCATATGAATGTAAAGGTAGTGCTGTAGTGCACGTGAATTTTGAATTTTTGAAATTTTTTTAATTTCCCATTAGAAAATTCTGCGATATTGCGGAAACGAGATGTGGCAAGGGATTACTGTAATTACATATTCAATGCTATAAATGCTTATAATAACAATTAAACATTTTAAAAATGCATAAGATGTAATTAAAATATAAATACACAGACATACAGATGCCGTGCACACACACGCATGCAGGTGCGCATGTAAGCAGTTTTGATGGGAGGTTTTGGGTTGTTTTTTGTTTTTTGTTAGTTTGGGGCTTTTTGGGGGGTTTTTTTTTTTTGCATAATTGGCCTTGTTTTTGTGACATTTTCCTTATATTTTAATTCAGTGAATATTTTTAGAAAAAACCCGCGATGCACTGAAGCCGCATGAATTGAAGCGCAAGGCAGCGAGGGATCCCTGGAGTCCGTATTCGTTGTCTTGGAAAATGTTTTGGTCCTGCTGAAAATTTGAGAATTCAGAGGGGCTCGAATTGTTTTTGAACGGCTCAAGCGGCTGATTTTTGCATGACACACAAAACCAAAGCTTTTGACAAAAAAAAACAAAAAAAAAACATGAAATTATGACACATCATGCAAAACGTCCCCTTGGCGCCAATCTCAGCCGACTCTGAGCAAGGGCAGGGTACACATTGAACAGCTTGATAAAAATATAATATTATTTCTAAATATAAATGGTCTTTCCGGTGTCGGTGTACTTACTGCTCAAGATGCTTTTCACAACAGACAGAGGAACCGCATCTCATATCTGTTCCATTTGCACTCGGATCTGATTCTTCGGGAGGTAATACAGGGGACATGCGGGAAATATACACCGGTTATGCAGTCTATTGCAATCTATTGCTCTTTTTTTATTTATTTTTTCCTTAAATAACTAGTTCAACTTGGATTTCCCACATAATCTCTCCTCTAATCAGCACGA
This sequence comes from Plotosus lineatus, assembly GCA_024760905.1. Classification (NCBI taxonomy): domain Eukaryota; kingdom Metazoa; phylum Chordata; class Actinopteri; order Siluriformes; family Plotosidae; genus Plotosus; species Plotosus lineatus. Next base: position 13,188,613 of record CM045751.1, read on the forward strand.
GGTGGAAAATTGATCTCGTCCATCGAACTTATGTGAGTTCAAAATAAATAATAAACCAAAGCTGAGCAGCTAATACTGAAATACACAACTAATTCAACTGGACCCACGGGGCTCAAGTCGATCAAATAGAGGTTACATGTAAAGTATACAGAGAAAAAAGCATTAAAAGTCATTCAGGAAAAAAAAGACTTGGGTTTGTTTTATTTACACTTTAAGACTTTAAGGGTAGGTTCAGTACAATACATGACACGCAGCCAGTGCATGGTCATGGATCCTCTCTAATAATAATAATAATAATAATAATAATGTACATCGAAGGTTTTTGAGGAGGACGTGCATTTTTTTTTTTCAGACCGGCCAAAACTAAAAAAAAAAAAAAAAAAAAAAACGATAAAAGTTGCACGATTTCGCTTGCATGTGAGTACACCCTTAATGTTTTGGAAAACAAGTGACTGAGTGAGAGAGCTACTGGCCTGTTGAAGTAGAGGCTCTTTATCAAAACTGAAACACCGAAACGCACAAAATCTGTTTTCGGCTCTAAGCCTAACTCAACCCACTGAACTATTTTGAAAAATGTCAAGTGTGTAAGAGGCTGATATACAGAGCAGGGACAGGGTGAGAGGAAGGAAGCAGGGTGCTGCATGATGAGTGTCTACGGAAAAAAAAAAATTATATATATATATATATATATATATATATATATATATATATATATATATATACACATACATATACATATATATATATATATATATATATATATATATATATATATATATATATATATATATGATTTTCTGAGTAGATCCTTCCGTAGGAGAGTGCTCAATACTTTTTGGTAGAGCAAATAACAATAAAAATAAAAGGACAGGACAAACACTTTCTATTGAAACTCCATTTATCACTACAGATCTGTTTCGAGGGGTGGTGAAACCATCCTCTCTCTTCTGGTGATTATTCTATCATCCTCGATTAGCTTCGAACTCGCCAAAAATGTGCTCCATCTAACTGATTAGCCTTGTATTCTTTTGTGTGTATTCCGCTGCGCTCCGAGAATGCCTTGTGGGAAAACGCAATCCTGCGCCCTATCCACTAGACCAGGGGTCGGCAACCCGCGGCTCCGGAGCCGCGTGCGGCTCTTTCACCTTTCTGGTGCGGCTCCATGGCTTTTCAAAATAAAGTTGTGCTTTACGGTGGCTGACTGGTGCACCACAAAGTGCTTAGTTACTCACACAGCAAAGGGCCGGTGTGGGTGCAGGTTTTCACTTCAACCAAACAATAGCCACACCTTCCACCTGTTCCCACCAATCACTGATCATCAAAGAAAGAAAAAAAACCTAGAGTGGACATTACTATTTCAATTCTGAATTGGAGCCATCTTCGTGAGCCACCTTGCTTTAAGTCTTAAACAGTCATGTGATCCCACCAAGATGGCCCCATTTCAGAATTGAAACAGTGATGTCCAATCTAGGTTTTTTTTCCACCTGAATGATCTGGGTACCCTTCCAATGCTCTTTTCGGGTTGAAAATTACATAGATGAAAATTAAGAGTCACAGATGTGGGCGGATATTTATTTGGTGTGGGCGGGGTGATTTTGTGTGTGTCCACAAGAACACAAGAACACACACAAAATCACACCGCCCACACCAAATAAATATAAAAGAGCCCTAAAAGAGCTCATGGCAAGCAGCAGCGCGGTGAGAGAGAGATTTTTCTGCCACCAGGGTTTGTAATTCAGGAACAGAAATCACAGCTGAAGGAAGAGATGTGGATGAGATTTGTTTATACACAGCAATCTCCAGATTAAATAACTGTCCTCACTGTGGTTCAGTATCCACTCTGAGAATGGGTCGGTCAGTGCAGCATTAAGCATTAATATTTATTTAAAAGAATGTTGAGCAGGCTCCTTCTTAAAATAAGTCTTCAAATACTTTTCTGTGTTGGTGTCATTTTTGTAAATTAAAACTATGACAAAACAACATTAATATAACGAATAAAGAAAAGAAGATCCACGAAGGGCGTGATTGGTGAGGTTGGCAACCCAACCCGTTACACATCTGGCTGCAGCCCGTCCCGCGCTTCGTGGGATGGATATTCTTTTTCTTTATAAAAACACAATAAGCAGTCGAACACATTCATTCATTTTCTGAACCGCTTAATTCTAATTCGGTCATTGGGAGGCTGGCAATTTTTTTGTAATATAAATGTTTTTGTTGCAAACAGAATTGTAATTTAATGGTCTCTGCAGTCGTTTAAATCAATGTAACATATTGTTATTTTATATTAACATGAAGGAAAAAGGGGAAAAACATTATATGCAGTGTGATTTGATTTAAAATGTCAAAAAAGGATTTGTGGCTCCCAGTGTTTTCTTTAATGTGGAAAACGGGTCCAAATGGCTCTTTGAATGGCAAAGGTTGCCGACCCCTGCACTAGACCATCACTGTCCCACATTTATTGTTTATCTTTAATATATTAGGTCAAATATACGTGTTTGTGGCGGGTTATATGAGTTCGGGAGGCGGTTGGAACGGATTACAGGGATCCCTCACTTTCCGCGGTTAATTGGGACCGAGATCCCCCCTCGACCGCCGAATTCCGCGAAGTAGGATCGACACCCCTGACTGACGTATATGTACATGTATATGTGTATATAATATCAATAAATACATATTCAATGCTATAAATGCTTATAACAACAAATAAACATTCAAAAATAAAGCATAAGATGTACATAAAATATAAATACACACATACAGGTACACGCGCACATACAGATGCGCACCTCACCGAAAAATGTAAGTAGTTTTGTTGGGGGGTTTTGGGTTGTTTTTTGTTTTTTCATAATTGGCCTTGTTTTGCGGCATTTTCCGTAACCTTTTCCCCTATTCTTCCTTAATTTCCTTATTTTTAAATTTTTCGATAAACATTAAAAAAAAAAAAAAAATGTGATGCACTGAAGTCGCATGAATTGAAGCTCGAAGTAGCGAGGGATCCTTGTAATTGGTTTTATGTTATTTCTTATGGGAATAATTGTTTCATCTAACAAACTTTTCGGCTTACGAGCTTACCCTCGGAACGGATTAAACTCGTTATCTGAGGTACCACTGTAATTCATAATCAGATATTACTTGGATGATCTACTAAATTGAGTTAAACTACTAAATTGATTAAAAAGAGGCGGTCGCTGTGATTTTGGTTACAGATATAAAAAGTCAGCATCACCGAATCCCCAATATTACATGTCACCAAAGCAACCAACACATTCCATACAGGATTCTTGTTCATATTACTCCATTACAATGTCAACGGAATATGCTAAATGCCAAGGCACCTGGAAGCACTTACCGCGTGGACATCCAGAGAGTCAACAGTGAGGTCGTAAGGGTCCATGCTGAGGTCACTGAAGACCTGTTTCAGGGTCAGTCTATGTCCAGCTTTCTCCAGCACCACCCGCTCTGCGTCGGTGTGATATGTGCTCTGGATGAAGTTAAGCAAATGTTTCTGGTTCATACAAGCTGCAGCATGGATATGTGTGTCGACCTGTGAACAGCCAATCGCAATCACGTATCACAGAATGGATGTACCAGTACTGAAAAATATCTTACGCATGCCTGAAACAGTGTGCAACAACAGAAATAAGAAACTCGTACCTTCCTGACGTTATAGAAATCTCGATGCGGGACCCCTTTGAGTTCTTTTAGCTCGGCCATTTCATTGAGCATCTCGTGCAGGTAGAATTTTGAGCTCAGGAAGTTCAGTCGCCTGTGACAATATGTCTTACTGGAATGAAACAAAAGGGGTGAGCATATTAGATGAGAGACAGAAAAGCGACTGACGTGAATGGCGGTCCATGACTGCCGCATCGGTGGAAAATTTAAACATGTTCGCAAAACAAAGCTCTGACCCAGAATACATGGATCCCGCACTTTCCGCGGTTAATGGGGACCAAAGACTCCCCCCCCCCCCCCATCCCGCCCGCGACCACTGATTTCCACGAAGTAGGATCGACCCCCCCCCTGACTGACGTATATATACATGTACAGTATATATAATATCAATAAATACATATTCAACACTTTCAATACTTATAATAACAATTAAACATTCAAGAATAATGCATAAGATGTAAATAAAACAAATACGCACACATACAGAGGCGCGCGTGCACACATACTCAGATTCGCACCTCACATAAAAATGGAAGTAGTTTTGTTGGGGGGGTTTTGGGTTTTTTGTTTGTTTGGGGGTTCTTTTGCATAATTGGCCCTTTTTTGTGGCATTTCCTTACTTTTTCCTCTATTTTTCCTTAATTTCCTTATTTTTTAATTTTTCGATGAATATATTTGAAAAACCCGCGATGCTCTGAAGCCACAGAAACTGAAGCACAAAGTAGCGAGGGATCACTGTAGTCTCAAACTCTTCTCAAATAGTCTGCACATGTCGTGAGAAGCTCACACAGTTGTAGTTGTTTTTTTGTTCACAAAAAAGTTTCCAGATGGAAGTTTGAGACTTGCATGGCATTGCACGTATTTTGTCATCGTTCCTATTTTTTTTTGCATTTTGTTCACACCGGTAACACACAAGTTAAATTGAAAGGTTTGTCTACAAAACAAGACTAATTTTCAAAAGGAGTCACTTTTTTCACCAAACATAAGCAAGCCATCTGCAAGTCCGTCGCAAATATAACACTCATTCGCACGATATACATATTTAAGCCACAAGATATCCACTTGCAAGTGGAGTCACAAAACATGACGCAAATTCATTCATTCATTCATTTTCTGAACCGCTTAATCCTAATTGGGGTCACCGGGAGGCTAGCGAGTCAGCTGACTCTGAGCATGGGCAGAGTACACCCAGACCAATGTAGGGCTCATTCATTCATTCATTAATTTTATGAACTGCTTAATCCAAATCAGGGTTGTGGGGAGGCTGGCACCCATCTCAGCTGACTCTGGCCGAGGGCAGAGTACACCCCTGGACAGCTCACCAGGCCATCACTGGGCAGAAACACGCTGATGGCTATGCAGCTACTCTTGACGAAAGTCTGCAATGGTTCTTTTACATGAACCTCACACCAGAGACAGTGAGAGAACACATGACCGGTCTTTGATAACCCAGTTAGCTGCCCTGGAGGGACAGTGAGAATCTGTTGAGAGTGGGGCTTGAACCCCCAACATTAGGATCAGTGATCCAGCCCCTTACCACTAGGTCACCACAGCTTCCAGTGTAGGGCTTGACGCAAATTTCAAGATTCTCAAAAAAAATTTTTGAAAAAAATCAGTTTGCGCCAGTTGCTTTTAATCACACCTGTATTGTGATTACCCACAAAACATCAGTCAAATTGCAGATGTGCTTGTTCTGATGTTTACATGCTGATGAGTTTACTTTAAAGGTGAATTTTGTGTTTTTAGCTGTATGAAGCAAAAGCTACTGGCATTAAAATAACACTTTAAAAAACAGTACCACCCATGTTTTCAGTCTCGTTGCGAAAGTCACACCCCAAAACAGAATAAAAGGCAGAGCTAGTTTTAATGGACAGGGAGCATTTTGAGCATTTTTCCAAAAGTTGGGACATTCATGGTGGTCCATATAACACATTTATTTATTTATTTTAATTTACAATGCTTGGGGTATTATAAAGATCAAAAATTCTGAAAGCTGCCCAAATGAAAGGCATTGCTTTCCACACCTTTAATGCTAACCACACTCACGTGGGTCCATCTGCGATCATAGCCAGCACATGGCTCATGTCAATGGCAAATGTCTCGAGGTCAGGGTAGGGCAAACAGTGGGGTCTGTTCTCCCTGAGAGCTGTCGCATTCTCATACACATGTATAATCCCATCCCTCATTTTCAGCTCATAGCTCAGGTTCTCTGGAATGTTCTCCATGCTGTAAGGGTCCTCTCCTTCCTGAGGGCAGGGGCAGATGTCTACACAGGAGATAGCCAAGAGCAGCATGACATTAGAGTGAAGAGACAGAAATGAGCAAAAATTAAATAAATAAATAAATAAATACATCAGATCTGTTTCTAAGGACACTGGAGGTCAACAGTGCAAAAGGACACACAGATACCTGGCAGGACTTCATCTTCCTCCCTCCACTTCAGGTTGTCTGCACTTCGCAAGAATCTGGCGGTGGTCTGGGGAAAACGGTGGTATGCCAGCCTTGAGTATTTCTCCCGGATGAATAACGCCTTCAGAAGACTTTTAGCTGCTTGCTCATAATCCTCGACAGTGATCTAAAGTATATAAAAACAATTATTACCTGGAAAGAGCGCGACAATTATTCAATGATCTAGTCATGGATTCGTGGATTTTAGCTACAGCGAGCTAAGTACAGTCGATCCGATCAGTGCACCTTTCAAAGCTACATTCCCGAC
>CM045751.1:13200000-13322500 GCA_024760905.1 Plotosus lineatus
ACAAGTTTGACCTTCATGGGAGGAGTGCAAGGAGGAAACTTTTGCTCTCCAAAAAGAACATTAAGGCCAGACTGAAGTTTGCTAGATGGGAAGGCCAGATCTTCTGGAATAATGTTCTTTGGACAGATGAGTCTATGGTTGAGTTGTTTGAACACCAGAACAGAAACGATGTTTTCTGGAAAGCAAATACAACATTCCAGGGGGGAAAAAAAACCTCATACCAACTGTGAAGCATAGTGGTGGAAGTGTCATGGTTTGGGGACACTTTGCTGTAGCAGGACCTGCCAGACTCATCATCATAGAATCCACCATGAATTCTACTGTGTCTCAGAGGGTGTTTGAAGAGCATCCAACTTTAAAAAAAAATTTAAGCTGAAGCAGAACTGGATACTGCAACATGACAGTGACTCAAAACTTACCGGTATACCCACCAAGGACTGGCTGAAAACTAAGAAGTGGAGAGTCCCGGAATGGCCCAGTCAAAGCCCGGATCATAATCCCATAGAGATGTTGTGGGGTGACTTAAAACGGGCTGTGCATGCAAAAAAAAAAAAACTCGAACATCTCACAGCTGGAAGAATTCTGTGGGCAAGCTTTCCCCAGATCGATGTCAGAGACTGGTAGTTGGCTCCAAGTTATTTCACCCAAAGGGGGGGGGGTAACACTGGTTGTTCAGGGGGTAGAGTGTCCGAATTTTTTCTTCCTTTGAAATCACATTGTTGTTCATATCTTTTGTTTGATGAGTAAAAACATGTTGAGATTAAAATTTCCTTCCAGCTTTTTCCCTTTATCAGGGGTCGCCACAGCGAATAATTCGCATGTTTGATTCGGAATAGGTTTTTACGTCGGATGCCCTTCTTGACACAACCCATTAGCAAGGGACAGAAACACGCCGACGGCTTTGCCGCTACTCTTTACGAAAGTCAACAATGGTTCTTTCACATGAACCTCTCACCAAAGACAGTGAGAGACATGGCCCGCCTTTGATAACCCAGTTACCTGCACTGCGGGAGACAGTGACAACCTTGTGGAGAGTGGGACTCGAACCCCCAACCTTAGGATCAGTGATCCAGCGCCCTATACCACTAGACCACCACTGCCCCCGATGAGTAAAAATATGTTAACGTTGTTTAATTACTGTACAACTAAATCACTTTCTTCGTTCATTCATTCATTTTCTGAACCACTTCATCATAATTAGAGTCACATGAGACTGGCTTCCATCTCAGCCGACTCGGAGTGAGGGCAGAGTACACCCTGGACAACTCGCCAGTCCATCGTAGGGCGGAAACACGCTGACGGCGAGACAGGTACTCTGAATGAACGTCAGCAATGATTCTTTTACAGCCTCACACTATAGACAGCGAGAGACATGGCCGGCCTTTGATAACCCAGTTAGCTGCACTGGGAGGGGGGAGGGGGGCGGGGTAGATTATTTTATATAATAGATTATTCATAAATAAATAAAAACAAGATTGGACATTATGTGAACATTTCTGAATGAAGAGTTGACTATTTTATTCGGGTGTCCTAATTTTTCCACATGACTGTACACACACACACACATACACAGGCGTGCCCACGCGTGCACACACGTGCACACGCACACATATTATATATATGTGCTGATGCAGAATTTGACAAATTTGATCAGTTCAGCAAAAGAACTATAAAACGAATTGGGGGAAAGGGACAATGTTTATAATCCGTGGGACAAATACACACTCCAACACGCCACCCGCCCCCTTCTCCTGTTCCAGTGCCAGTGTATCATCGGATAGCAGCCCTAGTGATGACTTAGCTGTCTTTAGAAAGTCAGTCCAGGCTGTGTGAGAACTGTGCCAGCCTCTGCTGTCCGTTCTCACGCAGAAATGTCAAGGTTTGCATTCCTATCATACCTCTTAAGAAACACACATTTCTGATGTTGTGTTGTGCTCCACTCCACTGAGCTCCTCACTTGCTCAACAGCTGCATGTCCCAAACCAGTGCAGCATGTCCCAAACACACACACACACACACACACACACACACACACACACACACACACACACACACACACAGCGACAAAGCAACAACAAGCGACTGTACACACTCCAGGCTCTTGTATATAATTCCTCATGCTCTTTTCTAAACAGCAGCCACACATGAAACCAAAAATATAACGGATGTTCATTTACAGAAATCCAGCATCCGTACCAGCATCTTGCGTTCTGCAATGTCATACTTTACAGTGGATGTACCCCTATCCTGAAGGAACTGTAGTTCTACATTCTCTCTGCTCTCCTGCAATTCTCAGGATGTGTTACACTCGTCTAATGCACAATAAGAAACTCCACTTCACCCATTAATCTTCTTCTTATGCTACAGAATCGATCGTCAACAGGAAGTGCACTCATGCTTACCATCTGCTCCGGTCACAGCCATCTCAGCTCCTGCTTCAGTGCTGTATGTATATTTGTTTGTGTGTGTGTGTGTGTGTGTGTGTGTGTGTGTGTGTGTGTGTTGTGCCTCAGGTCCAGTGGCAGACTGAGCCTGCACTATGAAGCAGCACTGCTTTTTTTTTTTTTTTTTTTTTTTTTCCTTTAGCGTCCCCATCTCCCTCTATTTTAAGAGGCTAACGACATCATTTTTCACACACAGCCTCTAATCCTGAGCAGCTGTCAACACACACGCACCTCCAGTTCACACTGTAAGCCTTGTATACACACTTCGACATTTATCTCCATTATATGTTCCTGTTTAACCCCAATTTATCCACACAGAGCTTTATCCTGTCCTGTCAGTCATGCCCGCCACATAGAAACGCCCTTGGCCAGGAATCACTAGGCCACTGTGCCACTGAGCCAGATTGACCAATTAGAGCAAATTAATGAGAAGCGACAATTTGTAAACATCTCCAATAGGGATGTTCTATCAACACCGCACGAATTAAAAAACACTGAGACAACATGTTCATTACAATAAAATCAAATGCAATGTAGCAAGAGAAGCAAACACTGGTGTACAGGTATGAACAGCTCGGAGAATCTCTTCCTGAAACATCCCAAATAAATTAATTTGAGTGAAGAACATTCTTTCGCTTCGAGACCACACACTCTTATTTTTCATCCCTTGTTCCTGACGTACTGTGGAACTTTAACGGGGAAACTTTTCATCATTCATTCATTTTCGAAGCCGCTTAATCCTAATTAGGTGGGGCCGCCGGTGTAGTTGTTAGGGTGCTGAGCTCATGATCGGGAGGTTGTGTGCTCAAATCCCACTGAGACCCTCACTGCGCTAAGAACGCTGGGCAAGATCTCAACCACAAGTGTGCCGCCTTTGTTCACCCAGCAGTATAAATGGGTACCAGTAAAAATATACTGGAAAATTAACCTGTGATGGACTAGCGTCCCCTCCAGGAGGAGTTGAACTCCTAGTCGCTCGGCGCTATGGAAACCGGAGATATGCACCAGTCCGATGAGCCACTGGGCTCAGGTGTAAAAAAGCCCAAAGGACTTTACCTTACTCCTAATTAAGCGTAACGGGAAGGCTGGCGCACATGTCAGACGACTAAGGGTGAAGGTGGAGTACACCCTGATCAGCTGATCAGCTCACAGGACTATTGCAGAGCCAGCACACATACAAACATTCACTCTCACACCGAGGGCCGATTTGGAACAGCCAATTTGCATACACATCACATTTTTTTTTGGACTGTGGGAGGAAACAGGAGTACCCGGAGTAAACACACACATGTACGGAGTGAAGATCCAAACTCCACACAGACACACCAAAGCCTGGGAATCAAACCCAGGACATGCTAACCACCGCATCACCGTACCGCCAAGGGAAACTTTTCATGTGTTTTAATCTAGGAAGAAAAGAAAATGTATTTTGTGTGCATGTTCGAATATATATAATTTTCACCGCAGGCCAATCCTAATAGTAATGTTCCCTTTATCCACTAGATCTGCCATTTTTCCCCAAAAAAAAAAAAATCCATAAAAATTGGTGCAAAATTCCAGCTGATGTGTGTAGGATTCAAGTTTAATTCATAACTTAGTGCCGCACCGACTCACAGTCTATGTAAACTCAAGGTTTTAACCCCCAGCTCTCAATACACAAGCGCCGCGACTCAAAACACATTTTCTTGTCAGTCACTAATCGGGCTAGTAATAGATCCCTGCATCAGTCCTTCATCCAACAACTGCAACTTAACTGATGACACAGAGATATGTGGCATTTCCATTCGTGTACACACACACACACACACACACACACACACACACACACACACACACACACACACAAGCAAGCAAACACACACCAGTATTTTGCCAACTTGAAACTGCAGATGATCCTCCGGATCTGTTTACAGGACGAAGAATAAAATAATCCTCTCCCGAGCCGTACACAGTATGTACGAGACGACGGTGGGGGGGGGTTGAGGATTACGTGAGCAGCCTGTTGTTTGTCCTCTGTGCTTCTAATTACTGACGATCGTCTCAGCTGCCTTTATCCGTCCTCACCAAACAAGGCTCTGGACTAAACAAGCCGTACTAGTCTGTGTTAGATACTCGCAACAAGGTCATGGTGGGACGCTGGGCATGCAGGGGCTTCTTTTATTTGGTCATGTGTGGGACTTTATTTGCAGGCATGTTCTTTAAAATTGATTGAAATTTTCTATCAATTAAAACTGAAAAAAATGAAATCATTTAAAGTATTTAGGAAAATTATCAATTTTGAATATATATTTTAATTTATGTTACTATGTCACTTTGTGACAGCGGTTGTTTTTAAAAGTGCTATACAAATATATTTTTAAATTTAAAATGGTTTAGACGTATTTAAAAAAAAAAAAAAAAAAACAGTGCAGGATCTATTGAGAATCCGCTAGAAGCAAGAAGCTGATCAGATACAGCATTTAGTCTGTTATAAAGTTATATGGATTCAATTTCTTTTAAATTGTATTGGATTTTCAGGCGACTTTTCTCAAACAACCAGTGCACATAATACATACGTACATATAATCCTGTAGTTTATTTAAAAGTGCAGCTGCTGGCGTTTTCTACTTTTCAGAAAAGTGCTGAGTGATGTCCAGTGCTTTTTAGCTTCCTGACCAATCAGGTTGCAGCTTGTGAAGAGGGCAAGGTTGAGAAAAAAAAAGAAAGAAAGAAAGAAAGAAAGAAAACAACTAGAGTGGCACTCACAGAGTGTAAAGTATCTCTGCCATACAGCATCAATAATGTAGTAAATATAATATAGTAAATACAACGTAGCCTCATATGACTAGTGATTTGATTACCCAGGTGATCTTATTACACTATCTAATAATCTAAGTTGATCTAAGGTGATCGAATTACTCTCCTATTAGTGTTCCATAGCAACAGTGTATCTATCAGCACTCCTGAAACGTTGATATTGACCTTTTGAGGTCACTCACAGACAAAGATGTTGATGCTGTATGATGCTCTACTGTAGTCTCCTGCGCTCTGTTCAGCCTGTGGAGGAACAATCTCAGAGGCTAAACAGGGTTATGCCTGGTTCGATGGGAGACCACCTCGGAATACCAGGTTCTGAGAAGGTTTAGGGAAAAGACCTGGCGACCTACTGTGAAAAATAAATCTATATGGGAATAGTTGCCAAGGGGCAGATTTTCCTGAAGACACTAACATATAACATATGGTTTCCTTTCTGTCCCTCATTGTGTCTACCTATGTTACTTTGTTCTCTCAAATAAGCAATTTTCATTTTAACATGAGCAATGTCTCACTGCCAAAAATGTTTGCCCTTGTTCTGACCTTCACCTTTGACCTTGACATTCCAAAATCAAAGAATCCCTGGGTTACAGGGAGGGTAGTATCCCCACCAAGTTTGGTGAATATTCTTGGATGGGTGTGGTCAGAATTTTGCTCACCGGTACATTGATAGGCAATGAAAAAAAAATAAATAGTGAGTGCAATATCCCAATCAAAACCTTCAGGCACATCTGAACTTTTAAGCAAATATGAACAGGGGTCGCTGAACCGGGGGTTGGGGGGGTTAAGCTCAAACCCCATCCACTCTTTTTCTCAACCCGATGAAATTTTTTAAATATGTCTCCTGACATCTCAAAATGTTTAAAATGCATGGTTTGTACAAGCATAGAATAACCTACAGGTACATCGTTTACCGTAAATGTTTACGCATATAGTAATATAATGGCGCTTTCTAGGGAATGTACCGAAACATGGCTTTGAAACATCGACACTAGAATATAAGTGCTGCCTGTATCGGGTCTTGGTCCTTTGGGTGCGTGTACAAATATTAAAGGCTAAGATCAGAACATCGCACACGCCCCATTTTCCAAACCCAAGCAATGGGATTGGTGTTTCAAATAATCTAAAATTTTCAGTTAGCACCCACCTCACCCCTTACCCACCCACCCTAGTACAGTATGGCAAAAAAGCATGTACCCTAGGGTCATATGCCCACCCACTCACACACACCCTCCCCTGGCATCACAATGCACCCTACTATTTGAGAAGTACTGGCCTTGTGGGAGCTCGCCAGGAGCTTTCCTCGCTGGTATTTGTAGTGTGCACACGCACATAATTCTCCTCCAACTCCTCCTCTGTTACGCACCATCTCATGCCTGTCCACGTAACATCTTCGCTACAGTCGATGATCAGAAGGGTGAGTTGACTTATTGTTTATTCTTGTTTTATTAATTATCAATAATGTTAATCTATATATGTTATTAGTAGTAGTAGTTTTTCCATGTTTATTTTTAATATATTAGGTCAAATATACATGTTTGCAGCAGGTTATATAAGTTTCGGAGGGGGTTGGAATGAATTACGAATTTGGGTTAATATGTGTGTGTGTATGTGTGTGTGTGTATGAAAATGAACTGTATAATTTTAGATTTTTGTGCAGTCATGATTCTCTGCTGAAATAAGTCAGGATTTGATTAAAGAATTAAAATGAATCAGGTTGAGTCTGTCCCTGCACTCTCGCCCTCATTGATCAGGAGGAGGTATGGATCAGATGGCTCGCTGAGGGATTTGAGCTCTATGGAAGATTAATGCGATGGAGCTCGGATCTTAATGGCCTTATCTTGAGGTTGGGGTGGGAATGTGAGGGGGAGCTCGGGCTTTGTGTGGAAGTATGAAAATGACCTGAACATTCTAGAAACAGAAGGAAATGAAAGGCATCTCAAAGTGTTCACTCACTGCACTGGTGCTGAAGCTTGTGCTTGTCTGATGGATGCATTAACGGCCTGAGAGACTTTCTCTTTGGACTATTGTACACAATTCTATATTGCACCACTGGGTCAAGTAACAGAGCAATCATACACCAATGATATATTTATTTACTGTCAATTAAAATGGAGTTAGAGAACAAAAGTAGGGGAATTGAGCTGTCAAAATATTCAAACACTGCATTTCGTAATTGAAATTTGTAATATTTTCATAATTGCCATCTCTGATGTATACAAGCCTTGACAACTGACGTGACCCGACGGTTGGTCTTGTGACCAGTGGACGGTCTTTCGAAACCCACGAACGACGAAACGGTCGCATACATAGTTCACTTCCGTAATGCAGTGCAAGATACTGCGCACTACCAAAAATGGGTTCGTATGTCATAAACAAAACCAAAAACGGCCAACACAGCGGGTACACGCCAAAACGTTCAGAAAATATTTGATTAAAGTCGACTTCGAAATACTAAACATCAACGTTGAAGGATATGTTATCAAAATAAAATGCAATATTTGCTACAAGTCTTCTTTTCCTTTCGGCTTTTCCCTTTTCCTCAGGGGTCGCCACAACGAATCATCTGATTCGCATGTTTGATTTGGAATAGGTTTTTCGGGGACCACAGCAAGGTTTAGACAAAATAGAGGAAAGTGGTTCAGAAATAGAGGAAATTAAATATTTCAACTCTGGAGTCAAAGGAGCCGCAGGGCCCTTGATGCTGAAAAAATAGCGAAATTCCGATAAATAACGGAGATCTGGGATCCCTGTTTTTTTACATCGGATTCCCTTCCTGACACAACCCTTTAGCAAGGGGCAGAAACACGCTGACGACTATGCAGCTACTCTTTACGAAAGTCAGCAATGGTTCTTTTACATGAAACTCTCACCCTAGACAGTGAGAGACATGGCCGACCTTTGATAACCCAGTTAACTGCACTGGGGGAGACAGTGACAACCTTGCGGCGAGTGGGACTCGAACCCCCAACCTTAGGATCAGCAATCCAGCGCCCTTCACTACCAGGCCACCACTGCCAAGTATATCACAAATTCGGGAGGAAGCTGCTCTACATTTATTAATAAGTCCTTGTGAATTATCAAGGGAGCCCTACCTGTGGGTTCCATAACTCATTTTCAGCTGAACGAACTTTGGGTACCCGGCGTTATTTACCCGTGAACCATAAACTGGTTCCCCAAATTTTTGAAATGTCGAGATGGATGTATAGACTCGTCAAAATGACTATCAGTCACTTATTCTCATGACCTAGCAGTAAGATCAAGATCAAGAGCAGAAAAATAGGAAAACAGGGAGCAGAGATAAGGAAGGTGGAGGATTTTAAGTACTTAGGCTCAACAATCCAGAACAATGGAGAGTGTGGAAAAAGAGGTGAAGAAGCGCATGAAGGCAGGTTGGAATGGATGGAGAAAAGTGTCCGGTGTGATGTGTGATAGGAGAGTATCGGCAAGAATGAAGGGAAAAGTGTACAAGACGGTGTTGAGGCCAGCGATGTTGTATGGTTTAGAGACAGTGGCCCTGGGGAAAAGACAGGAGGCAGAGTTGGAGGTAGCAGAGATGAAAATGTTGAGGTTCTCTTTGGGAGTAACGAGGATGGATAGGATCAGGAATGAGCACATCAGAGGGACAGCACATGTTAGATGTTTTGGAGACAAAGTCAGAGAGGCTAGATTGAGATGGTTTGGACGTGTCCAGAGGAGGGATAGTGAGTATATTGGTAGAAGGATGCTGAGGTTGGAACTACCAGGCAGAAGGCCCAGAGGAAGACCAAAGAGAAGATTTATGGATGTGGTGAAGGTGGACATGAAGGTCGTTGGAGTAAGAGTAGAAGATGCAGAGGATAGGGTGAGATGGAGGCAGATGATTTGCTGTGGTGAAGGGAACAGCCAAAAGGAAAAGAAGAAGAAGAGAAAAATAGAGAAATAGATGTATAGGACCGAATGACAGATAAAAAGAAAGAGAGACGGCTCACCTGAGTCTCCCCTGTTCCGGTCTGTTAGAGGAAGAGAAGTGCTTCCTCGCAGCATGATGACGAAAACTGCAAGCAAATTATTTATCATTATTATTCAACATATTTATCAAACCAATAACGACACTATAAATGGAAACTTTCTTTTAAAAGTGTTGTAAAGATTCACTGTTTTTATGCCAATACTCAGAAATATGTTGCCAAAGTTCCATTCAACTACTTACACAGACGGGGATCCGAAGTGACGCAGGGTGTGTTGCTGTTTTTTTTTTGGAGATTGCGAGTTCGAATCCAGTCGCACACAGTCACCCGCAGCTTACTGGCATTAAATGGATGTGTTCTGATGGTATACTTTTATTTCCTTGCCACCCAAAGCAATAACCAGTCAAGCTTGGGCATCTGTGAGATCAAGTGGACAATTCAGCATCTGCCACATGGGCTCCAGGAGTCTGCCCTCATTTGGCAGACTTATCCAGAGCGACTAATAATTATAATTTTTATATACACAACTGGGCAATTGAGGGTTAAGGGCCTTGCTCAAGGGACCAACAGTAGTAAGGGTTGATCCGGTGAATTTTGGATCAGTAACCCATCAACTTAACCACTAAGACACTACTATCCCCAACAGTTTGTGCAAATGCAGGAGGACAGCATCATGTCGCTCTCATCCCTCTTTGATCGGTTGTGATTGGCTGATAGTTGATGGGTAAAAATTGGCTATACTATACTGTATCACAGAAGGGCGACACGGTTGCATAGTGTGCAGCCCGTCCGCCTCACAGCAAGAAGGTCCAGGGTTCGATTCCCAGCTCGGGCGTTTCTGTGAGGAGTTTGAATGTTCTCCCCATGCTCCCACAGTCCAAAAACATGCACAGTAGGTTAATTAGCTTTTCCAAATCTCCCCTAGGTGTGAGTGTGAGTGTGAATGGTTGTGTGAGTGTTGGCCCTGTGATGACCTGTTGAGCTGTCCAGGGTGTACCCCGCCCTCACCCAGAGTCAGCTGAGATGGGTGCCAGCTTCTCCAGGATAATAATTAGTTCAAAAAAATGAATGCATTACGGGAGAATTTGTTTTTTTAAACCACGTGGACAGTGTTAGCTTGTCAGTGAAAGCTCTTTTTGATTTGTACACCAGTGTGTAATCTCGATCTCAGATCTGCACATCAGGTCATTATAATTCACGAACATCAACCTTCCTTAGATGTCTTTTGTGTACTTTATTTTATAATTACTGTTTGTTAAACAAAGAGCTGCGAATCGAATTTTCATTGTTCATGCAACAGTTGACAAAAAAGATGCCTTATTTTATGACACAATGTCTCGTTTGATGACGTCATCTTACATCACAGAAAAGCTTTAAAAAAACGAATCTACAGTATTTCACGTTTTTATTAATGCAATCGGCATGATGTTTTCTCAATATCATTTGTATTTATAGTTGGTCCTGTTTCTGGAAGGTGAAAAATTTACCAGGATTTTTTCAGCAGGGTTTTGTGGGCGTGACTGAGTTGACGCATGCGCATTGTACTCATCGCGGCTGAGGTGTTTACAACTTCACCCTGCTAGCTCGCATTCAGGCTAACAGTCTGTGCGTGACTGGTGAGATACAGAGCTACATTATATCAGCATCAGTTGTGGTGCATATTCAACATTTCAAAAATAAACTAAATGTGAATCTGGATTTGACTGAGTATGACATTTTTACTTGCTTGTCGCTTTATGAGGGCTCTGCTAGCTAAACGCGCTAAGAACTAGTCGCGGGGGGAGGGGCGCGGTTTGTTTCTTCACAATGCACTGCAACTAAGAATCAAACAATATGATAGCTAACGATATTATAAATATTATAAAGTTTTTATATTTCCAGGTTTAGCGTTAAACTGATAAATATATTATTATTATTATTACTATTATTCTGAAGACGCGTGTTCCTTGTACTGTATATATTGTGAAGGTTCTGTATTAGTTTGAGCGAGTTAGGGTAATTTTTATAGTACTACAGAAAGAAGCTGATGTAAGTAAAGTGATTACTGTAGTCATTTTTAAACAACATGTCCTTGTAACATTATAATTGTGATATTCACATTACGTCATGCAACTCATCAAATCCGATCTGTTATACCATTCTGTATACGGATTGCGATATTAATACATATGCGCGCCGAATATTAAGGTAAACAAAACCAAAATGTATTTAAGTTAACTTTTTATGCCTCATAGATGTTACTGTGTTTTGTTTTGTACAGTACTGCTCTCAACCGCTTAAACTACTGGCCATAATCTTGAGCACGCTCTGCTCCCAGGTGCTTTCGGCCCATTACTTCCGTCGCTTTGGATTTTACGTCATCACACGAAGCGGATGACACAAAACCACACGCTGAAATCCTACTTGAGTGATTCGACCATTATTTTTTTGTATGACCTTTTTTGACATAACTGCTGAGCTATGGTTGTGTGCTATGTGCTGAAATAAATAAATTAAAAATCTGTGCCTGGACTGTTCAGTGTGAGACACATCTGTATAAATCTGACTGGAATGAACCTCTATGTAACTTGACTAACACACTCAGTCACTCACTTATTTCCTGAACCGCCTAATCCTATGGGTTGTGGGGAGGCTGTAGCCCATCTCGGTTGACATGGGATTAGAGCAGAGTACACCCTGAACAACACTATCGTAGGAGTACTGTATAACATACACACAACCATTCACACTCACACCTAGTGGCAATGTGGAACAGCCAGTCAGCCTAATGACACTGACTTTGGTCTGTGGGAGGAAATCAGAGTACCCAGAGGAAACCCACATAAGCATGGGGGAGAACGTGCAAGCTCCACACAGAAATACATACTTACAGATATTTATATAGTGCTAATTTTGGCACATGCCACTCAAAAGCGCTGGGAGTGAGTCTGAGAACTTGACCTCGCTGAGCCCGGGACTCAAACCTAGGACCTTCTTCCTGTGAGCCAGATATGCTATCCACTACAGCACAATGCCGACCTGGCTCGAAACAAATTTGAAAAAAATGTATTTTTATTGTTTTTCAACATTAAGACTGTCAAAAATAAAATCAATCTGTATGTAATCCGGCACCGGGTAGAAAATTGAGACGTTTATTTAACTATAAATGTCCATAATACGGGCAGTGGCGGTCTAGTGGTATAAGGTGCCGGATCGCTGATCCAAAGGTTGGGGGTTTGAGTCCTACTCTCCACAAGGTTGTCACTGTTCTCCCAGTGCAGCTAACTGGGTTATCAAAGGCCGGCCATGTTTCTCACTGTCTATGGTGTGAGGCATGTAAAAGAACCATTGCTGACTTTCGACAAGAGTAGGCTGCAAAGCCGTCGGCGTGTTTCCGCCCTGCGATGGCCTGGCGAGCTGTCCAGGGTGTACTCTGCCCTCGCCCTGAGTTGGCTGGGATGGGCACCAGCCTCCCCGCGACCCTAATTAGGATGAATCGGTTACAGAAAATGAACTGATGATGTCCAAACTTGGATTTTTTTTTATTTCTGTAACCAAATTATGAATATCCACAACTGTAGTTTGAGATGTTTATAATTTATGTACGTATGACTATTTATAAATTCAGTTCAAGATATCTTCAACTCTCTGCAATTAAAAATATTCCTGTTGTCCTTTCTAGACATCTTCAATTGTGTTTTGATGAGTCAACACAACTTTATAGATATCCTGAACTGGAACTATGGCGAGTCATGATGGAGTTGGAGATACTGATGTCTTCAGACTTTCTTTGATTAGAGATATCTCAAAGTTGAGACATTTTAAACTTTTGTTCTGTCTAATCATTATATAATTCTAGACATTTTAAAACAGTTTTGACGAGAGAAATTGATTTGCAGATACTGTATCTAAGCATGTCAGATATTAAGGCATGTCGGAGAGTTAGTAGTAGGTTCTTGCTGTAGATGGCTGAGAAAAGCTGTGCTATTGTTTCAAGCGATCAAAGCTCTTTCCCGCAACAAATTCCCTGATTGGGAGTTTCTAATAATTTGATCGACAAAACTGATCACCATTCCATCAACAGTATCCAGTTTAAAGCCTTGCATAACAAGTCTGACGAGTCAAAATGATGACGTTTTTACCCCCGGGGTCTGAGATAAAACTGATTTACAGATACCTGCACTTGTCATTTAGAATGCATCTTCTTCTTTTCCTTTCGGCTGTTCCCTTTCAGGGATCGCCACAGTGAATCATCTGCCTCCATCTTAATGGAAGTCATATTAATGATTCGCATATTTGATTTGGCGTAGGTTTTTACCTTAGCAAGGGGCAGAAACACGCTGACGGCTATGTAGCTACTCTTTACGAAAGTCAGCAATGGTTCTTTTACATGAACCTCTCTCACCATAGACAGTGAGAGACATGGCCGGCCTTTGATAGCCCAGTTTGCTGCACTGGGGGGACAGTGACAACCCTGTGGAGAGTAGGGCTCAAAGCCCCAACCCTAGGATCAGCGATCCAGCACCTTTACCACCAGGCCACTAGGATGTATAGAGTCGAAAATTTCTTTTTTCACTAACATTATTGCAAATATCTGTAATCGTTAAAAATGCATTTAGAGACATCTCTGACTTATAATGGGGACGGTGGTGTAGTGGTGATGGTGCTGGGCTCATTATTGGGAGGTTGTGTGTTCAAATCCTAGTTGGACCCCCATTGTGCTAAGACCCCTGGGCAAGGTCTCAACCACAAGTGTGCCTCTGTTCACCCAGCAGTATAAATGGGTACCAGTAAAATATACTGGGAAGGTAACCTGCGATGGACTAGCGTCCCATCCAGTAGGAGTTGAACTCCTAGTCGCTTTACGCTACGGAAACCAGGGATGAGCACCGGCCTGATGAGCCACTATGGCTCGGGTGTAAAAAGCCCAGCAGACTTTACCTTTACCTGACTATAAATGTAATTTTGTTAATATTAATTATCTTCTTTTAAAGCAATGTTTTTTTCTACGAAAGTACCAAAATGCAACTATCATTAGTCAACATTATGTTGCTGATGTTTACGTTAAT
Organism: Plotosus lineatus; assembly: GCA_024760905.1. Classification (NCBI taxonomy): domain Eukaryota; kingdom Metazoa; phylum Chordata; class Actinopteri; order Siluriformes; family Plotosidae; genus Plotosus; species Plotosus lineatus. The sequence continues at coordinate 13,214,236 of CM045751.1, forward strand.
TTCAGATCGTGAGATTTTGTTCTATAATATTATTAATCAAATATTTTTTCATTTAATACTATCCACATAAAATTATTTAAAAATTAGAAGAGCCTGATGTCACGTCAAGTTATTAAAGTGTTAAGTATTCCTGCATTCCATATTATAAAAACCCTTTTACATTTATCAATACAGTTTAATGTGAAAGTTGCCGTTCACTAGTGAATAGTGTACATGTTTATTCCTCGGTCATCATTTCATTTTGTTATGGATAAGTTTCCCAGAAAAATCACCCCAGCTCACACACATTTATCACAAATTCACCTGTTTTACATCTTGTTTTGGTTCTGCGTCTGTTGACAGTAATAACAACACAAAACAATCTTTCACATGCACGATAATTTGACTGCAATAGTGACTTGAAGGGAGTGGAAAAGTCTGAGATCAAGTGTTAAGAAAGAAGCCACAAGAGAAATAAAAATGGCAATATTTACTAATATCTTCATGACCATTGCAGGAGTCACTGATACTCGCGTACGGACATTGTCGCTGAGATCCATTTTATTTTAAAGATAACACTGCATTTCAGGATTTATGGTATATTATGCCTGATAAGTGAACCACACCCTTTAACTAAATATTTAAAAGCTACATCTGCCTGGGTGAAGGTGGTACACGCTGAACAGTTTCTCAGTCCATTGCAAGACAAAATGCATAGAGCCACTGACGGTCACACTCACACCTACAGGCAACTTGAAACGGGCAGTTAGATTAATCTGCATGTCTTTGGACTGTGGGAGGAAACATGAAGACCTGGCAGAAACCTACAGAAGCATGGAGAGAACACGCAGACCTCGCCATACCTGGGACTCAAACCCGGGGTTTTTTGTCGATTGCATAAAATATTGATGGCCGAAATCCAGAGACCTGTTTATTGAGAAACTTGGCAATTTGATAAAAATGGAACTATAACTGTCCGTCTGTCTTCCTTTCGGCTTTTTCCCTTTTACTCAGGAGTCGCCACAACGAATCATCTGATTCGCACGTTTGATTTGGCAGAGGTTTTTATGTCGGATGCCCTTCCTGTCACAACCCTTTTTAGCAAGGGACAGAAACACGCTGACGACTTTGCAGCTACTCTTTACGAAAGTCAGCAATGGTTCTTTTACATACCTCACACCATAGACAGTGAGAGACATGATTACTTTGATAACCCAGTTAGCTGCCTGCACTGGGGGGGGGGGGGGGGGGGAGGCAGTGACAACCTTGTGGAGAGTGGGACTCGAACCCCCACCCCAACCTTTGGATCAGCGATCCAGTGCCTTATACCACTAGACCACCACTGCCCCTTAAAAATGTAACTATAACTGTGTAACTGAAAAACCTATGTGAACAATAATTCTTGAGATGTTTGTTGTTGGCACTTTAATAATTATTATTTCCTTAAGTGTGTTATTTTTCTTGGTTGTTGTAGCTTTTATTATGTTTAATTTATGTTTCCAATAAAAAATACATATAGAGGAACATCACACACTATAGTCTCTTCTGTTTCATCTGTCATTCCTCAATTCCTTCAGTATGTATATGTATATATATATATATATATATATATATATATATATGTATATATATATACACACATATATATATATATATATATATATATATATATATATATATATATATACATATATATACATATATATATATATATATATATATATATATATATATACATATATATACACATATATATATACACATATATATATATATATATACATATATATACACATATATATATACACACATATATATATATATATATATATATATCGCTACATATATATATATATATATATATATATATATACACACACACACACATACTGTATATATGTATGTACTGTATATGTACATACAATATACATAGATATACTCACACACACACATATAATAGACACACACACTATACATTGATGACGTCACGCGTCAGTGAGTATCCGACTTTTCTGATAAAAGAAAATAGGGGAGCAATTAAAAACAAGAAAAATAAAAACAAAAACAACCAGGCAACCATTAAAAACATCACTCGCACTGCAGCCTGTGGTATTAATCTAGAAACTTTATCAAAAAACAATTAAATTATTTAATTTTTTATGTTTATTAGAATGGTAACCGGTGCTTTATATCCAGCTGCAAATATGATGTTCCCGAAATGCACCAGCAAAATAATCTTTATAAACAAACTGCTTACCTCTCTCTCTCTCTCTCTCTCCCCTCCCTTCATCAGGATCCCAAGAGCTGGAAAGGAGAAGTAGCAGCGTCTTAATCGGGAGAAAAAAATCCAAACAGGTGATTGGCTCACGCAGAAACGACTCACCGATCAGAATTACGTCACAACACGGCTGAATAAATTGAGTCCGTTGGTCGCCATATTGGTACTCCCTACTCCCAGGTAGGTGAAGCATGGCGGGTTTACTGGAAATATGGCGTAGTGGTTCGGGTGCTGCGCTCATGATCGGGAGGTTGTGAGTTCGAATCCCACCGAGACCCTCACTGTGCTAAGACCCCTGGGCAAGGTCTCAACCACAAAGTGTGCCTCTGTTCACCCAGTATAAATGGGTACCAGTACTGGAAGGTAACCTGTGATGGACTAGCGTCCCATTCTGGAGGAGTTGAACTCCTGGTTGCTTCATGCTACAGAAACCGGGGATAAGCACCAGCCTAATGAGCCACTAGGCTCGGGTGTAAAAACCCAACAGACTTTACCTTACTTACCTTACCTTGCTCCACACTCCTGAAAACAGATTTTGAATCATTGTGAAGTGTGACTGGATTGATATATGAATGAGATTGTGCACACGTAGCTTTGGGATTGTTATATACTGGCAAAATACGTTCTTGTCTACAAATTGACTGATATATTGCACGATGTATAAATATTATTTGCAAAGTCGAAATCAAATAAAATCAATCAATCAAACAGCCCGTTTTAATAATTGATTTTCACCCATAATTTTGTTCATTGATCATAGTGAAGCTCCAATAGGGAAAAAGCATCATGGGCCTCGGTGGTAGTCCTCTGACTGTGTGTCAGTTCGGATCAATACTCTCATAGTAACGTGATACGAATTGATGCCAGAAGTGAAAATATGGAGTTTTGTCAAAATGTTCCCCTTCCATGGTTAGTGCAAAATAAATAAATAAATAAATAAAACCATCCGAAAACTAAAATTCGCTCATGTTCGGCTATGATTTGTGCTTGGACGTGTGAATTAGGCTTAAGTTCGTCTAAATGACTTAAGAACTTAGCTGATTGCACACATTTATTAATTTTCTAAACCACTTATTCCGCCGAAGTGGAGTCGCAGCAGGCAAGCGTCGAACTCATAAAATATCGTTCAAAACTTGAATAAACGATCATTGAAGGCTGAAAATAATTATTTGGGCCTTGATGAGCTATGAATGTGTACCGTAATCGATATGAACGGTAAAATGTCGAGTCGCATCTAGTGGTGAGGTTCCAGATTGCATCAAAGTGAAATTTGATTCTTGACTCTCTCTCTCTATCGCTCTCTCTCTCTCTCTGTCTGTCTGTCTGTCTGTCTGTTTGTCCCCCCACCCCTCTCTCCCAGAAGATCATGCAATGTAGTGTAGTGTAGATGGTGCAAGATGAAGGTGTCCATGAGAGGGCCCGCTTATCCTGAGGCGCCAAAAACATAAACTTCTTTCTATTATAGATTAATTAAAGTTATTTTATTGATTTGGTTCATTTCTAGTAATAGATCCTCCAAAATGTTACACACCATTCCTTTAATCGTAATAGCAACAATAACATGTTATTTATTGCAACCAATTTGAGGGCTTTGCTGTTTTATAAGCAGCAGGACTTATATTCGTATCAGATACTGTTTACCCCACTCATAGCTTTTAATAGCATTGAACCATTGAATTGTTTTGTTTCATGGAAAAGATGCTTTGCTGATTTTTTTTTTTTTTTTTTCACTGTTTTGGATTTTTTTACCAATCACGAAAACAGTTCAATTATATGTCCGTGTTCAGTGTTTATGAGCAAGATGGACTGAATTAGTGCAAACAATGTTTTGGAGTTATCGCAACGACTCAAGAAATAGCACATTTATCTTTATTGTGTGGATTTGTTTGATTTTTTTTAATTTATTTTTTATTTATTTATTAAATTTTTTTTTTTTTTTTGAAAGCTTTGCCTTGCAGATCAGCTCCTTCTTCATCACACAACAGACCAATACCAGCTGTGCTTTACGAAAGAGGCTGCAGCGATCCGCCTGTCGATCTCCCACTCCATCCTTCCTTTCCTCACTTGTGACTAAGACCCCTCGGAACTTTAACTCCTCCACTTGGGACAGAACCTTATTCCAGATCCGGAGGTGGTATTCCACTCTTTTCCGACTGAGAACCGTATCATTGGATTTGGATGTGCTGATTCTCATTCTAGCCGCTTTGCACTCGACTGCAAATCACTGCAGTGAGAGCTGGAGGTCCCGGATTGATGAAGCCAAAAGGACAACATCTTTGCAACTACTCTTATCGAAAGTCAGCGATGGTTCTTTTACACACCTCACACCATAGACAGTGAGAGACATGGCCGGCCTTTGATAACCCAGTTAGCTGCACTGGGGGTCCGCTGCAGTCACAGTATTACATTTTAAAAAATAAACTACTTTCCTTCAAAAAATCTCTGACATCAAATCAGTCCAACAGTCTCTTTTTCATGGAGACACAACTCACAGTCTTGTGATGTTTTCAATAGGTGGCGCTTTAGTATTACATATTGGAAAGTCTGTCCTCTTTCTTGCTGAGGACTGATCCATATTAAAGCTGTAGAATCAGAACTTGAGAGTGTGATCATTAGCCCCGAACTAACCCTGGAGAAATCATGACCTTTGCAAAGATCATCAGTGACCACATGGTGACAGTCACACAGGAAGTTCAGCAGCCTTTCTCTGAACATCCTTCCACATATATCTACATATTCTTAAACTGGGAAACACTCATTCGCATAACACAGTCCAAAAATGTGACAAAGTCATTTATCTAGCAGTTGGTGGGCAGAGTGAAGCCAGATCTCGCCATGTATTAGTCGTTTTTGATTGGAGGTGGGCATTTAATTTAGAACTTGGCTGTGGGTGAAGAAACCTACTTCTTTATTATTATTATTATTATTATTATTATTATTATTTTCTGAACCGCCTAATCCTCATTAGGGTTGCAGAGAGGCTGGCACCCAGCTCAGCCGACTTGGGCCAAGAGTGGGGAACACCCTGGACAGCTCACCAGGCTATCCCAGTGCCAACACTCACACAACCATTCATACTCATACTCACACCTATTTGGAACAGCCAGTTAACCTACTGTGCATGTTTTTGGACTGTAGGAGGAAACCAGAGTACCCGGAGGAAACCCACACAAACACGGGGAGAACGTGTAAACTCCACACAGAAACGCCAGAGTTGGGAATTGAACCCAGGACCTTCTTGCTGTGAAGCGGACATGCCAACCATTACTCCTCCGTGCTGCCTATTATTATTATTATTATTATTATTATTATTATTATTATTATTATTCACAGGCATGACTTTTTTAATGGCCACCACACAATTCCTTGTGTGCCGCAATATATTAACCACAAAATTAAAATCCATATAGTCAGATTTATGAATATGTTTCGCAATTATTCCTCATTTTATCCAGAATGTAAAAGTTAAAGCATGTGACATTTGGTGTGATTATGAAAGCTGTGTAAAGCCCCCTGGATAGGACACTCATGATTGTGATATTACATCACAACATAAAGGGACGAAGATCACAGAAATAACAGTGAATGGAAAAAAAATCAACCTTGGGTAACAAAAAATGTTAAAATTTGATCTTATGTGTCAATCTACAACTTTAGTTGAATTATTACTTTTTTAGAATTGAGATTTATTTTGGCTAAGAGCCATAGTGTTCAACAAGGGGTCTGGGAACCCCCAGGGTCCATGATATCCAGCAATGGAGATCATCAATTGCATTCAAGGTAGTGATAGTTATTATCACAATTTAAAGCCTAAAACAAATAAGAAATAATAATAATATGAAGTGCAAAAAAAAAAAAAGAAAAAAATATTTCAAGTCTACCTGATTTCGTGAATAAAAATCTCCAAGGACTCAAACACATCAATTGGATACAGAGTACTACAACTTATGTATCCATAGATTATGGATACTATAGAATATGTTTTATTTCAACTATAGTTCTTAAACCTATATCTATTCTGTGAAAGTTTAGGGTGTTTTTTACTTTGTTTTGAGACCCAGTGCCCTAAAATATACAATCAATTTGAGCATGAGTGAAAAAACAAGTGGTTCTTAAATGCAATCCAAACGACTTCAGTATTGGGTTCATTAATTATATGTTTATAATAATATTTTGTCATTGTATGGCAGAGGTTTACTTTCAGAAAATTCCACAGAAAAGAAGATATCAGGACCAAGTTGACATTATTTACATGTGACTTTTTGGTGCATTCGTACAGTTTGAATTAAACACATTAAATTCAAGTGTGGAGGCAGAGAGGATAATAATGATCAAAGATGAAATGATAAATAGGTCACCAATGATAGGCTCTACCAATACAATAAAAAATAATCCAAATTATGCTTCGTTCGCGTACTCTGAATGCAAAGTCAGTATATAAACAAACGGGCAGAGTACACCCTGGACAGCTCGCCAGGCCATCGCAGGGCAGAAACAGGCTGAAGGCTTTGCAGCTACCCTTGTCGAAAGTCAGCGATGGTTCTTTTACGTGAACCTCTCACCATAGACAGTGAGAGACATGGCCGGCCTTTGATAACCCAGTTAGCTGCACTGGGGGGGGGGGGGGGGGTGTGATAACCTTGTGGAGAATGGGACTCAAACCCGCCAACCTTAGGATCAGTGATCCAGCACCCTATACCACGAGGCCACCACTGCATTGCTTCTAGGTGTGAATGTGAATGATTGTGTGTGTGTGTGTGTGTGTGTGTGTGTGAGTGAGTGAGAGAGTGAGAGAGAGAGAGAGAGAGAGAGAGGCCCTTCCATGGCCTTGCAAGGTGTTTATCCAGAGTGAGCTGAGCTCAGCTCCAGCCTGCCTGCAACCCGAATTAATAAATACTGGATAAAGCTATTTGGGAAATGAAATACACAAATAAATGAACAAACAGACAAATAAAAGCATCGCATTGAAGAAAAAGTTTCTCCGAAAAGAACATCGTTACGTCTTCAACACAAATTGTCACAATTGCTCTTCTATATTCTTTGTAGGTTTTGCTTCAGGCTCTGTAGAAGTCATCAAATTGTTTAGTTTTTTTTTTTTTTTTTTTTTTTTAATGGGTTGGGGTAAATTACAACAGCATGACTATGACTGTAAAAGTGCATTACTAAAGTTCCTGCTCATTAAGCCAGGAATGATAATTATGTGTTTAAGAGGAATGTCCTATGGTGTGCTTGTCTCAGTAGTGCAAAGCCCTTTCCTCTACATCTCCCAGGAATGTGACCCAGAAGGACCCCCCCCCACCCCCCTTCCCAGAGCAGCATCCTTTTTGGACCTTCTGTCTTCCATCCCACATGGTTTTAGTCCAAACCGACTGGTTTTAAAGAGGAATGAAAGGGTACACCCCAGCCTGGCCACTAGGGACAGCAGTGAGCTTTTTTTTTTTTCTTTTACTCCTTTTGTCCTTGTATGTCTGGTATCTCTGGTCCTCAGTGTGTGTGTGTGTGTGTGTGTGTGTGTGTGATGTTATCTTTGTCATGAAGAGCATAACAGACAAGGTCTTCACAACAACTTTTTCAAATTTATCGTTTATTGGATGACAACATACATCACCATAAAAAATATCGGCCACATTTACAAATATATTATTAAACATAAAACTGTATTCTATCCTGATACAACACAAATGAATGATATACAACATACTTTATACAACAATGCCCATAATTCCTTTTTTCCTTTACAAAAATAGCTCTCTCGAAGTAGTACAAAGTATAAAACATTTAAATAACAATGTCAGTGTCGACATTTTTTTTTTAAAGACATATATACATATACTGTCTGGGAATAAAAAAATACATATAGATTGCACATATCTCTATACAAAACAAGAATAATAATAATTAATTATGTTCAAGTAGCATAACAATCCTTCACGGACTGAGAAAGGCATTTCATATCAAATTTATATCGAAAGCATTCATCCCTTATTACAGTGTCCAAAAACAGAGTTTGTGATAGAAATGGCCAGATTTGTATTTGTAACATCCTTCAAATCTTCTCAGAATGAACAATCCACTTCTTTCCTTGTTGGATACTGTGGATTAAAGTCCAGAGTTTGGTTGTTGTCTGATTGGTGTGCATGTTAAAGATACCGCACCCATAGAATGCATTTGGGTCCCATATTCCCACAGGATAGTCCACCTGAGCAGCAGCGAAAAAGTCTGTCCAGTTCGAGGAGGTTCATTCTTTAGTACCTTTCCACTCCACTCCCCTCCACTCGTTCCTTCTCTTCCCTCCACTCATCTGTTGATCGGTGCACACAATCATACACTTGCATCTCAACCCAGAATCTCGCAGTGTTCCACCACATAGCTCCTCTGTTTCTGTTTCTCATTCACAGTGCTTGTGGAACAGCTGTAGTTGTATTTTTTTATTTATTTCTTTTTCTTTTGTGTGTGTGTGTGTGTGTGTGTGTGTGTGTGTGTGCTTCAACAAGCACTGACTGCTGTCCAAGCCGCTCAGCTTGCGAAAGAATGAGCCGGAGAACTCTTGGCAGAAGGAATCTCAGCGTTCTGCTTCCCTGGGCTCAGGTCTCGCTCATGTTCTCCTGAGCAGCGATTCCAGTTTGTGCAACCTCCACACTGGCTGCAAGTGTCCACTCTGCATCTCTAACTTGATCTGTCTCTCAGGAACGGACCTGCGTCTGCGCCCATAGCCCAACGGACTTATCTTGTCAATGGGGGCGCTACCAACTTTCAGCTTGTTGTTGAGTTGGTGCAGGCGGTGCGCCAGGTCGTGCACTGTGCACGTGCCCAGAGAGCAGCCTGACCTCCGTGACTGGTTGACGGAGTTCTTGGAGCGCTTGGTTCGCACGCCAATGCCAGTGCTGGATGAGACAAGATAAAGGAAGTGTGTTCAGTCCTGCTGTTTATGTAATTTTTTAAAAATAATAATAAAAAAAAAATACAACACCAACTAAATGGAATTGTGTGTGTGTGTGTGTGTGTGTGTGTGTGTGTGTGTGTGTGTGTGTGTGTGTGTTGCTCTTCAATATAATAAACGTGTTACCTGGAATGTGGAAGCAGGGTGTCTTTGACATCCTCGGGTCGAACAAATTGCCCGGGCTCTGCTTCCCTCAGTGCAGACAAACTACTCAGATCCCTTCTTGTCCTCTGGAGCCCGATGCTGATGCAGAAGAAGAAAAGATAATTAGAAACCATTCAAATTTCTGCAGTGCTAATATTAACCATTATCATAAGAGGAGCATGTTTTAAACTCACCTTTTTAAAACTTGGCTGAAGTTTAGTTTTGCACTGTCCACATGGGGTGTGACAGTCAACAGCAGACAGCAGCAGACGGACAGAACAATCGGTTTCATTTTGCATGAAATCTGCAGAGGAAAACACAAGAGGGAATGTTTAGATCATGCAGCTTCTTTTATTCAGTCTGTCACAGATCTACAATGCACAAAAGTCCAAAAGCGGGTATATTTCCACATGTGACCAAAAAAAAAAAAAAAAAAAAAAAACATGACGAGGTCATGCTCTGCACAAATAAGTAAACTGGTCAACGGAGCAGAGGAAAAAGGACAAAGGCTACAGGGGATGATCGAACTCCAAAAATGTCTGACTCGACTTAACCCCACTATTACATCAGCTGCTCTTCTTGAGGACTAAAGTGCAAAACGTGGACATATCAGTGCTACAGAAAAGGGCGAGACGTGCAATGCAGGCTCTTTAATGCAGCACTCATGATATACACACCTGTAAAAGTTACTCCACATATACAAAACAAAACAAGTAAATACTACGCAGGCAAACTTCGGTCCCATCCCAAATCATCAATATTAACAATTCAGTGCGAGTATAAAAGGATAAATATGTACCAGTGTAATTCAGGTTAGGCTTGTGAGTCTCAGAGGAATTTGTACAGATGCAGTAATCCACTAGCTCCGTCTCTCTCTTTCTCTCTCTCTCTCTCTCTCTCTCTCTCTCTCTCTCTCTCTCTTTCTCCCTGTGTTCAAGTAGCTGTGACACTCAACTATCAGTCTGACTTTCTGCACAAGCCGTGACGGCATTTATACTTGAGGTAGGAGGGGCTGCCTGCCTCTCTCTCTCTCTCTTTCTCTCTCTCTCTCGGTCTCACACACACACACACACACACACACACACACAGGATTTCCAGTCCACGGAAGTTAAAAAAAAAACAAAAAAAACAAAAACGTGAGGAATATCACGAACACTTTTGCAACTCTATACTTTTGTTTGCATTTTTGTTTTGTGTTTTTTTTGTTATTGTCGCTACAGTAAATGAGGGTTGATTAGTCACACCAAAGACATGCTCCAGATAATTCCATCAAGTCAGATCCAGTGCCTGCATGTCCAACAAGTTAAATGAAAAATGAAAACACTAAATCAATTGTACTCCTGGTATTATTGCTCATGGCTAAAATATTTGGGAGGGTAAACCAAGCACTTGAAAATATCTGCTCCCTAAGAGATGACAAATCTGGGTGTAATTTTGTAACGGTGAACTTTGCCATCAAAGTAGTCGTCTCTGGTTAATTAAAGATAATCAAAATTCTGAAAATTCTTTGCAAAAAAAAAAAAAAAAAAAAAAAAATCCATGGTGCTTGTTCATGGTGCTTTTGCTGTAGTTGCAGGTTTCTCTGAGTACTTGCAAGTGTGTAATAATTCTGATATAATGTTCACCTCACATGACTGAAAGCCAAATACAAGGCGAGTGGTTCAGTATGAATAATGTCAAACTGGGTCATAATGCAGATGTTGATTACAAGCCCCTCGGCGGCGAAAATTTTAAATAAAAATACCATTCCAATGAATCTGCCTTATCTTACTTTTTATAAACTTTAACAGTTATTTCACTTCGTATTCCTTATGAGGTGTTCTTTTGTTTGTTTTCCAGTTTTCCAGTTTCCAAAGAAAAAAGTGAACCCCACTTTAAAGGACTGGTTCTGGGAGCATCACCAGATGATAGGAGTCTAAGGCTCGAGTCAGATAAGTGTCTTCAAATCTTTTATTTTCAGTTGACGTGGACAGGGCGGTGCTGGCCGCGTGGTATGGTACTGAATTACCGATCCCAAGGTTGGGGGTTCAAGCCCTAGTGTCAACGTTTGTCGCTGCTGTCACCCCAGTGCAGCTAACTGGGTTATCAAAGGCCGGCCATGTCTCTCACTGTCGATGGTGAGAGGCTGTGAAAGGACCATTGATGACTTTTGACAAGATTGGTGCACGTCAGCGTGTTTCTGCCCGGCGATGGTTTAGTGAGCTGTCCAGGGTGTACTCTGCTCTCACCCAGAGTTAGCTGAGATGGGCTCAAGCCTCCCAGTGACCTTAATTAGGATTAAGTGGTTCAGAAAATGAATGAATGAATGAATGAATGAATGACTTGGATGTGCTTCAGTTTTTTTTTTGTTTGTTTTTTTTTTGGTATTTGAGTTTGTACTGTATTGGATTTATGTCCATGTCTTGAGGACGGTGTCGGGTTTTTGAAAATACTCTCGAATGTTCATGCATAAAAATTAGAGGGGCAGTGGTGGTCTAGTGGTATAGGGCGCTGGATCGCTCATCCAAAGGTTGGGGGTTCAAGGACCACCCTCCACAAGGTTGTCACTGCCCCCCCCACCACCCCACCCCAGTGCGGCTAACTGGGTTATCAAAGGCGGGCCATGTCTCTCACTGTCTATGGTGTGAGGCATGTAAAAGAACCATTGCTGACTTTCGTAAAGAGTAGCTGCAAAGTCGTCAGCGTGTTTCTGTCCCTTGCTAAAAAGGGTTGTGACAGGAAGGGCATCCGACGTAAAAACCTCTGCCAAATCAAACGTGCGAATCAGATGATTCGCTGTGGCGACTCCCGAGTAAAAGGGAAAAGGCCGAAAGGAAGACAGACAGACAGTTCATGCATAAAAAATGGAGAATTACTGACTCCTATTTCCTCTATTAAACAGTTAAATCACTGGATCCGTTCATGACTGAAGTGAACGAGTTAGACTATAATATTGGCCTTGAAAACAACTTGATGGTTTTCAGACTCACATTCTCTTTTTTCATTTGGACTCTTTTTTTCCTGACTTAGCCTTGATCCCGTTTAGGACTCAATCTTAAGTGCTCTATCTTGGCTCGTCTTGGATTTGAAATCGGTCCTCTTGAAAAAGAAAGATCAGTATTTATTAGCAAGTTTGACGAGTCACTTAATTTATTGTTTCATTCAGGTTTGTATAACTAATAAAATGCAGTACATAAATAATAACTTTTGAGCTATTAAAATGATTTTGAGTTCAAAAATAAATGCGCCTGGACTTGAGAACATAATCCAAATATTATTGTTCACACTGATGGATTGGAACTTCTGAACAGTTGTATTATATTCAGAAAATAAATCTGGACTGTATATTGTACAACTGTGTGGATTTGGTTTCAATAACAACAACAACAGAACAATCCTTCTTCTTCTTCTTCTTCTTATTATTATTATTATTATCAGTTAATTTTCTGTAACCGTTTAATACTAATTAGGGTCGCCAGGAGGCTGTTGAAAGTCAGCAATGGTTCTTTTACATGAACCTCACACCAGAGACAGTGAGAGACATGGCTGGCCTTTGATAACCCTGTTGGCTGCACTGGGGGTTATTATTATTATTATTATTATTATTGTTGTCATTTTTGTAGTTAAATAAGTCCCCGACTGCAAAGGATTAGAAAACCAGTCTTGGTTTAAAGGTCTATCTTCTTCTTCTCCTTTCGGCTGTTCCCTTCAGGTGTCGCCACAGCGAATCATCTGCCTCCATCTCACCCTATCCGTTGCATCTTCTTCTTTTACACCAACCACCTTCATGTCCTCCTTCACCACATCCATGAATCGTCTCTTTGGTCTTCCTCTAGGTCAGTGGTTCTTAACCTTGTTGGCGGTACCGAACCCCACCAGTTTCATATGCACATTCACCGAACCCTTCATCAGTGAAAAATAAAAATGTGATTTTTTTTTACAAATTCAAGACACAGGTACTGTTGTGTTCTTGTCTTCCCCATCTCCATGCAGTTTCATGAAGTGTTCCTTTAGTTTTGCCGGTGCGAGACGAGAGTTGCTCAACTTGGTATTGCAAATCATTCAGATAGGATGCTGAGTCCCATCACGTTCCGTGATGCATGTGAATCCATGTTGTACATATTCGTCCGACCACTTTCTTTTTTTGCTCGACATAGTTAGTATGGATTAAAATATTCCGAAAAAATTTCACGACTTCACACATTGACTACTGAGCGCGCTAAATTCCCCGCGGCACTGATTGGCCAAGCAATGTAATGTGATCATCTGCAGCCAGTGATGGTCAAGCGGGGCGTGTCATCACTAATTGACATGATGAGTCGGGTGTGTCCTGACCTCCGTGGCAGAGTCTCCGCCGAACCCCTGAGACCGACTCACTGAACCCCAAGGGTTCGATCAAACCCAGGTTAGGAACCACTGCTCTAGGTCTTCTGTCTGGTAGTTCCAACCCTCAGCATCTTGCTACCAATATACTCATTATCCCTCCTCTGTACATGTCCAAACCATCTCAATCTAGCCTCTCTGACTTTGTCTCCAAAACCTTCTTACATGTGCTGTCCCTCTGATGTGCTCATTCCTGATCCTATCCATCCTCGTTACTCCCAAAGAGAACCTCAACATTTTCATCTCTGCTACCTCCAGCTCCACCTCCTGTCTTTACCCCAGGGCCACTGTTTCGAAACCGTACAACATCGCTGGCCTCAACACCGTCGTGTACAACACAACACAACACAACACCGTCTTGTCTTGTCTTGTTTAAAGGTCTATCTGAAATAACTAATTAAAATGATTCATTTTATAACAGTAATGTTATGTCTTGTGTAATGTCTTGTGTCATCTGTTCAGTAAATATTAGTTTGTAAATCCCGGGTTTAAACAGATACCTCGATATTTTGGAATGCAAATACATTATTCAGTCTTTTTAATCGACTACTGTCACTCTATGTGCATCATTTTATTTATGGTTGATGTTTCTGGAATTTCCTGTGATTGTTTTATCTTCTCATTGACAGGCAAACACGGCCGTGTATAAAAGAATGTGACACTCATGGTTTACATTACAGTCAGTATATTATAATGACTGTTTGGAAATTTTAATTGATGCCAGATGAAAAGCAATTGCCATGAACTTCATTGTTTTATCCTTTTATGGTGGCTAACAGCCCCATGGGGGGTGGGGATGTTTGTGACTCAGTCCTTATATGGGTATTGTTTAAGTCATCATGCTCAGAATCAGGGAAGCAATTTACAATGTTTCAAAAAATTCAAGCAATCAGGTGATAGTCTTTACCTGAATAAATATTTATCATTGTTGTATTTTTGGTAGATTCTCAGAAATTACATTGTATTTCAAGTGTAGTGTGTGTAAATGAAATATCGGCCCATTCTTCAAGTGATGGTGAGTTAATGCACAGCATCTGCATTTCTTTATCATTTCTGCCATCAAAGGTTTTGTTCAGTGGCACTTATTTGTTTGTTAGTTTTTGTTTGTGAACAAAATACTAACCAAACCCATGCACAAATTTTCACCAAACTCGATCGTGACCCTCCCCTACCTGACCTTCAGATATTAGCTAATTTTCGAATGTCAAGGTCAAAGGTGAAAACGAGAGCAAGGTCACACATTTTTTCCAAGATAACTTGTAAAATGAAATGAATGTGGATAGGCATGTTGTTGCTATGGGACACCAATAAGAATCCATGATTGGACTATCCAATGAAACAATCACCCCTGCCATCTTTAAAATCTTTAAAACGAGAGACTTCGATCACATCCACATACTTTTAATATGTATGATAAGGTGAGTACATGGGAATTTAAGCCAGTATTTATCTAGAGTCTATTTCCTACATTCTTTATCGTGCATGGCCAGAGATGAAAGTGTTGAGGTTCTCATTGAAAGTAACGAGGATGGATAGGATCAGGAATGAGCACATCAGAGGGACAGCACATGTAAGATGTTTTGGAGACAAAGTCAGAGAGGCTAGATTGAGATGGTTTGGATATGTACAGAGGAGGGATAGTGAATATACTGGTAGTAGGATGCTGAGCTTGGAACTACCAGGCAGAAGGCTTAGAGGAAGACCAAAAAAGAGATTTATGGATGTGGTGAAGGATGAGGCCAGTGATGTTGTATGGCTTAGAAACAGTGGCGCTGAGGAAAAGGCAGGAGTCAGAGTTGGAGGTAGCAGAGACGAAAATGTTGAGGTTCACTTTGGGAGTAACGAGGATGGATAGGATCAGGAATGAGTACATCAGAGGGACAGCACATGTAAGATGTTTTGGAGACAAAGTCAGAGAGACTAGATTGAGAGGGTTTGGACATGTACAGAGGAGGGATAGTGAATATACTGGTAGTAGGATGCTGAGGTTGGAACTACCAGGCAGAGGGCCGAGAGCAGGGATCACCAACGTGGTGCCCGCAAGGACACTATAAGTCGCCCGGGGGCCTGTTCACTACTATTTTTCGGACAGGCCCACGGCTTCATAGCGCCACTCCCCATTGAGCTGCATCTAATTTTTTTTAATATATTTTAAATCAAATCAATATCTTCACATAGATGAATATCATTAATTATTAATAATAATATATAATTAAAGGTAAATCGAGCAAATTTGTAATTTCAGAGGTGTGTATCGACCTGGTAGCCCTTTGCATTAATTCATACCCAAGAAGTAGCTCTCCAAAGAGTCTGGAAGACCAAAGAGGAGCTTTATGGATGTGGTGAAGGAGGACATGAAGGTAGTTGATGTAAGAGAAGAAGATGCAGAGGATAGGGCGAGATGGAGGCAGATGATTCGCTGTGGCGACCCCTGAAGGGAACAGTCAAAAGGAAAAGAAGAAGAAGATTCATGGTGCGTGGTGGCAGTACTTTACACGCTCTATGACTACCCTTTGTAGGAAAATTCTTATTGTTTGTCTTACATCTGACCTGGTTTCTGTAGTGTGAAGCAACCAGGAGTTCAACTCCTCCTGGACGGGACGCTAGTCCATTGCAGTTTACCTTCCCACTATATTGTTACTGGTCCCCATTTATACTGCTGGGTGAACAGAGGCACACTTGTGGTTAAGACCTTGCCCAGGGATCTCAGCACAGTGAGGGTTAAACTGGGATTTGAACACACAACCTCCCGAGCATGAGCGCAGCACCCTAACCACTACGCCACCGGCCCCCACCACTAATGTGAAACAACCACACCAAAACTTAAAAGAAAGATTTATTAAACAAATTGGATATTACAAATCCCTCAGCCTGATCCAGGGGAATAAGGAGAATTACAGGGGAACTCCATCAGGCCAATTCATTCATGTGGTCACCAGCATTGGATGGCGGTGGAGAAGGTGCTGGCGAAGAGCAGTCAGATGAGGGCAAAGGAATGAAGGGTGACCCTGGAGGAGAAGAAGCAGCAGTGGAATTTACCAATAGAAGTAACGCCATCAGTCTGGGTAGACTGGTCACAAGTCTCTGAGACTGGGTGTCCTGTTCAGGGGTAACAGGACATGGAGGCTGGAATCGGGTCACTGTCAGGAAGTGCAGAAAATCCAGATCAGCAGACAGTATAGATGGGTGAGGAGGATGATGGCATTGCATGACGTTTCTTTTCTTCCTAAGAAGGTTACAACAGGCTGTCTGAGCTAAAGAAAAGAAAAGAAAAGAAAATAGATATATGAAGTGTGTGTCCTGTGAATATATAATTAGATATAATATCTCGCAAAGGTATTAAGGAAAAATAAATAAATAAATAAATACGGGGCAGTGCTGGTCTAGTGGTATAGGGCACAGGATCGCTGATCCTAAGGTTGGGGGTTCGAGTCCCCACAGAGTTGTCACTGTCCCCCCAGTGCAGCTACCTGGGTTATCAAAGGCGGGCCATGTCTCTCACTGTCTATGGTGAGAGGCATGTAAAAGAACCATTGCTGACTTTCGTAAAGAGGAGGCTGCAAAGCCGTCAGCGTGTTTCTGTCCCTTGCTAAAAAAGGGTTGTGACAGGAAGGGCATCCGACGTAAAAACCCATGCCAAATCAAATGTGCGAATCAGATGATTCGCTGTGGCGACTCCCGAGAAAGGAGAAAAAAGCCGAAAGAAGAAGAAAAATAAATAAATAAATAAATACCTTCAGAAAAATATATACAAATTAAGGTGGGAGGAAGTAAAATGCCTTGAACTGCAAACATAATGGGAAATTGATTCAAATTATAGAAACTGACTCGGCACAATTGAAGCAGAGCGAGTCAAAGGGGTTTTTCAATCTGACCACCTGAAAGACCGACTGTGAGATTAGACAGAGACGGTCGGATATTTGACTGACGGCTGTGAACTGACTTCCTTCTTCCAACTTATCTGCCTGATTTTTGGGATAAAGGGATGACTGCCTCTTCTCAACTGTTGTGGTTAGTTTCTTTATTTTATTAAGTTTTAAGTATTATTTGCACCAAGAACATCAAAGACGAAGACATTACAGCCGTATTTCTACCGGCATATGTCCAACTTGGGTAGGAGGGCCCGAGTTTTCCCCTCGACGCCCTCTAGTCTAACAGTTATCACGAGCGGCCACATAACAACACAACACTTGAAATCTGTATTTTTTTAATCATTCAACCAATCGAATTGTAAATGTACTACAGCACACGTCAAGAGCTTCAGTTTACATTTACCGAAAACATCAGTTTTGTGGCAAAAAGTTGAAATACTTCAGGAACAGTTGATTTCTTGGGATTTTTACACACAACAGTCTCTAACACTTGCAAAGTATTGGGCAGGAAGTGTGTCCGGAGGCAGAGAGAGAGAAGAGGAAAGGCATGAGTCTCAGACTGAAAGTAGGGACTTTGAATGTTGGAACTATGACAGGAAAAAGTAGATAGCTGGCTCACATGATGCAGAGGAGGAAGGTGGACATACTGTGTGTTCAGGAGACCAGGTGGAAAGGTAGCAAGGCTAGAAGCTTAGGAGCAGGGTTTAAGCTGTTTCATCATGGGGTGGTTGGGAAGAGAAATGGAGTAGGAGTCATCTTGAAGGAGGAGTTTGTCAGGAATGTTCTAGAAGTGAAAAGAGTGTCAGACAGAGTGATGAGTCTCAAGTTAGAAATTGAAGTCGTGATGTTCAATGTTGTTAGTGCTTACGCCCCACAGACAGGATGTGAGCAAGAAGAGAAGGAGAGATTCTGGAGTGAGTTAGATGAAGTGATGCAGAATAGAGAGGTTTTAAGAGGTTTTGGAGACAAAGTCAGAGAGGCTAGATTGAGATGGTTTGGACATGTACAGAGGAGGGATAGTGAGTATATTGGTAGTAGGATGCTGAGGTTGGAACTACCAGGCAGAAGGCCTAGAGGAAGACCAAAGAGACGATTCATGGACGTGGTGACGGAGAACATTGTTGGTGTAAGAGAAGAAGATGCAGAGGATAGGGTGAGGTGGAGGCAGATGATTCGCTGTGGCGACCCCTGAAGGGAACAGCCGAAAGGAAAAGAAGAATAGATGAGCTGATATCTATATCTCTATATATATCTATATATATCGAAATAGATCTATATATCTATAGCTATCTATCTATATATATATATATACATATATACATATATATATATATATATATATATATATATATATATATGTATATATATATGTGTATATATATATATATATATATATATATATATATATATATATATATATATATATATATACATATATATATATATATATATATACATACATATATATATATATATATATATATACATACATATATATTATAAGGCTACAGCATCGTACAATTAATGCTGACTTGCTCTTGTATACTGCTGATTTCCATGAGAACAGACAGTAATATAAAAAAACTGATTAATTAAAAATAATGCACCTCAAATCCAAAAAAGGGGCTCATACACCACTGCTCATACTTGCACAGAATTAAAGCAAAAAAGCAATATAAATCTGATAGTCAGACAAACTTTTATCTATCAAAATACCATAAAACATGTATGGTAACACTGAACATGAACTGGTTAAACATATAATTAAGCTAAAAAAAAAAAAACAGGTCATGCAGGTAAATGAATGCAGAAATGCGGTAAAAAGGAAACTCAGTGTTAACTTCATGCTTTTGTTCCATAGCATAGTCAAGATAAAGAGAACCTTGTGAGCTTGTCACCAGATTCAGACACCTGTCAATCCAGATACCTATCAGGAGCTGCATATTAATGACTATATTGAGTAGATAGCTAATCTTCTGGGAAGGCCTTCAACTAGATGTGAGAACATTACTGGAGAGATTTCTATTTGTTCAGTCACAAGAGGAAGCCCAGGGTGCAGATTGGCGTTCGAGTTCATCCCAAATATTAATGTCTTCATGGACTTGGAAGAGGTGAGGCTGCAAATAAGGGAAATTATAAAGCTATGTAGTGTACAAAGACATGTGGGCTTCCAACTGTGTGGGGAAGAAACATGTTGCACACACAGGTGTGATGGACTGGTATGTACAAAATGTAGGTCATATAGTAATGCATACACTAAGTAGGTGCACAGACGATGAATGAGTTTGTGTGTGAAATCCTGGGATCCCATCCTGGGTGAATGTGCTTTCTTGTGCCTTGTACCCAGTAATCCTATGATTGACACCTGTCCCAGCTCCACTCAATGACAAAGCACTTCCTCAAGTTGAATAAATAAGTGAAAGATTGAGCATTAATCAGGGCTGTGTTTTGATTATTAGTTGTATCCCCAGCCACAAAATGTAACCTGAATACCAAGAAAAACCCGCCATGATATTTACAGCCTTCTGGATAGCATCAACAACAGTGAAGGGACTGAGGTTGAGGTCTTGCGCGCGCGCCCACGCCCATCCAAGCGAGGCTCGCGAGCCGGTGCGCCTGCGCACTCGAGACGTCGGTGTCAAACATGGCTGTGCTTTTGAAGCAAGAAAAATGCTGAATTGTTCTGGAGGAATTGGGAGAAAAAAAAGGCAAATATGGCGAGGCTGGCCGATTATTTTATCATCGTTGGATATGACCAGGAGAAAACGGGTGAGTTCCGAAAGAAAGTGAAAGACAGACAGAGAGGTAGAGCTCCACAGAGAGAGAGGGAGAGGGAGAGGAGGGAGAGGAGGGGATAGTTCATGTTGTGGTTTATACAGGCCGCCCAGCTTGGGGCAGCGTTAGCTTAGCTTAGCTTAGCATAGTTTAGTTTAGCATAACAACTGCTATATTATTTAAAATGTATATGTATGTAAGTAGCGAGTGAACTAATAAGAGAGAGCTAATTTAAATATTCTAACTTGATACGTTGAGTGTAACTGAGAAAATAACAGTCCTGATTTATAATATTTTATTTCATCAAGCACCCAGTCTCAATAGGGAAATAACATTAGAAAGTTGATATTTCTGACTAACACCAAAGTCTTCAAACGTAAATAACGGCAGTTTGGTTTTGCAGAGCGCGTGCTGTGGATTAAAAACAACAAACCAACCAACCAACCACCACTCGGGCATCTCATGCTTGTGTTTATTTCTTGTTTCAAACTTCATTGATAGTTTTTTGTGTGGTTTTAAACTGATAATGGACAACACAAGTTACATTATCTGTTGAGGGAGGAATACATATTGCTTTCCATTCCATATCCCAGATCCTGTGTGTACCGTATGGGGAAATTCACGCGCTTCCTCTTGTTGTGGAAACCGGATGTGGTGCTCCAAAACGACAGGAAACAGGAGGGGATTATTACGAGTGATGAGAGCTTGGGACGCACAATAATAATGCTGAGCTCATTGCTTACACAGGAACCCCATTCCATACTGTATGCTGCAGACGTCATG
The DNA here is from genome assembly GCA_024760905.1 of Plotosus lineatus. Lineage (NCBI taxonomy): Eukaryota > Metazoa > Chordata > Actinopteri > Siluriformes > Plotosidae > Plotosus > Plotosus lineatus. Next base: position 13,235,369 of record CM045751.1, read on the forward strand.
CAACACAGAGCTGTTAAGTCCTTGAGTCCCATCATCAGCCAAAGCACTTTGTCACTAAGTACATAAATCATATTAGTAACAGACTATAAATAAACTGTGTGGTGGTTATCTATTAATGCATGGTTGGGTAGTGTGAGGGCGGTGCAGGGGTTAATATGTCCATCCCAAAGCAAGAAGGTCTTTGGTTCGATTTTCGGTCTCAGTCGTTTCGGTATGAAGTTTGCAAGTTCTTTCCGTGCTTTGTATGGATTTCTTCTGTGTACAGTGGCTTATACAGTGATACCTCCCCTTACGACATTAATCCGTTCCAGAAGTGGTTTCGTAACCTGATTTTTTTTTTTTTTTTTTTAAGTTGAGCTGCATTTTACATTCAAAAAGGCCTGATTCGTTCCAAGGCCCCCAATACTACCCCCTAAAATCTTTAAAAATTATAAAAGTATACCTTTTAAGGTCTCCTTCTGCTTGAATATCGTACCGATGGTAAACGGGTTTGGCCATATTTCTTTGCGATATCACTCAACCACATGCCACGGGCCCGTTTCTTTTCACTTGCACTGGGAATCACGCTCGTGTGCGTGTGTTGACCATGTCTTCTTAGCAGAGTTAAAATCTTACAAATGTTTATGGAAGGTTAAAAGCCTGAACAAAAAAAAAAGTTGCAATGAGAACACTCAAAAAAACTCACGAAACAACAGTAACTCTGTCCTTTATGCGTGGGCGGGATGTTGGGAGATAGCGAATGGGAGATGTTGGGAGATAGCCAATGGGAGGCCAGTGGGGGGATGCTGGGAGATAGCCAATGGGAGGCCAGCGGGGCGGGATGCTGGGAGATAGCCAATGGGAGGCCAGTGGGGCGGGATGCTGGGAGATAGCCAATGGGAGGCCAGCGGGGCGGGATGCTGGGAGATAGCCAATGGGAGGCCAGCGGGGCGGGATGCTGGGAGATAGCCAATGGGAGGCCAGCGGGGCGGGATGCTGGGAGATAGCCAATGGGAGGCCAGCGGGGCGGGATGCTGGGAGATAGCCAATGGGAGGCCAGCGGGGCGGGATGCTGGGAGATAGCCAATGGGAGAGCAACTCGCGCATTGTTTGAATTTTTGAGATGGCGCCTTTCATAACGTGAATTTGTTTCGTATTCAGAGACGGAAATTTGAGGTAAATGCGTTTCATAACCTAGATTTTTCGTTTGTTGGGTCTTTCGTAAGGTGAGGTACCACTGTAGTTTAAAGACGTGTACATTAGCCTAACTACCTGTTCCAAATTGCCCCAGGGTGTGGATGTGCGTATGGATGGTTGTATGTGTTTGGTGTGGTGTTCAGGGTGTTCTCCACCTTCACCCAGTGCTGGTGCCGGCCTCCTCACAACCATAGCCAGATTAAGAAACTCGGTGTGAGTGGGTGGAGTGATATGCCACATGGCAGAAAGAGCATTATTTTTGTTGACATGTGTTATTCCACTTGTGCCCAGCAAAAAAAAAAAAAAAAAATAGCAGTCTTTTAATTATAATGAATATCATTATACACTTTAGTGGTTTATAGTTAGATTTAATCACATAGAATGAGTTCCTATTGTTACCTATCAGGAATAGCATAACGTTCTCCCCATATTTCTTTGTATAAATGAGCTTACAGATGGCCATGATTGGCTATTGTTGCTTGCAAGTCGATAAAGGAAGAATGCATATGCATTCCTGCTCTCAGCTCTTAGTGGCTCTCAGGTCCACACATGGATGTTCGCATCATCCTTGGCTTGAACTCTTGCTGTTCTTATCAATATATTATAGTTGCGATTAACAGTTACTCTTTCAGCAGCCTGTCTTTCTATTTTTCTGTGAACCAGGAAAGTGTAAACCACTCTGTCCTGAAGACCTTCATGTACTGATAAACATCATAAATCATCCTGACTTTTACAATTCATAAACTTTAAATAAATGTTTCATATAAACCAGATCAACAGTGGTAATTTTTAACCATCTGCCTTACCAGACCTTGTGAATGAACTGTTACTATTATTAATTTATTCATTTGTTTTATGAAACGCTTAATCCTAATTAGGGTCACGGGGAGGCTGGCGCCCATCTCAGCCTACTCCAGGCAAGGGCAGAGTACACCCTGGACAGATCGCCAGGCCATCGCAGGGCAGAAACACGCTGACCGCTATGCAGCCTACACTTGTTGAACGTCAGCAATGGTTCTTTTACAGCCTCTCACCATAGACAATGAGAGACATGGTCGGCCTTTGATAACCCAGTTAGCTGCACTGGAGGGACAGTGGCAACCTGTTGAGAATGGGGCTTGAACCCTCAACCTTTAGATCTGTGATCCAGCATCTTAGCACCAGGCCACCACTGCCCTGAGCAGTTAACATAGAAAAAATAATGCACAGAGTAAGTTAATTGAATATTTACAATAATTACTTTCTGACACATTGCTGTTGTGTAAAATCACACATGACTTCTGATCTGAATACTGAGTTTCACGGAGGTATAAATATACTGCATATTTAGTACAAATTCACACATAATGCATGCATTTGCTCAGGTTGATCATGTCCCCCCTTATACAGACGCTCCCCAACTTATGTTTTTGTTTGATTCCGGACGGCCATACGCAAGTTGAAAAAACCGTAAGTTGTTACTGTATGTTCCAGTGACGTATGATGTTCGTACTGTATTACTGTAGACATCCCTAAATACCATTACTGTATTAAATCAATTATTATAAACATAACACTTTAAAATAATATCAAATATATCAAATAATGAACATTAATTTCAAATAAATTAATTCAAGCAAAATAATTTCAAATAGATAAATTTTAATTGAATTCACTCATCAAATATCAAATACAGTATCAAATATAACCTTTAACATTCTCTATGATGCGATCTTTCTGCTTGTAAATGGTTGCGATGGTCAACAGATGGTCACTTTACATGAAGCTGAGCCGAGCCACATTACGTGAAGCTGAGCCGAGTCACTTTACATGAAGCTTAAAACAGCGAATGGACGCTTACAATATGTGAGGTGCTCCACAAGTAGTTTACTTGCTTGTGCTTGAGACAAAGCGCGGGTTATACGGACTTACAGTCTTTCAAGTGAGCAAGTGCGCAATTGAATACTGGTTTAGTACTCAGCCTGCACTGATGTGAATCACCAGCAGAGCGGACAGTTCTCCTTCTTTTCTGGATTCGGGTTTTCATTCATTTTACAACTCTCTTTGCTTAACTGACTATGCATGGTAGATTGTGCCGCTCCGAGCAGATAGTTAATTCAGTCTTGGGAAAACCGGAAATTCCGGCCTATGTCAGAAAACTTGCACCCATGCGAGTAGGCTTATGCTTCTGACCAACCATATTTGCTTAGGGTTACAAAAGTCCGCAAAACAGTGTAGACACAAAGATCACAGAGACGACGTCTTAACACAAGGGTAACACGCCGTGAACTGGGAAGCAGCAGGGTACATTCAGTCTGTTGTTTGTAAACAATGGACGCAGCATCATTACGTCATTATGTCAGCGTACTATGTAGGTACGTCTCGTACTCAAAATTTGACATAATTTTTTTTTTTTTTGTTTTTTTTTTTGAAAAAGTAAAAATGTAAAACGGATGAACGTAAGTCGGGAAGCGTCTGTAACAGATTTATAATTGAGCCAGCATTCAACTGAGCTGGTTAAAGCTGCATTCACATAGGGAGTGACTCAATTCGCTGCCGGCATTTTCCAGGTTATATTGGTTAGGATAATTTTACACACATACCTTGAACTGATGCAAACAAACCATAATGTAGAGTAGTGAATTTAAACACATTCAGTATTTCAGCTACCATACCTGTATACTTTTTATGTTGTATTTTGTTGTAGTCCTCATAACAAGAATCAAGCAAGCATGATTTCTGTGTTTATGTTTTATAGTCAAGTGTCGAGATACTGGATTTTTAAAAATGTTCTGTATACCACATAATCATTACCTATTAGATATTTATTTTCTTTCTTTCTTTCTTTCTTTCTTTCTTTCTTTCTTTCTTTCTTTCTTTCTTTCTTTCTTTCTTTCTTTCTTTCTTTCTTTCTTTCTTTCTTTCTTTCTTTCTTTCTTTCTTTCTTTCTTTCTTTCTTTCTTTCTTTCTTTCTTTCTTTCTTTCTTTCTTTCTTTCTTTCTTTCTTTCTTTCTTTCTTTCTTTCTTTCTTTCTTTCTTTCTTTCTTTCTTTCTTTCTTTCTTTCTTTCTATCTTTCAACAGGATTTTGCAAATAATGTAACTGGTAACTAAGCAAACCTCATAGCCATATAATGTATATTAGCAGTAACAGGTTGAATTCATCACAGTCACATCAAATCAAAGGGTCCAATTGTTTAGTGTCACAAAGAATGTAAAGATGCATAATCTTCATAATATTTATTATTATTATTGTGAAGCAATCAGGAAAAAAAAACTTGAGTGTGCATAAGTATTTAACCCCATAAAGTCGGTACTTTGCAGAGCCATATTTTGCAGCAATTATAGCTCTAAGTCCTTGTGACTCTTGAGCTTGGTACATCAAGCCACTGGGATGTTGTACATTCTTCAAAACCTTTCCACCTCCTTCAAAACTTTCTCTTCCTGAGTTTAGCACCATCCCTCATTCCCTCAGTTATGACCAGTATCTCAGTTCCCACTGATGAGAAACATCCCCACAGCATGACACTGGCTCCACCATTCTTTATTATGGGAATGGTGTTCTTGTTGTGATGAGACGTGTTGGAGTTGTGCCAGAGATAGCGCTTTCCTTTAATCCCTGAAAACCTCAATTTTAAATTTAGCTGACCAGTGAATCTGCTTCTATATGTTTAGGGAGTACCCCACATGTCTCGTAGTGAACTCTAAACATGCCTTTTTTCTGTTAGCAGTGTCTTTCTTTTTCTGGCCAGTCTTCAATAAAGCCCAGCTGTGTGGAGTGTGGACAGATACACCAGTCTCGACTGTGGAGCTGTCCAGCTCTTTCAGGGTTACTTGCGTTTAGTCTGTTTTTTGCCTCCCTGATTATTGCTCTTCTTGCCTGTTTTGTGAGTTTTGGTGGACAATCCTGCTTAGGCAAATTTGTGGTGGTGCTAATTTTTTTTGTATTTTATGCTGATGGATTTAATGGTGCTGTGTGGGATTTTCAAGGTGTTGTATCTTTTTCATTAAATTTTTTTTTTTTTAATAATCGAACGTCTCCATAACTTTGTCCTGACCGATTTTGACAGCTACGGTACTTGGTGTTGCTTGCTTGATGGTCGTTCCTTGCTTAAAGGATCTGTAGGAGAAGGTAGCTGACCTTGATGAAATAGATAAAGGATCTAGTAGAAAATCCAAAGAATTGAGAATGCCAATCTGCAGTTTCAAATTTCAACCCACAGTTGCCAGGAATATTGTTTGGGATGCAAAGACAAACCCACAAATAACCAGAAGAAATCTGTTATTATGCCAGTGCCACAAAGTAGCCTGCTTACAGCACAGAGACAAGCCTCAAAACTTCTTGAACAAAATTATTTGGAGTAATGAGACCAAAATTGAACTTTATGGTCACAATCACAAATCCTACATTTAGAGAGGAGCCAACAAGGCGTATGATAAGTGCACCATTCCTACTGTGAAACACGGAAGTGGATCGCTGGTGTTTTGGGATTTGTATGTTACAATAGCACAAGGAACTTGGTCAGAATTGATGGTGACATGAAAGCAAAATACAAAAATACTGGAGAAAAATTTACACTCATAATCCTGGGAGCTGCGCTTGGAATGTACCTGGGCATTCCAATATGAAAATGAACGTAAACATAAAGCCGGGTCTGGCCATGTCAGCCTCCTGTCCCCAATACCACTGAACCAAATTGGGAAGATCTCAAACATGTGGTTTATGGAAGAATTTAGAGTGACTGGAGGCTTTTTACCAAGGGGAATGGGTAGGTTTACCATCTGAGAAAATATTTTTCTCATCCATGGCTACCACGAAATACTTCAGGCTATCATTTATGATAAAGGAGACAACATACAGTATTAAGAACGAGGATGTGTAAACTTTTTGTTCAGGTGATTTGGTAAGTTTCTTTTGTCATTATTATTTAAAGAGTGTAAACACAATTGTTTGATTGTTCGGCTTCACATGACCACCAACTAAGTCAGACATTTTTCTTCAAAACACGCAGCATGTGCCTTTTGACAGTGTCACACCACATCCCGATACTGCCCAAACCATTCATTTGCATATTGCATCTTTCAGCCTTATTACATACGTATTTTAAGTATGCACATAGCCTACAAACTAGTGGGCCTCGGTAATGTGACACAGCCATCTTGGCCATCTTGTATGTAAGAGCGAGTATATATGCTTCCGAGTAGCGCACCAACAAGGTGCCCAACTGACAACTGACCCCAAAATACGCATACAGCCGCAGTTCGAAAAGAGGCGGGTGGTTAGCACTGCATGTCACGGAGGGGGTGTGTGCATGCTTTTGCCCCTCCCTGGTCGATGTTAGGTCATGTGATACGGATGGAAATACTTGATGGGTGGGAACTGGATACAACTAAAATTAGGGAGAAGGGGGGGAGGAGTGAGTACACTTCAGCCTTACATGTGCACCTGCTAAACTGAAAGTTGTAAACTTGCTTGATTTCTTCATTATCAGGAAAGCAAACACGTAATGACTGATCAATTAGAGTTTGGCATTGTGTTTACAATTTGAGAAATAAACAATGGAATTTCCCCCTTTGAACAGTCTGCTCATGTACTTGCGCTTGCCAAAAGTTCTATCATGTTCGAACTGAGCCAAAAAAAACCTATTATTAAATTCTGTTCCTTTTTCTTTGACTCTGAACTCTTTTCTTCAGCAAGTTGTTTCAGGCACCAAACAACCATGGAGTTTTTCTGCCCTGTCCTGCCATACATTTCAGTGTTTTTCCATCTCAAACACACTCGAGGGATCAGGTGTGTGGCCTCGCATAGTAAAATAACAAGGCAGGGATGCTCCAGGACCTAGTGTTGGGAACCTCCGGTCGATGTTACATAAGACTTGTCATGGAATATTTATGGCTGCCTGTTATTCCAGACTTCACATTCCAGCTAATGATCCATGGATCATTCCAATCTGTGGAAAATTCCATGTGAGACTCTGGCACAGTGGATTAGTCCATGCAAACTGGATTTAAAAAAATCAGGATGGTTGTAAACACAGCAGCCAAGAAAACTTTGTTCCCAGCATCTCTAGAGTGGATCTGTAAGTTGTAAAGCGAGTGCAATTGAAACCATTGAAAAGGACCTTCTGCTCATCTGCTTTTTGTGGTATGAGAGTTAAATGATGTTGATGCCCGACTGATACTGTTTGTTGTGTTTAGTTTTATACCACCCACATCAATAAATAAGCCTAAAGTATTAGGTGTGTTTTTGTTGTAGTGTGTATGTGTGTGTGTGTGTGTGTGTACATATATGTGCTTATTTATTTATATATTTATTTATTTGTGTGTGTGTGTGTGTGTATACGTGTACGCAGACTTACGGAAGCAAAAATGTTGTCATCTGCAAACGTTCTGCAATTATTCCCTCATCTTCCGTGTCATTCCGTAACTGCAAAATGCAGTTAAAGTTAAAACTTATATTTTATGTAAATAGTTAAAAGCTGTAACGAGCATTATTGATCCATTTGATTAGTTGAAGTCAGGAAATAAATTTACTGTTAATTGATTAAATTTAATCAGTTGAAAGGGTTTTAACTGTACAACAGTCGAGACCTGACGTTAATGGCATGAGTATTAAAGAAATTGCGGCTGATTTTTTTTTTTTTTTTTTTTTTTTTTTTTTTCTTCAAAAGTCAATGAATTTGCCAACTCGGCCATTTGGACAAGTAAAAACTTCCATTTTTAGGAGTGAAATTTTTTCATTTATCATGCAGATAATAACTTCAAAAACGTTGGGGACAAACTGTTTCTGCAACTGAATAAGAAAATGTTTAGGAATAAGCATTTTAACATTGTTTTTATTTTTTAACTGAGTACCGAGGCTCAACAGTCCAGAGCAATGGAGAGTGTGGAAAAGAGGTGAAGAAGCGTGTGCAGGCAGGTTGGAATGGTTGGAGAAAAGTGTCCGGTGTGATTGGAAGGTATCGGCAAGAATGAAAGGAAAAGTGTACAAGACGGTGTGATGTATGGTTTAGAAACAGTGGCACTGAGGAAAAGACAGGAGGCAGAGCTGGAGGTAGCAGAGACGAAAATGTTGAGACATGAAGGTAATTGGAGTACGAGTAAAAGGTGCAAAGGATAGGGTGAGATGGAGGCAGATGATTTGCTGTGGCGACCCCTGAAGGGGACAGCCGAAATGAAAAGTATGAAAATGTAACTTTGGCCATTTTAGTGTAAAATGGACTATATAAAACAATATCATGATGAAGATGTTTAAAATACTCTAACTTTGAACCAGTAATGGTATTTTGATGAATGAGGATCATTGTCTTTGTGTTTTTTTTTTGTTCTTTCTGATTAATTGTTGTATGAGAGATTATTATATAAAACAAAAAAAATGCCTTGGAGTGCTTGTTAATATAACTGAATGGTATAATATATGATACATTAGCAAGGTTGCTAGCGAGCATTTCATAGCAGTAGCCTGGGTTTTTAGGCCAACCTAGTCAATGTCAGCTTGCTAATGTAACTGAATAGCACATTAGGTCACTAGCTAGCATTTTGTAGCCAAACTCTTGTAAAATTACTAGCTGTGTGAGTGCATGTTGCTTGTGCAAGTATAAATGCACACAGGTGCACTATAAACACAAGAACATTAACTTTGGACTTCCTGTGGCTTTAACCTTCTGTTAATAGTCAGTAATTATGAGATCACAAATTTATGTGCAGGAATCTGCTTTTCAGAAAGAAGCGGTCATGACTCTTTGAAAGTGTTTAAGCTCAGTTGTCGAGATACTGTATTATTACTTTGAAATTTGCATAATCTGTTGCCGAACTCAAAAGACTGCTTTAAGTTTTACGTCACAACAGACATCTAAAAGTGCTGCCATTTTCACTGCAGCTTCTGTGTTCAAGATTAAATATTTTTGTGAATGTAATGCAGTTTTAATACATTAATGTGTGCCATTTTAATTTTGTTCAAGCTGTCGGGATATTATGTGTGACTCTTTCAGATCACTGAAATTTTGCAGTTTTCCTGTGCTAACTAGGTATGCTAGCTAGGTATGCATAGGATTCAGTTTCTCTGTTTGACCTTGTAAATTTTGTCCAGGCTATTTCTGAAGAATTGCTCCGCAGATAATTCTGAAATTTTGCATGCTGGTTTCCTTTGTGTCTGTGTGTGTGTGTGTGTGTGTGTGTGTGTGTGTGTGTGTGTGTGTGTGTGTGTGTGTAGACATGTATACAGTGCTACCTCACTTTACGAAAATTAATCAGTTCCAGAGCCTTTTTCGTAACCGACATTTTTTGTAAATTGAACAGCATTTTACATGTAAAACGCGTGATTCGTTCCAAGGCCCCCAATACTACCCCTTAAATCCTTTAAAAATGATAAAAGCATACCTTTTAAGACCTCCTTCTGCTTTAATATCGTTCCGAAATAATCGCCTCCGTCACTGTATCGCCGCTTTTAAGGTCTCCTTCTGCTTCAATATCGTCTTGAATGGAGAGGGGTTTTGGCCATACTCCTTTGCGATTTCGCTCAACCGCATCTCTCTTTCGTATTTTTTTATTATCTCCTACTTCACTTCGATTGATAACGGAGCCCGCTTCTTCTTTTCGGTGTCATTGGGAGTCACGTTCCTGGGGTCCATGATGGATAACGAAATATAGCGCTGCAATGATTAATTTCCAAAAACCCTCACGAGCCAACAGTCCTGTTCAACTCTCCTTCACGAACAAACAGGAAGTGACAAACTGGAAGTATGGGAACAGTTCAGCTTCATCCTGGCCAATGGGAGGCACGCGGGGCGGGATGTTGCGGACTGCCACTGAGAGAGCAACTCTGCGCATTGTTTGAATGTTTTAATGGCGTGTTTGAATTTTGAATGGTGCTTTTGTTGCTTTTCATAAAAAGGAGTTGTTTTCGTAAAAAGAGGACAAAAATTTAGGAAAATGTTTTTCGTAACCTGGATTTTTCGTATTCAGAGGTTTTCGTCAGTCGAGGGCCGACTTTACATGGGGCAGCAGCCTAAGCAGTGAGGTCCAGACGTCCCTCTTTCTAGCCACTTCCTCCAGACCGGCCGAGAGACATCATCCTTCCAGCGTGTTCTAGGTCAACCCCAGGGTATCTTATCGTATGAACAAGGGAGGTGTTTGGAATGCCCAGAATCAGGTGCCCGAACCCACCTCAACAGGCTCCTCTCAATACAGTGTAGCAGCAGTTCTTACTCCAAGCTCCTCCCGGATGACTGAGCTTCTCTACTTATCTCTAAGGGAGAGCCCCACCAAATGGCAAAGTAAGCTCATTTCTGCCGCTTGTATCCAAGGTCTCGTTCTTTCGGTCACTACACAAAGTTCGTGACCATAGGTGAGGGTTGGAACGTAGATTGATTGGTAAATTGAGAGCTTTGCTTTGCAGCTCAGCTGCCCCTTCACGACAATAGACCGGAACAGGCTCTGCTTTACAGCAGAGGCTGGAGCGATTCGTCTGTTGATCTCCTGCTCCATCCTTCTCTCACTCATGAACAAGACCCTGAGATACTTGAACTCCTCCACTTGGGGCAGGGAAAAACCTCAGAATGTAATTCTCATAAGATGGGTAAATTCCACAACATCTCTCTGTGGGCATTTTTGCACATCAGGCTGTATGAAGCATTATTCACATTTCAGTTTCATATTCGTAAAACTTAAATATCTAGTTATTCGGTGCTTTTACCATTCAAGTTGGGACAAGAATCTGTCACCTTTTATTTTGAAAGCCATGATGACAAGCCTGTACATGATCTCATCTTCTAGCTGTCTGTTATTATTATCTTCAAGGGTAAAAACTTCTAGGGTAAAAAGCATAATTCGGTAAAAATATCAAAATTTAAAATTCTTAAATATCTTAGCATCAAGTACTTCACATTTTATTGCTTTTTGTCAAATCTGTCTAGAATTAATTGTAAATGGCATAAGCAGAACAGCCTTCTAACAGAGCGTCTGGCTGACTACAGCAGCTCCAATGCTTTCCACTCATTCGGCCCTCAGTAGGCCTTACCACACTGACATCTCACTCACTGCTAACACGGCAAAGTTTTCCTTTTGGCTGTTCCCTTTTTCTCAGGGGTCGCCACAGCGAATCTGATTTGCATATTCAATTTGGCATAGGTGGCAGTGGTGGTCTAGTGGTATAGGACGCTGGATCGCTGATCCAAAGGTTGGGGGTTTGATTCCCACTCTCCACAAGGTTGTCACTGTCCTCCCCAGTGCAGCTAACTGGGTTATCAAAGGCCGGCCATGTCTCTCACTGTCTATGGTGTGAGGTTCATGTAAAAGAACCATTGCTGACTTTCGACAAGAGTAGGCTGCAAAGCCGTCAGCGTGTTTCCACCCTGCGATGGCCTGGCGAGCTGTCTAGGGTGTACTCTGCCCTCGCCCGAAGTTGGCTGGGATGGGCGCCAGCCTCCCTGCGATCCTAATTAGGATTAAGCGGTTACAGAAAATGAACTGATGATGAACTGATTTGGCATAGGCTTTTATGTCGGATGCCCTTCCTGACACAACCCTTTAGCAAGGGACAGAAACACGCTGACGGCTTTGCAGCTACACTTGACGAAAGTCAGCAATGGTTCTTTTACATGCCTCTCACCATAGACAGTGAGAGACATGGCCGGCCTTTGATAACCCAGTTAGCTGCACTGGGGGGGACAGTGACAACCTTGTGGAGAGTGGGACTCGAACCCCCAACCTTAGGATCAGCGATCCAGCACCTTTTACCACCAGGCCACCACTGACCCTAGCACAGTAATGTGTCTGTCCACATGAATAAATATCTTGAATGAATAATAAAATACTTATTGAATTCACCATTTGTATGATGTGGATATTTATTCAGATCTTGGCGAGTGTTATCCTTGTCACACTTTCCTTCATTCTATTATTGATACTGGGACAGGGACGGAATTAGATTGCGTCTTTTCCTTGCAGTGTGTGCTACAGATAAATATAGTGATTATACACCTTTGATAATGCTGTGCGTGAGAATCATAATTTTGATCCAGCAAGAATGCTACCAAAGGTCCATGATGTTATTTGTTGATTTTATGAACAAGCCACCATTAAAAAAAAAAAATCCTAATCTTATAGAAAGGTCTTCTTTGAGTATCAGTTTAGATTAGGAAATGGTTTTGAATGCACAATGAGGTTTTGGTATTTTAGATGCAGATCAGTGCAACATCACACTGATGTTAGAAGTTAAAGGGAAATGGAAAGCTGCTCAACATGGAAACCAGATGGACCGAGATGGATGTTTTGCATTTGATGTACCAGTTTAGGGATACAGCTTTTAATCCTTCAGATTTATAAAGTATGCAGTCGAGAATGTAAAGAATGCAGATAGTGTAGCAGTTTTGTACAAACATATATGAAAGTATTTTAGTCATAGAAATTCCACATGTAAAGAAACGGCTGTTTTCATTTTTTTTAATCCCTGCACATTTTATAAAGGGACACATGTTTGTGTGCTAATAATTCCATCATCCATTTCTGTCACCACACACCCTGCTCTATAATTTCACCTTCATGCTTTGAATGAGATCATAACAAGCTAAATGTTAGGAGGTAGAAAGTAATGTAATCTCGCTTTGTTTCAGTTCCAGTTCCAGGACATGATCAGACATTATAGCTTACAGCAATAACATTACCGTCATAAGATAATTGTCATGTAAGCCATGCTGATCTGTTCTCATCTTACCGCATATGCTTCAGGTTGATTTATTTTCAGAGCAATTTTGAGGTAAAAAACAAGGCGGAACCGTTTGAGGTTATTTGCGGAAATATTTAAACTCCAATCGCATGGATAAATTAAAGTGAGGATAAATTTCATTGGGATTTTATAAAATGTAGGTTAGGTTGGAATGTAATCTCAAGAGAGTGCATTTAACATCAGGACTTTATTCAGGGAATAATGATCACATCCTGTTCGAGTCAACTGCCATCCAATCAAATCAGACAAATGGAATGTTGAGAAGAATAATGGACACTATGCCTATTTGTATGCTCCTCCCACCTTTGGTGCCCCACCTATTTTTTCTGTCTTGACTCCTATCCACAAACAACTGTGAAGTAATCATGATATCATCATCTCAATTTTCCCATCTTTCCATTTCTTTGACTCTGATTGAAGCACTAAACTCGTACAGTACATTACTGAATTTCAACAGATGCTGTAATGGAGTGCACACGACCACTGCCAAGTTTTAAAAATCTTACAGTAAACCCTTAATCGTGTTTTACTTTGCTTTTACAGTTCAAACAGCTAATGGCAATTAAAAAAAATTGTCAGCCATCAGCCCAAATATGCTGTATATTAGACAGATGTCTGTTTCAGCTTTGCTTTTGAAATCCTTCATGATTATCTTATCAAGACAGTCTTGTGGTGTTACATTATATATCAAAAATTTTACAGAGCTTTGAATGAATTTATTTGTGGTGGGAATCCCGTTTATGGTTTACATTGGACACGGTTCTCTGTTATGATGTCTTTGATGTCAGGTGAGCTCATGAACTCCGAGCCCCTGGGATGTTGTGTGAGATGAGGATTGCGAAGTCTGATCTCAATAACTGTTGTGTTACAGTTTCTTGATCAGAAGTTGAGTACAATGGATTACAGCATTCGGCTTCATGACCTTATCACTTCAAAGTTTTTTAATATTGTTGGATTTGAATTTCTGAATCATGGAACGATGCTGTCATGGAGGTCTGTGTTCAAGTGGCATGAGAACACTTGGGATGTGCTTTAGTTTCTTGTTTATTTTTAAAAATATTTTATTTTTATTCCAAACCGGTTTCCAAAAAAGTTGGGACACTATACAAATTGTGAATAAAAACTGAATGCAATGATATGGAAGTGCCAAATTTCAATAGTTTATTCAGAATAGAACATAGATGGCAGGTCAAAAGTTTAAACTGAGAAAATATATCATTTTAAAGGAAAATATGTTGATTTTAAATTTCATGGCGTCAATAAATCTCAAAGTTGGGACAAGGCCATTTTCACCACTGTGAGGCATCCGCTCTTCTTACAACAGTCTGCAAACATCTGGAGACCGAGGAGACAAGTTTCTCAAGTTTAGAAATAGGAATACTGTCCCATTCTTGTCTAATTCAGGCCTCGAACTGTTCAACTGTCTTGTGCCTTCTTTGTGATGGCCAGATGTTTTCCATAGGTGAAAGATCTGGACTGCAGGCCGGCCATTTCAATACCGGGATCCTTTTCCTATGCAGCCATGATGTTGTAATTAATGCTGCGTGTGGTCTTGCATTATCATGTTGAAAAATGCAAAGTCTTCTCTGGAAGAGACGACATCTGGATGGGAGCATATGTTGTTCTACAATCTAGAACCTGAATATACCTTTCTGCATTGACAATGCCTTTCCAGGTGTGCAAGCTGCCCATGCCACACGCACTCATGCAACCCCATACCATCACAGATGCAGGCTTCTGTACTGAGAGCTGATAACAACTTGGAATGTTCTTGTCCTCTTTAGTTCGGATGGCATGGCGTCCCAGTTTTCCATAAAGAACTTTGAATCGTGATTCATTTGACCACAGAACAGTTTTCCACTTTGTCACACTCCATTTTAAATGACCCCTGGCCCAGAGAAAATGCCTGCGCTTCTGGGTCCTGTTTAGAAATTTTTTCTTCTTTGTACTGTAGAATTTCAGCTGGCAACGGCGGATGGCACGGTGGATTGTGTTCACCGACAATGGTTTCTGGAAGTATTGCTGAGCACACTCTGTGATTTCCCTTATAGTCACATTCCTGTTTATCGTGCAGTGTCGTTTAAGGACTCGAAGATCACGGGCATTCAGTATGGTTTTTTGGCCTTGAGCCTTACGCACAGAAATGGCTCCAGATTTTCTGAATCTTGGCATGATGTTATGCACTATAGATGACGATAACTTCAAACTCTGCAATTTTTCACTGAGAAACACCTTTCTGATATTGCTGCACTGTCTTTTTGCACAACATTGGGGAGATTGATCCTCTACACATCTTTGCTTCTGAGAGACACTGCCACTCTGAGAAGCTCTTTTTATACTCAGTCATGTTGCCAATGGACCTCATTAGTGGTAATTGGTCTTCCAGCTGTATGTTTGAAGAGCAATTGTCTTTTAAAGGCCTGTTATTGCTACCAGTTCTAATTGTTTTGAGATTTGTTGACACCATGAAATTTAAAATCAACATATTTTCCCTTAAAATTATACATTTTCTCAGTTTCAACTGTTGATCTGTCATCTATGTTCCATTTGGAATCTAATATTGAAATTTTGCAGTTCCACATCATTAAATTCAGTTATTATTCACAATTTGTATAGTGTCCCAACTTTTTCTGGAATCCGGTTAATCATTGGCATGATAATAAATCACATAATTATAAAATAGCACTTGGGTGGGAGCACGCAGGACTTTGTTCGATATTTAGGTTAATTATCTGTGCTACTGATAGCGCTGGGATGCACGAAAGGAAATGAACAAGGATGTATGCTAAAAAAAAAAAAAGTCAAACATAAAGTTCACTTGTGTGTGGGGATCTGAGACAAAAAATAAAGGTCATTGTGGTGAAAGCTTTTATACCTGATGGGATGTAATTTCTTTATTATGCGTCGTTGTACATTAACAGTTATAGCATTTGACAGATCCCTTTATTTGAATAAAATCCCACTTTGACCTGAGGGTGAAGTGATTAAAGGTTAAGGTCAGGATGGTCTCATGCAGGCCATTTTTATGAATGCAATACCTCAAGAGCACTTTGATGGATTTTCTTCAGACTTTGTACAAATGCACCATTGACTTAAGGGTGAATTGTTTCGTTTTTCTTGGTCAAGGTTATTGCAGCCTTAGTGTCTGAAGGCAAGTAACCGTCAGGTGGTAGTTCAAGTTTTGTTTGTGATTATTATTATTATTATTATTTTTTAAATTATTATTTAAGTGATTAAAAATTTGTTAACCATTATTATTCGGCCGTGATATCTATGAGTGCTCCGTTGGTGGTAATGAGTGGTGCTGAATTTAAAGTCAGTATATTTTTAGTTAGAACTTTTTGTCTGTTCATCAGCTTTGAGAAAATACTGCTTTGTTTAAAGCTGATGATACGCAGTTACCAGGTGATGACAAATACTCTTTTAGCATCTCCTGTGCACTAAAACATCTGGTGATTGTTCTGTGCTCATGGACACAAGCACAAGCTTTTCATCCACACATACAATCAGTGGGAGTATTCAAAACGCTTATCTCTTTGTTCAGATTGTTTTATTTCATGCCTGACCTGGTACATCCATATTAAATGACATTTCACTGGAGGCTCAGATCACAATGTACTTTGTTGGCCCATCAGCAGTTATTTTTTCCAGTTCATGAACGTGTATCACTTCCTGGAATCTGATCTTCCTGAAATCACAGACCACTGACACTCTTCTCCAATGCAGGTGTCATTTTTGCATGTCCCGTATATCTCCCTTTATGAAAGACATTGACATTTAAACTGTGTTTGGTTTGTACCAAGCGTAAAAATGGATGGAAAATGGTTCTGACGTGGGACGATATTTAGAGACGCCCATAAGCATCAGAGATAAGAACGAGATAATGGCGAGATCTATGAACAGATGCTCTTAAGCCCTCTCATGAGTCCCATATGTCTGTCATACAGTAACGTCTAGCTGATGTAATAATGCATCAGATACCTTGATAAGTGAACATGCATCTCTCTTCTCTGTGATTTATAGAGATGCTCCATTTGTGAGAGCCAAAGGATAAAAATTTTCAGTTGAAAAAAAAAATGCATTGCTTTTTATGTTTTCTTTTCTGTAAGTATTTCCAAGTGAACATGTTCAAAGCTAATAAACCAGAACACATAAGTATGATGTATTTATTATTGAGGAAGACGCAGCCAAGACATGATGTGGTATCACAGGAAAATAATGCGCTAGTTGCTTTTAACCTCAAGGTATTTCCTAACAAGTGCTATACAAGCCTCTCATAAATACAAAATAAGACTCTGGTTGCGACTGAAACGGTGTTCCCATAAACTTGTGCTTTTCCAGTTTCTGGTCTTTACCTAGGGCAGTTTCGTAGCTGGCCATTTCCAGCTTGGAATTTTTACCGCTTCTGTCTCGCTGTTGTTATCTGCTGGGTACTAAGACCCTCTGTGTGGGGTGATCGTAATACGTTTTGAATCTGGAATGCTAAGAATTTGTTTACCTTAAAGCAGTAGTGAGCCTCAATAGGATTTCCAACATGTGATTTCAATTATTGGAGGCTATGATGGTGCTGTCATCGCTTGCACTTTGGTTGAAAGTAAAGTACCGATTGAGGCTTGGAGATTAGGAGCTCTACAGCTTCAGAACGTTTGCTTTAGAGGTCATGTGCTGGAAAAGTCACTGTAAAAGCATCCCAGGTCTTCAGCATTGGTGGCATTAAACTCAATTCTGTCATTGTTATGGCTTAATTTCCTCGCTTTAGTTTTGAGTATGATTTTTCATTCCTCAAACTGTCCGCAATAATCTCATTGTCGGTCTTATCTGATTTTCCTAAATCCAATTAGGATGCTTTCACACTTGCATTTTACTTTTTACTGCAGAAAAAAAACCCCAGAATGGAGCAGTCTTGTGCCAATATGAAAACTCATGTCTTGTCAATCTTTATATTTATATTCATGTCATCACATCTTTATCCAGAGTGACTTATATTCATCATTTTCAACTGAGGGTTAAGGGCATTGCTCAAGGGCCCGACAGTGGCAGGTTGGTGGTAATGGGGTGTAAACCCTTGACCTTCAGGTCACGAGTCCCCTTAAAATTCACTTGAGTTGAAGGTTACACTTTTCTACAATTTACAGTGTGAGAGTAGCTTCTACAATAAAAATGGAATTTATTTAAGGCTTTTAACACGTCCTAACCAGGACCAATAATTATGGGGGGCAGTATATTGTATATCTAGATTACATATGTGTGTGTGTGTGTGTGTGTGTGTGTGTGTGTGTGTGTGTGTGTGTGTGTATGTATGTATGTATGTATGTATGTATGTATGAATGTATGTAAAGTAAAACAAGTTGGAGTTCTGTCAACATTGAATCTTCTTTGAGCTAAATCGTAACTGCATTTCTGTTGAACTTCTTGCTGGTAATCTTTCAATTTTTTTTTTTTACTTGATTTATTTCTGATGTCAGGAAATTTTTGGTAAACCTTCGCAAAAAATGTTGACTAGATCAACAATAACTGAATTTTTGCTTTTATTTTTAATTTTAAACTTTCACATTGTGGTGCTTTGGTGGCTTGGCGGTAAGGTGCTGGCTTACGGATCCGAAGGTTTAAGCCTTACTATCACAGAGTTGTCACTGCTGTCCCTCCAGTGCAGCTAACTGTGTTATCAAAAGCCAGCCTGGTATGTAAAGGAACCATTACTGCTGTTAGTAAAGAGTAGGCCATTGGGTTGCCATGTGTATGTTTCTGCCCTGCGATGACCCGGTGAGCTGTACAGGATGTACTCTGCTTTTGCGCTTCGTTGGCTGAGATGGGTATGAACCTACCTGCGACCCTAATTTTGATTAAGCAGTTCAAAAAATGAATGAATGAATGTGCTTTGACATCATTATTATTCTTCTATAAGTATTGAAATAGAAATGAAAAAAAAAAAAGAAAGAAAATCAAAAATTTAATTAATCTGATTCAGTTAGTTATAAACAAAGAATTAAATTGAATTTCGTCTCTTTGGATATAAGATGTTTCACCAAAATATCTTTTAAAAGCCACAAAAATCTCTCCATACAAAACAAAAAAATAAATGTTCACTCTCTTTAGGTGTAAATTTAATAATTGTCTTTTTTGGAACCAAACAAAAAAATTGTACCTTTAAAAGTAATAAAACAAAAACTTCTCTGCATATTTAAAAAAACAAATTTGAGCCTCTTTTTTCCATTTTTGCAAAAAATATTTTCCAAAGCCAAACTTTTTGCATTTGTTACAAGATTGGATTAAATTATTTTATGTTGCAAGATAAAAAGGAGTAAATGAACAGTCTGTTGGTTTTATTTGTTTTTCAAAATGTTGCACTTGCTAGTAAATGTAATGTATGGACCTATTTTTCTGTTTTCGAGATTTATATTTAAATTTTTAGTGGTATAGGGCGCTGGATCGCTGATCCAAAGGTTGGGGGTTCAAGTCCCACTCTCCACAGGGTTGTCACTGTCCCCCCCAGTGCAGCCAACTGGGTTATCAAAGGCGGGCCATGTCTGTCACTGTCTATGGTGAGAGGCATGTAAAAGAACCATTGCTGACTTTCGTAAAGAGTAGCTGCAAAGTCGTCAGCGTGTTTCTGTCCCTTGCTAAAAGGGTTGTGACAGGAAGGGCATCCGACGTAAAAACCTCTGCCAATCAAACGTGCGAATCAGATGATTCGCTGTGGCGACTCCTGAGTAAAAGGGAAAAATGCCGAAAGGAAGATGACGATATTTAAATTTTTATGTTTAAATTTAGCATACATTAGTAAATAATGAACCCTTTTTATTTGCGTCTTTAATAACACTGTAATTATAATTTTCAACAATAGTCGAAACCTCTGTTTTTCTCAGTACTGCATCAGTACCTTGAACCATTTCAAGTACCCCAGGCTTTCTTTTTTCCTTTTTTGTTGCCTTTACACCCCCTCCCCCCATGCTGATGAATTATAGGCTGTGGATTTTTTTTCATGGTTTTATTTGGGTGCTCAATCTTGGCGCTGTCCACTCCCACAATTTTAGTCAAAGGATTTGTCTTCTTTATGTGTTATTTTTGACTTAAAATGGTTCTAAGACAGAGAAATGAGTTCATAAGGTTATAATTTTATAGAGCTGTGTAGTGATTTTCGCTGTTTGTGGTCAAAAGCTCGCAGTACAAAACTATATAACTGCGAGCAGGGAAACCATCATCGTTAGGAGAGGAGGCAATGAAAAAAAATTTGAAAATATAATATTCCTTCATTGACTCATTTACCAAACCAGTCCTTTATAAGGCCGAAAATATTATGCTAAAATAATAAAATTAATTTTAGCATAGTATTGCCTTACTACTATTTGAAGTGTTATTAAAACACGATGTGTTATGATGACGTTCATGGCTATATAAAGGACATAGTTTAAAATTAAATTTAATATAAGATGATAATTTATTGAACTTGGCAATGGGATTCCTCTGAATCACCTCCTGATAAGTACTCCAGCCTCCACATCCTGATTAATTACATTTCCTTACGCAAAGCTGAAACTTCCAGCTTTCACTTTTCGGACTTCAGGTTGAAATGACCTGTTTAATATTTCTTTTTTAATGAAAAATTGAACAATACTGCAAATTTCCAGTGTGACGTCTTATGTACATGAATCAGTTTCTGTAACAAACATGAAAATTGCATCACATTGTTCAGGTTGCTCTGACCTGAATGTGTTATGTATGCTCAATCTGATTTTATGCCAATAACATGACCCCAGTTTGAGGCACCTGTGGGAACAGTAAGGTTCCTCATGCTGTGGGTGATATTTTCGCAAGTGGCTGCTTACCTGGAGTCAATTAGGGCTGTATGGGCTTTTATTACTACTTCAACCACCGTGTATTATATTTTCAAGGTTTTCCAGCCATCTCTCCATTTAGCTGTCCATCCATCCATCTGACCAGGGTGTGAAAAATTTGAACTGAGCCGTTTTGTTGCAAATAAATCCCAACAAGGCCAAATTTCTTAGATTTGCAGATATTCTGTGAAGGCATTCCAATAGATTGTGGACCGGTTCCATTGAGATTTTTTTATTGATTCAACTTCAAGATCATTAGTGACGAGAGCTAGTCTTGTGAACAGGCTTCATGTGAATAACACGACTGGATCTACTAACGTCTGTGGATTAAATATGCGAATAAACAGTTGTATCTTGATGGAGACTGGTCTGACGGCGGCATGGTGACATTTGGTGGTGGAACTGTGGCGTAGTGGTTAGCACTTCTGCCTCACAGCAACAAGGTCCTGGGTTCGATTCCCAGCCTGGGCATTTCTATGTCGAGTTTACGTGTTCTCCCCGTGCTTGCGTGTGTTTCCTCCAGGTACTTCCGTTTCTTTCCACAGTCCGAAAACATACACAGTAGGTTAATTGGCTGTTCCAAATCGCCCCAGGTGTGAGTATGAATGGTTGTGTGGGTGTTGGCCACGCGATGGCCTGGCGAGCTGTTCAGGGTGTACCTCGCCCTCGCTCAGAGTTGGCTGACAGGGGCACCAGCCTCCTCGTGACCCTAATTAGGATAAAGCCGTTCAGAAAATGAATGAATGAATGTCTACACAGACACAAAAGAAAATGGGCTTCATAAAGCTGTGTTTGGACCCTAATATAAAGTTTTAGTATATACTACAAGGAAATAGAAGAAAAACAAAAATGAGCTTTTTATTGTTCATTTTTCCATTTTGAAGCGTGATTATGATGCTCGAGTGCTCATCTTTATGAAAGGAGTCCAGTATGAATCGTGCTTGTTGTGTAACTGTGCATTTGTGATTTCTGTTTCCAGGTTCAGGAGAAGGATGTGGCAAAATCATCCAGCGCTTCCCGAAAAGGGATCGTGATGGCACAGCGTTCCCTCAGGGTGTAGAGATGGTAAGTGCAGCATGCAGTATACAGTGTGCCTTAAAACTTGGTGTGGTTCAGGTTAAGAGAAATGTCTCAACAGCAGTCAGTTATGTAGCCTTTACTGTACATGAATGATGGAAGGAAACGGATAGCTCTCCGAAGTCTACCTTTAGCAGGTAACTAACTAATTATTTTGTTTCCATGACCACAGCAGAAACCTGATTTTTCTTGTCCTCTCTGCATTTCTGCACTCTTCAACTCCATAATGTTTCTTTGTTAAAATGTTTGATTTGCACCCCCTCCTGATTTTCCATAATCGTAGAATGAGTTTCATGCTTGATTCCCAGGAATGTTTGTACGCATTATCGTCATGCCTCCACTGGGGGTCCGTGCCTTCTGAGGGCAGCAGCAGGGAGATCCTTTACCCCCTCCGTCCTTGCTATCAATCTGTAGGTCAGGTCGGGGTTCAGGGTTTGAACTCCAGACTGGGACCAATTATCAGAAAGCACAAATCATCCCACTCCTGCAACAAATATTTGCTTATCTGAGCCAGAGAAAAACAAGCTGTAAATCTCAAAAGTAAGTTCGCAGTAAACGAGGCTTTTCCCTCTGGGATTAAAAGATCATGCTATCCGTCATGGGATGCCTGACGCACGCTCTCTCTCTCACTCTGTGGCTTTGTTTATCTGTTTACTGAGGCATGCAAAGGGGAAATGTCTTGGACCGGAAATATAGACCCCAATGCATCCACTACCTTCATTTTTCTGCCAAAGTTCATCCACCAGAGTTACAGGATTTTTATATTTATTTTTACATATTTCCAAACAATGACAGAGGCAGGTCAGGTAAACACTGCCTGTAAAGCGGATAAATGCTGTGCATATAAAAGTCCGTTGGGCTATTTACACCAGAGCCATAGTGGCTCATCAGGCTGGTGCTTATCCCCGGTTTCCGTAGCGTGAAGCGACCAGGAGTTCAACTCCCCCTGGATGGGATGCTAGTCCATCGCAGGTTACCTTCCCAGTACATTTTACTGGTACCCATTTATACTGCTGGGTGAACAGAGGCACACTTGTGGTTAAGACCTTTCCCAGGGGTCTTAGCACAGTGGGGGTCTAACTGGGATTTGAGCACACAACCTCCCGATCATCAGCGCAGCACCCTAACCACCACGCTACTGTCTATATAAAGGCGTCTGTTTATTTAATGTATGGAACTCAAATACAAGACGGCAGCTGTTGTGGCCATGTTGGCTCTCATACTTCAATGAAATTAGATAAACTTTTGTTGTATGTTGTATGCTACACAGTCCCGATGTCAAAATAGTGGTGACGTTTTGGAGTTAGTGCCGGAATGCAACTGTGGGCACACAGACCGACATCAGACATAATGACGATACCCCTTAGCCCATTGGGTTGATGAAGAAAAACGAACTAACAAAATATTTCATGTTTATTTTTGATGATAATGCTGCCTGCTGTAAGTGTCTGGTGAAAAAACTTGGCCCATCATTTTAATTCCAAGTAGCAGACCAATAAGGTTGCACTGTTCCTATGTATTATATTCTTATTACTTGCTGAAGGCAGGGTGGATATTGCTGGATCAGCAAGTTACATCCTATGAGCCTGAGTTGAATAACTGTATTCGTACTACATGTGAGCATAATAAATAAACCACGAGAAAATAATTTCAGTGTGTTTTTTGCTTATGATGTTTTTTTTTTTTTTTTTTTATTTTGGTGATAAACCTTGACAATATACTTGACTGTATGCCACTTATTGGAAGGAGGACGAGCTAATATTTGCTATGTTTTGGTGTAGTCAAATTGTACTGCCTCTTAAAATGTTAAGATTCTCACCATTACCCTGGTGAATAACATCAAGCCATTTAGTTCCCACTAAGCAACAGGGGGTGAAAATTAAAAATTCTAATCTAAATGTTTTCATGAAACATTCCCTCACTTTTCGCGGTTAATGGGGACTGAGACCCCCCTGCGACCACCGATTTCTGCGAAGTAGGATTGACCTGACGTCAGGATTGACTGACGTACATATATGTGGATATAATATCAATAAATACATATTCAACACGATAAATGCTTATAATAACAATTAAACATTCACAAATAATGCCTATAAAATGTAAATAAAATATAAATACACACACAGACGCGCACCTCACATAAAAATGTAAGTACAGTGGTACCTCACTTTACGAAAGTCTCACCAAATGAAAAATTCAGGTTACGAAATGCATTTTCCTCAAATTTTTGTCTCTGGATACGAAACAAGTTTACGTTACGAAAGTGCCATCTTAAAAATTCAAATGCGCATTCAAACATTCAAACAATGCGCGAGTTGCTTTCCCATTGGTTGTCTCCCAACACCCCGCCCCGCTGGCCTCCTATTGGCTAGGAGGGAGCTGTCTGTCTGTCTTTCGGCTTTTTCCCTTTTACTCGGGAGTCGCCACAGCGAATCATCTGATTCGCATGTTTGATTTGGCAGAGGTTTTTACGTCGGATGCCCTTCCTGTCACAACCCTTTTAGCAAGGGACAGAAACACGCTGACGACTTTGCAGCCTACTCTTTACGAAAGTCAGCAATGGTTCTTTTACATGCCTCTCACCATAGACAGTGACAGACATGGCCCGCCTTTGATAACCCAGTTAGCTGCACTGTACCCATAATGATTTGCTTGTGCCCCCGACCCATTGTTCGTCACAAGCGTGAAGGAGAGTTGTACTGTTGGTTTGTGAGTTTTTTGAGTGTGCTCATTGTAGCCCCAAGAAAGTGATTCCCGGTGAAACTGAAAAGAAGAAGCGGGCTCCGTTATCAATAAAAGTAGAACAGGAGATGATAAAAAAAATATAAAAGTGGTATGTGGTTGAGTGAAATCGCAAAGGAGTATTGCCGAAACCCCTCTACAATTAGAATGATATTGAAACAAAGAGGAGGTCGTCACTGAACGACGAGATGGAGAGACTGTTACCCCTTTGGATAAAGGATAAAGAAATTGCCGGAGATACGGTGACGGAGGCGATTATTTCGGAAAAAGCAACCGCCATATTTAAGGACCTCATGAATGAGGTAATTTTCTTTTACTTTTAACACATATTTCATACAAAATTGGTGTACTTTTATAATTTTTAAAGGGTTTGTGGGGTAGTATTGGGAGCCTTGGAACAAATCATGCGTTTTACATGTAAAATGCGGCTCAATTTACGAAAAATGCAGGTTACGAAAAAGGTGCTGGAACGGATTAATTTCATAAAGTGAGGTACCACTGTAGTTTTGTTGGGGGGTTTAGGGTTGTTTTTTTTGTTTTTGTTTGTTTGGAGGGTTTTTTGCATAATTTGTTTTGCAGCATTTTCCTTAACTTTTCCCCTATTTTTCCTTAATTTCCTTATTTTTTATTTTTTAATGAATATTTTTGAAAAACCCGCGATGCACAGAAGCTGCAGAAACTGAAGCTTGAAGTAGCGAGGGATCACTATATTATTATTTAGGGATAATTGAGAGTAGTTCACTGCAGCCATAAATTATCCTAACCGAGGATAAGTCTTTTTTTAATGCCGGAAGATGATTGCCGTGTGCGCCTTGATTTATGATCTACCCTGATCTTCAACCTTGTACCGCAACACGTCTTTTCTCACCCTGGAATTCCCTCCTATCCAGACTTGACTGATGCTCTTTACAAAATTGAGGAAGACATGCATGTGTCTCAACACAAGACTTAATAGTTCATGGGCTGCTATCTGGAATCTTACCAGATTAATTCAGACACTCTTAATTAATTTGATATACTTCCTGAACTTTTTAAAATGCTTTTATGTTGTTCTGATTAATTTATTCTTGCACATAACCTTCTTATTTCGAGATTGAACATTCCTTGCTGTTACAAAATCCTATTTCGGAGCGTTTGGGAGATTCTGTCATGATTTCACACTTAAAAAAAAATCCCCTCATGCCTTGGTGTGCATGTCAGGACGAACAGAGAACAGCTGGGCGATTCCCCGGTACGCTCTCACATCCCGTCAAACAAGCAGCATCTGGTGAATACACAACAAATCCTGGATCAGTGCTGGAACCGATGTGTTCCCTGTAAAGTTGAAAAACCGAGATCTAAACTGATTCAGAGGGGATTTTTCTTTAGAAAAATAATTTTTTGCATACCAACTTTTATTAACCATCTGAATTTTAATTTATTTTTTTTAGTTCCATCCATTCAAGAAAATCACAGCAATAAAATTCCAAAAATGATTATTGGTAAGACAGCGTCTGTGTTTATTCTATTGGCTCATTCTAAACACATGAAGAATTGTGTAATAATTTTAGCACACTAATACAATTTTAATGAAACGTAGGACATGACAATTTAAAAAAATTAAATCCCCTAAAAAAATTCCTTTTATATTTGAATCTATCAGAGTTAATTAATTTGGCTTAGGTTTTACTTTGCTCTTAAAATAATAAATGTAATATCTGTTTGCGTTGGTTTGATGCCAAACATTTTGGTTTTAGACTGTTTTTAATCAGTGGAGGAGAACATGCTGGAAAGTACAGGTGAGTGCAGTTTAAATAAATAAATTACGGTATTTTACGTAATAAGTTTCCCGCTCCAATAACCGCCAGTGTTTTTGATCTTACGTTTAATAACCGCCCATGTGTACTGGGAGCAAAATCGTAGATTAAACTTACCAATTTTATTCGATCAGTCTCTGTAACTGTAAAATGAGGCATTCACTGCCTGTAAAAGTGAGTTTACACAGTATTTCAAGACCCCATGTCACTGGGGAATGTCTATAATGTTCATCAGTAACAACACATTTGATTGTTCTGCCATGCTAGAAAAAACAGGAAAATATTTTGCTGTGTTCTCTTGGTAAATGTCCAACAAGCGATGAACCATTAGAAACTGCTACAGCAAAACTATGGGATGCTATGAATGAATGGAGCGATGAGCCAGATATGGACCTATCAGAAAGTGATGACGAAGATTTTTCACCTTATTCTCCTGCTCACTATTTTCATAAATTTGAGCACGTTCCTGGCCATGTGCTTTTGTTTATGTTCATGTTGATTGGTTCAACGTGCCATGTGCTAAAGTTGACAGCACTTACCATTCCACTCCGCTGGTAACATTTTAATAAGTGCCCACCCACTCCAATTTTTAAAGCGCCCTGGGTGCTTATCACGTTGAATATGTTGAAGCTTGTGATTTTACATGGGATTCAGTCAAACTACATTTATGTTAAATAAATAACAAAGTATTTTTAGGCTTTAATAGTGTTTCCGGTACATGATAGTGTACATGACGTCATTGTGATCTACACAACTGTTAAAAAGTTTGGGGAGGGGCCACTTAATAATTTCCTTGTTTTTGAAAGAAAAGCACATTTTAAAAAACATATACAATTGGGGAAAAAAGTACAGTCTATACACTGTTAATACTATTTATGAATCTTACAGGTGGAAACGGATGAGTTTTTAATTTACATCGGTGTACAGAGGCTGATTTTATAGCAACTGTCATACAGTGGTACCTCACCTTACGATAGTCTCAGCAAACGAAAAATCCAGGTTCTGTAAAATATTTTCCAAAATTTTTTGTCTCTGTATACGAAACAAGTTCTCCTTACGAAACGTGCCATTCAAACATTCAAACGTGCCATTCAAACATTAAAAAGCGCCATTCAAACAATGCAAGAGCTGCTCTCCCATCAATGACGTTCAAACTTCCTGCTCCACTGTCCTCCCATTGGCTAGGAGGGATGACGCAGCTTCCTCCCATTGGCTATTATGGAGCTGCATCTCCCACAATGCTTTTGTGTAAAGGACAGAGTTACTGTTGTTTATGCTTTATTTCTTGACTCAGGCTTTTGACATTCCATAAACATTTGTAAGATTATAACTCTGCTAAGAAGACATGGTCAACACACGCGCGCATACACACACACACACACGCATGTGCGCGTGATTTCCAGTGAGAGTGAGAAGAAGAAACAGGCTCGAGTGATATCGCAAGGGAATACGTATGGCCAAACCCGTCTACCATCGGTACGATATTGAAGGAGAAGGAGGTCTTAAAAGGTATGCTTTTATAATTTTTAAAGGGTTTAGGGGTATTATTGGGAGCTTGGAACGAATCACGCGTTTTACATGTAAAATGCGGTTCAATTTACGAAAAATGCAGGTTACGAAAAAGGCTCTGGAACGGATTAATTTCGTAAGGTGCGGTACCACTGTACTTGTTCCAGTGGTACATTGTGTTAGCTAATCCAGGGTTTTCGTATTAAAAACCGTAACTCTTAATAAGAAACTCTTTTGCAGTTATGTCAGCACAGATGAAAACGATTGTGGTGATGAAAGAAGCAATAGCACGAACCTTCTTTAGGACAGTTGAATATCTGGAATATCCACATTTGTGGATTTGATTATAGACTCAAAATGAAAGCAGAGCCTTTTTTTTTAATTATTATTTGTCAGTCTGTATTTGTTCTGAAAATTTAAGGCTATTCCATACGAGACACTGCCAAGAAACTGAAGATCCAACAGAGTATACAACTACCTTCCCAGAACAGTGCAAACTTACTCCAATTAGGAAAGAAAGCAAAGTCTGAGGCCCCAATGCACAACTGAGCAAAAGGACAACTACACCAGAATCTCTAGTTTAAGAAACAGTTGCCTGCCATGTACTCACTAGGCAGCTTCATTAAATATTATCCACAAAATACAAGTCTTCTGGAGCTGCACAGAGAAATATAAATCTGAGACTGACAGAAAAAGGAAAGTATTAAGACGGACAACCGAACACAGACATTAGACAGAGGGAACTATGCTACAGATCAATGAATCAAAGGTTAGGATTTATGGGTCACAAAGAAGAACATTTGTAAAGTGTAGAATAAAGGAAAGGATGGAGGAGTGCTCGGCAACATTTGTCATGTCGGGTGCTCCACTGAATCTAGGCGCTCGTCACAAGTGACGTATGGTACTTCTGAGACAAAGCGCGGCTTTATTCGGACTTCCAGTCTTTCAACTGAGCAAGTGAAGGTTGAGTACTAAACAAGTATTCAATGTGCACTTGCTCACTTGAAAGATCGGAAGTCCGAATAAAGCCGTGCTTCGTCTCACAATCACCATACGTCACTTGCGACGAGTGCCTACATTCGGTAGAGCGCATGACATATATGGTGGGGGAAATGTGATGGTTGAGACCTTGCCCAGGGGTCTTAGCACAGTGAGGGTCTCAGTGGGATTCGAACTCACAACCTCCTGATCATGAGCGCAGCACCCTAACCACTATGCCACCAGCCCCACCTGGAGGTGCTATGGTGGTGGTAAAATGGGAGATTTGTGCAGGGTGAAATGGAATCTCAAACAAGGATGTCTATGGAATAGCTTTGCAACACTATGCCATACCCTGTGGATGGTGATGTTTGGAGCTACTTTATCCTGCAACAGAACGGCCCAACACATAACCCCAAACTATGAAAAACTATTTAGAGAAGTAGTCATCAATTGGTGTTCTATAATATTGGGGTGCAATCAACTTCTCCCCTGCATCTTAGTACAGGGATCCCTCACTACTTCGTGCTTCGGTTTCTGCGGCTTCAGGGCATCGTGGGTTTTTCCAAAATATTCATTGAAAAAAAAAAAAAGGAAATTAAGGAAAAATAGGTAAAAACTTAAGGAAAATGCAACAAAACAAGGCCACCCCCCCCCCCCCAACAAACAAAAAAAACAACCCAACAAAACTACTTGGTGTGTACACTGAGTGTGTGTACACCGAGTGTGTGTACACTGAGTGTGTGTACGTGTGTGTGTGTGTGTGTGTGTGTGTGTGTACTTTTATTTACATCTTGTGCATTATTTTTGAGTGTTGGTTATTATAAGAATTTATAGCATTGAATATGTATTTATTGATATTGTATACACATATACATGTACGTATACGTCAGGCGAGGGTGATTCGTGAAAATCGTCGGCCGCGGGGAAGGGGTCTCGGTCCCCATTAACCGCGGAAAGTGAGGGACCCCTGTATTCCTTAAATAAAGCTGTAAGTAGTTGAGTTAAGTTAAGAAAATTAAAGCATATGTTATCCGGTGTGACTTCACTATTAAAACAAACTCCAACATACTGTTCAGCACAAAACATGTGAATGAGTAGTTTATATCATTGGAATAGAATTTTAAGTGTCAGATTATTTAAAGCTAATAATCCCTTAAATCAGACTACATGATGAAGCGACTCAAAGCTAAAACTGACATGGAAGTAGTTTGTGGTGATGTTTTTGCTTTACTATTTTGATATGACGGAACACACATATATCTCATGGTGACATCTGGCCACACCCACTTTTTGATTGAGTCAGTGTCACTGTAAGCTACATGCTTCCAATGGCAAAGAATTAAAGTTATGAGTCAGTAATCGTTTGAAACTCAGGATCAATCTAGCAGGGTTGAGTATCCAGAACTTGAAAAAAGTTCTCATCGCTGCAGGAAAGGTGTGTGTGTGTGTGTGTGTGTGTGTGTGTGTGTGTGTGTGTGTGTGTGTGTGTGTGTGTGTGTGTGTGTGTGTGTGTGTACATGTGTACATATGTTTTAGCGACCGTGCTTCCTGGAGTATATATTTTTTGATTTATTCATTTTTTTCATGACTATCCTCTATCCAGCCTGTTGTACAAACCTACCTCTACATATGACTGACTCCTAAATATAGACCAAGAGCTCTAGTTGTACAAACATCTCCACATTCTCCAGATGTTGTTGATCCCTGGTTAGGCTCCCAGTTTCATCCTGTGCTCAGTTGTTGTGGTCTCATCCAGTAATTTGGCAGTTGTTTTATTTTTATATGCTTTTTGTATGTCAGGAATCTCTCAAGGTTTCGTTCTGAACGATAAGTCTGCACGAGTTCCAGGTCAGTTTTTTTTTTTTTGAACAATTCACGGGGCTAAAAACATTTTAACGATGTTAATAGTGTTCATATGTTGGTTCTTATTCACAAAGTCATGTTGTTTACCATGGGTCACGGGTCCAAATGATCCAGAATAATTCCAAACACTTTGTACGGAATGCTTGTATTCCTTTAAATTTTATTTTAATTTTGTGTGGGTGTGTGTGATTTCATGAAGGGTGTTATTTTGAAGTATGCTACCCTGTGTTGTTTGTAGACTTCTGGCGCACTATGAAGACATTGCATGGGAAAAGATAAAACAAAATGAATGGGACTTAGCACGAGAAGCATCTTGTGGCCACAGCTGCCACCCAGCACTCTAAATAACTACAGATGAGGAATGTTCCAAATTTATACCCCCCCAAAAAAAAGACCCCCGCAAACATATTTGCAACACTTGCCTACAAAGGTGCTTTTAATCTCAAAGGAAGTGAATCAGTCTTGCTGTTTGCATGCCAGTTTGAACCAGCATACCCTTTAGAGTGCTTTGTTGACCTAATCAACTACATGGTTCATGGAGAGACCCATAAATACTCCGTCCTTCAGGTATAAGGTTCGAGGTCCAATAAAGTGAATATGAGCAGTTATTCAGCACCGCATGCTGCCCTGATCTCAGGTGTTGAAGAGAATATTGCTTTTTATTAGAAAACAATTTGCACTTATGAGATGTTTCTTGCTTATTTTGCCTTTCTTATATGGATGTGTTTTGGTATACAGACACTCCCCAACTTACGTTTTAGTTTGGTTCCGGCCGGCCGAATGTAAGGTAAAAAAAAAACTTGTTTTAAGTAGTAAGTTGTTACTGTATGTTCCAGTGACATATGACGTTCATACTGTACTATACATCTATAAATACCATTACCGTATCTCATAAAACACCCCTAAATCAATTCTTATAAATATAACATTGTAAAATAATATCAAATATATCAAATAATATCAACATTAATTTCAAATAAATTAAATTCAAGCAAAATAATTTCAAATAGATAAATTTTAATCAAATTCCCTAATCAAATATCAAATACAATCCCATACTTACGAAATTAACCCGTTCCAGAGCCCTTTTTGTAACGCGGGAGTTTCGTAAGTAGGGGGTGCATTTTCCATGTTAAACGCCTGATTGGTTCCAAGGCTCCCAAGACTACCCCATATACCCTTTAAAAATGATAAAAGTACAACAATTTTGTATGAAATGTGTTAAAAGTAAAAGAAAATTATTTATTAAACCATTTAAACATTTTATTAACATATTAAACCATTTTATTAACATTCATTAATTAAACCATTATTAAACATTTTTTATTAACACACACGCCACACACACCCACCCACACACACACACACACACACACACACACACACACACTCTCTCGCTCTCTCTCTCTCTCACTCACACACACACACACACACACACACACACACACACACACAATACGGTACACGCATTAAATGTGTATCGTATACACATTAAATGTTTATTGTGGCGCTGCGGGCCACACCCACAAGCAGGACGCCGGAGCATTTTAAGACGTGGAATTCAAAGCACATTCCCTGCTTGACAGATTGGAGGTCCAGAGGAACCGCATTTTGCTCACATGCGCCACATTTATGAAACATTTACTGAATTGAACAACTTAAAAAACTAAACTAAAGAGTTAAGCCTCCTTCTCTCTCTCTCTCTCTCTCTCTCTCTCTCTCACACACACACACACACACACACACACACAAAACGCACAGCTGATGGACCAATTTTATTTAAATGTTCAAAATGGACGGGATGTTTTATTTAAAGCGGAATTACAGTACCTGTTTGAAAGATCAGAGGTCCTCATTCAATATTAACTTGCTTCCTTGCGAGATCAGAGGTCTTCTCCCACGGAGCACTCTGTTTTAATATCGTGCCGAAGTAATTGCCTCCGTCACTGTATTTCCGCTTTAAGGTCTCCTGGTTCAATATTGTCCCGATTGTAGAGGGGTTTCGGCGATAACGAAATATAACGCTGCATGATCAATCTCAAAAAAAGCCAACAGTCAATGCTCCTTCATGTGTGTGATAAACAGGAAGTTTGGGCAACGTTCAGCTGCGTCATCCCTCCTAGCCAATGGGAGGCCAGCGTGGCGGGATGTTGGGAGACGGCCAATAAGTGAGCAACTCGCGCATCGTGTGAAATTTTGATTGGCGCCTTTGAATTTTGAATGGCGCATTTGGTGCTTTTTGTAAGAGGAGGTTGTTTTTGTATATCCCGGGGACGAAAACTTAAGAAAATGTTTTTCATAACCCCGAATTTTCATACCCAGGGGGTTTCGTAAGTAGGGGGCTGACTGTATAACCTTTAACATGCTTTATGATGCGATCTTTCTGCTTGTAAATGGTTCCGATGGTCGACGGATGATCACTTTACATGAAGCTGAGCCGAGTCACTTTACATGAAGCTTAAAACAGCCAATCGACGCTTACAATATATGAGGCACTCCACCGAAAGTAGTTCACTTGCTTGTGCTTGAGGCAAAGCATGGGTTATCTAGACTTCCAGTCTTTCAAGTGAGCAAGGACGTCGTTGAATACTCGTTTAGTATTCAGCCTGCACTGATGTGAATCACCAGCAGAGCGGAGAGTTCTCTTTCTTTTCTGGATTCGGGTTTTCATTCATTTTACAACTCTCTTTGCTTAACTGAGTATGCATGGTAGATTGCGCCTATCCGAGCAGATAGTTAATTCAGTCTTGGGAAAACCGGAAAACGTGCAAACATGCTAGTTGTCCTACGCTTCTGACCAACCATATTTGCTTAGGGTTACAAAAGTCCACAAAACAGTGGAAACACAAAGATCACAGAGACGACGTCTCAACACAAAGGTAACACGTGGTGAACTGGGGAAGAAGCAGGGGCACGTTCAGTCTGTCATTTGTAAACAATGGACGCAACGTCATTACGTCATTACATCTGCGCACTACGTAGGTACGTCTCGTACTACAGAGAGCATGCTAAACTCAAAATTTGACAATTTTTTTTTTTGGAGAAAAAAAAACAAACAAAAAATGTAAAACAAATGAACGTAAGTCAGGGAGCATCTGTATTTAGGTTCTGCCGTTGGCAGCTTGGTAATCACCGACTGCCCTACAGCGAGAAGGTCCTCGATTTGATTTCTGGGCTTGAATGTTTCTTTGTGAAGTTGCATGTTCTTCCCGTGCTTGTATGGGTTTCATCGAGGTATGCCGGTTTCCTCCCACGGTCCAAAGACGTGCTCATTAGGCTGCTCCAAACGGGCAGTAGGTGTGGATGATGGTGTAAATGGTTTTAATATGCTGCCCTGTGATGGTCTGGCGGGCTGTTAAGAGCACAGCCTGCCTTTGTTCAGTGTTGGCTAAGATAGGCATAGCTTCTGCATGAGTCGTAAGATTTAGCAGTTCAGAAAATAATTGAGTGAGTAAGAGAGGTTAGGTCCTGGATGATTTGATTACAGCAGAGGACGATATGTGTGCAGCAAAGCACGTTAGATTATGTGATGTATATTTAACAATTTTTCACCAGAGAATGCCCCCCCCCCCCCCCCCCCTTCTGTTTCGGGGACCTTTCAGCTATATCTGCTGAGTCTATATCTGTTTTAGCACTGTGTTTAAATGTAAGAAATCAAACTAAAATTTAGATTTTTGATGGTTTACTTTTACATTTTTAAAACATGTCTGTTCACAGTGTTTTTTGGAAGTCATTCAACGTTTGTAGAGAAGTTTAATTATTTATTTATTAATTTATTTTTATCTTAAATGTAAGAGCCTTTTTGGAGCAGTGTATGTTTTAGGACAGGATCCTGTTGAAGAGTTCAGAGTCGGTTTTATATTATAACTGTTATTATTATGATGATGATGATGATTATTATTATTACTTTTTGCCTTCCATCTTCATTTAAACCTTATCTAGAGTTTATAAGGTGTATAAAGTCTATTAATATATTCGACCTTGAAATGAATTATCTGACTTGTCCTCTATCTTGGTAATAAATAATATTCCGAGTGGATAAATCTTGAATCAAAACGATTGATTGTTTGTAATGGTAGAATCATTATCATCACATTTTAAAATGGAAAAATAAGCCATAAAATTCTCATTTAAATGTATTTATTTTGTTCTTTGCATTATGTGCTATGTGACTTGATCTGCAGAAACTCGTGACTTTTTGGTAAATTACATTATAGAGAAAATGGCAAACAAAGTAAAGGTGAGAACGTTGATTTGATTCTCTGACTATGTTCTTTGTAGTAGTGTTCTGAGGTTTGTAGAAAAACAGTCAGAGAATCAAACAGTGTGTTGGTATTTGCATTTTCAGAAATTTCACCTTGAAATAATTTGCAGCTAAGCATTAGATTTTCCCTGCGTTCGGCACTTTCAGGTGTACCACATCAATTTGAGTTAAATAGTTCTCGATAATAAATATATGGGGTAAAAAAAGTTTGTGATTATAATCATGTAATCACGTCCCACTATTTGAGAAGCACTGAATTAGCGGCAGCCCCGGCAAATTATACATATGCATCATCATGACATTCCTGGCACGTGATTCAAATTTAGCCAATGTCTGAGAGCTTTTGTTTCTCCCGCCATGCTGATTGATTGCAGGTGACGTGTACACTTTTTTTTTCTCATTTGTTATCATGTTATCAACGTGATTGCTTGAATTGCGAATTCAAGTTTTTTTTAGTGTGTTTTTAATTATTATTGATAATAATTATGATGCCACTCAAATGCCCTGCATCTTCTCTAGCTTCTGGTAAGGAGCTCAGAGCAAATTGTGAACAATTATTCCATTCCAAGTAAAAAAAGACAATAAAGATAAAAAGTTTCAAATACAAATATGACATTAGATACAGAATCGGCTGTTAGTGAGTAAAATGTATGGTATTATTATTAATGTGATGAATAGAATGTAAATGTGCACGATGCAGGTGTATAACAGTGGATGTTGTTGCTGTATAGTGGAGTTGTACAGTTTACCAGCCGCAGGTAGGAAGGTTTTCCTGTGTCGTTCAGTGGTGCGTTTAGCTGGTATCAGAATGCGATATCAGAACTCAACGTGCTCATGTGAGTGATCAGCAGGTTGTGCAGGGGGAGGGAGGTATTGTTCAGTCTCGTCTTTATTTTGGACAATATTTGCCTCTCTGGCACTACCGTCAGAGAGTCCAGCTCCATCCCCACATCGGTACTCTGTTTGCGGATCAGTTTGTTTGGTCTGTTATTGCTGGCCACAGCAAACTCGTAGAACATCCTGAGTCGTGTCTGGCAGATGTTAAACAACCTTAGTTGTCTCAATAAAATAGAGAAGGCGCTGGCCTTCTTATTATAGAGTGTGGTAGTGTTCTTAACAGTCCAGTTTATTGTCAGTATGATTTACAGTGTATTTGTAATCCTCCACCATTTCCACAATGTCGCCCTGGATGGAAACAGGAGTTGCTGGTGTTTTGGATTTCCTAAAATCCACAATCAGTTCCTTGGTCTTTATCACATTAAGCTGCAAATGATTCTGCTCACACCATGTGTCGAAGGAATCAACAACAGCACAATATTCCAGCTGCTCAATTTCTCTGATACAGATGAGAGCAGAGTCATCAAAAAACATCGAAAGATTCTTGATGGTACATTATTTATACCGATGGAAAAGCATAGGAAAATTTATTCTGAAATTTGTTAAAATTTATGTACGTTGTTGGTCACAACTTGGCTTCAAATATGGTATCCCATAAATATAAAACTCCTGTGTATGTCAGTTTATTCAGGGTTATCTGTCATTTTCATTAATCAGACATGATAAATGTTCAGAAAAATGTAGTGAAGTCAAGTTGTGTAGAGTGTGTGTGTGTGTGTGTGTGTGTGTGTGTGTGTGTGTGTGTGTGTGTGTGTGTGTGTGTGTGTTGGGGGTGGGGTGGGGTTGTAGGCCATTTCAAGCCGTGGGATAAACGTGGTTGGTAAATGCAAGGAGTATGATTTTGTTTTTTTGTGCTCCCCTAAATCTAGTTTTGGGAGTATGAAGGGGTGTGAGCGTGATCACGCCCCTTAAATGTGATGCACTGTGTAAGGGATAATGTACAACTAGTTGTTAGTATGAAATAAATCCAGATATGGTGATGTGGAACCTCTGGGCAAACCTCTGGGTTTTTTTTTTTAATTCATTGTACAGTATTTTCCATATTGCTCACCTCCTTATTAAAAACTCAATAATCATATCTAAATTAGTATTCAGTCCGAAATGATCTGCTATATATTTTTGTATAAATGCATGGTCTGGAGTGTGTTCATGTACTTGCACCATGGTTACCGATTCATGAATGATCACAGTGTTTAATTTATTACTGAATGACACGTCATGCATTCATGATTCTGATTTAATCTCATGGATCGTCCAAGACATAAATTAGTTCCTGTTTTCTCATGTTCGTTGTAATGATAAACAGTCATTCTCTCACCTCTCTCTCTCTCTCTCTCTCTCTGTTTCTCTCTCTGTCTCTGTCTCTCTCTCTCTCTCTGTCTGTAGATTAGAAGTCCCCATAACAATGTGAACATGAATATAAACTGGTGATTTGATTGCCAATGATTAGATACTAAAATTTTAAATTAAAAATTAATCAACACTGTCTGACCAATCAGCATCAAGAATACTTGAGCACCAGAATTTGATGGATGTTTCCTTGGTTCAGCTGTTTTTAAAAATGCAGAGTCATTCAGTCACTGAGAAACCACACCACTGTGCCCTTCTTGACTCAGTTTGGACCTCTACAGGAAACCGATTGAACACAGAACTGCTGGGTACCACTGCTGTTCAAGGCCTATTTTAGCATTTGGGGTAATAAACAGAGAGTTGACTCACATGTTGCCAAACAGGGGATCTGCTGAACAGTGCAGTGAATTTGGTATGAGAAGTTTTTGTGTAGCATGGAATCGTTTCGAGTTTGAAACTAAAATGTGTTTGTGGCGTCACCGAAAGTACTAAAAAGAGGAGCTGATTCAGAGGAGCTGATTTGATTTGCAAAGCTGGAAGAGCTTGGAGGGATTTACAAGTCAAGTCAGAGCTTCCCAGTATTTTCATGTAAGAATCAGATGTAAATTCTGTTTGATTCTTTTAATCAATTTAAATAATTTTTTTAGGGCGATGTGATATGATGATTGTGGGAAAAGCAATTACAAATTATGTAGTCTTGTTTTTTGTTTTGTAGATTGTTTTTTTTTTTTATTATTATTTTAAAGTTTAAATTCATTTTTGTAGACATTAAAATGATTTCAATAGTTTTTGCTATTTTTTTTTTTTACTTTATTTATGGAACATAGAAATATTTGACGAGGAATGATGATCCGATTAAGAGTTTAGCCAATGATTAAAATCACTTCTGAATAAAAATGTGAAGACAAATCAGGAATCAGTGAAAACAACCTTCTGGAAAAAGGTACCATCATCAGCATCATCATCAGCAGCTTAGACATTAGCCAGAATTACAGGTGTACCAAACATCTGGCTAGTAACGATTACAAATCTACCATTTGGATCAGATATGATAATCGAGTATACAACAGAAACAGATTTTTTAATCAGAATCGCTGTACCTCTCGACTTGGCCTGAAACATGGAGTGATAGAAGTGGCCCATCCAACCATTCTTCAATTTCAGATGGTTACAGACTTTAAGGTGAGTCTCCTGTAAAAAAAAACAAAAAAACCCCACTTGTGCACCAAGATGTTTGAGGTGGTGGAAAACCTTACTCCGCTTCTTCTTTTTTTCCTTTTGTTCTTTTTCCTTTTTTTCAGGGATCGCCACAGTGAATCATGATGTTTGATTTGGCATAGGTTTTTACATCGGATGCCCTTCATTACACAACCCTTTAGCAAGGGGCAGAAACATGCTGACGGCTTTGCGGATACTCTTTACGAAAGTCAGCAATGGTTCTTTTACATGAACCTCACACCATACACAGTGAGAGATATGGCTGGCCTTTGATATCCCAGTTACCTGCACTGGAAAGTGGGACTTGAACCCCAACCTTAGGATCAGCGATCCAGCATCCTTTACCACCAGGCTACCACCGCCCACATAAACCTTACTTCGCTTAATAGGATCCAATTAAAACCGCTAAATTTAATACCTTTCCCTTCAGACGATACTGAAAAATTAGGTTACATTATTACAAAATATTGTGAAAAATGAGAGGTCTGTTGTCTATTTTGAAAATAACTGGCTGAAAAAAGAAAAACCCGACCATTCAATCCTGACCCCTTGCATAAGGACCTTCCCAAATGATATGTGCGTAACCCATCCCCCACCACAACCCAAAAAATATCAAACCAACCGTCCTGCCACTATCTGGCACTGTATCAAGTCTAACCTGATACTAACTATTAAAACTACTGGGATGTGACAGTGTGTAAACTTTAAAACTTAAATATAAAGCGCACCATGTGAAGAAAGTGTACAAGCTATCTCAAAAGCACAGGTTATCAACATCCAACAGGGAAGACAGAAGAAAAGAGAAAAAAATGTGAAATAAATAAAATGCTTCAATCTGCAGAGGCAAAAATTGGGGGAAAAGCCTGAAACACTGAATAAAGTCAGAAAATAAAATAAATGTAGAACTGTAGGTACAAACAAATAAGTCATTTGGAGTATAATTTCAATATATAAACATGTCACAGACTTGTGCTACAGACAAAGTCCCGGAGGTGTTTTGGTAGAATAAAAATAAAGTTTCTTTGCCCAGCAGCAACATTAATTGCTAATTAACCAAATAACAATTAAACCATGTCCGGATGAATAACTTTTTTTTTGACATGCTCACAAAAACCGTTGCGGCAGCCAGATCCTCGAACCTATGGATTTGTCCACCGGTTAAGTAATTCGTAATGTCACTGGATAGAGACGACCAAACGTGATGTTCGGACAGGAGTGGAGTTCCTTCACTTTGGTGAATGCAAGGCATCGGTATAATTCTTGGCAATCATAGGAGTAAAGTCTGGGAAAATCGAAATCATCAAAGCCTTATAAGAAAGGGGAGAAGTTTCACCGGCTCTGAACGGGATCTGGTCCGAACCTGGAACAGAGTCACATGTATAACAACTGCATACGGAGGCTGTCCGTCCCCGGGTCTGGGATACAGGATGCGGTGAGCCCTGTCCAAAACGGGTTTATCGTCCAAAACGGGTTTATCGTCCGGCTCAAGCAAATCTTGTAGAAGTTGCGTGACGAACTCTGAAGTGTGAGGGGCCTCTGAGCCCTCTGGTAGGCCGATGAAGTGGACACATCCCTCCAGTTCCTCACACTTTCGAGTTAGAAGCCACGAGGCAGTTAACATGCTGACTTTAGCTAGCAGTTTGGTTATCTTATTATCATGATCGTTGCTGGAGCGGTCGAGATCTGATATCGTATTTCTATGAGAGACAATCCTGTTTTCAAGTGGGACCAAAGTCGCAGTAATTTCTTTCTGAACCGCATCTGAAATTCCAGCATCGAATTTGGTAATAATATCAGACAGCATTTTGTCTATAATTTGCTTCATGCTTTGTAAGAGCACCTCATTAGCATGCTGCAGTTGTCGGCCTTTAGAATCGGGTTCAGGAGAAAGCCGAGACTTGTCGTGGCCCACCCTCGGAAGAGTCAGATATACCTTGTCCCACCATCAATTTTTTTTTGCAGCCACGACCAAAGTAAAGAAAAGAATACTAAAATACAAATCCAGGTAGGTCTATACAGTTGGGTGCACAAAAAAAAAAAAAATGAATCACAATTTCCTAGGATCGGTTATAAAACACATCTCACATCCTCATTGCTCAGCAGCCGCCCCCCCCCCATTTCAATTGTTTTTAAAGTACATTTTAATGAGAGTACTGTAGTTTAGTAATTTGACAGATTAATAGATAGATGGATTAACAGCTGGCTGGGTGGATAGACGGATGGGTAGGTGGAAGTATAGATGGCTGGTTGTATGGATTGATCAATGGATATGGATGGCTGGATAGATTGTGAGATGTTAGATATATAGATTGTTGGATTAATGGATTGATAGATCGATTTCCCCATGGACAAACAGCTGGATCAACTGATGAATCGATGGATAAATATGTAGATGGATAGCTAGACTGCTCAATGGACAGGTGAATGAAGGAGTGGTTATGAATGACGAGTTGAATGGATGACTGGCTGTTTGCATAGATGAATCAATGAATGGACATGTTATTGAGAAATTTGCTGAGGAAAATTGTAAGCAAAACAACAGTATCGAAATCAAGCTGCAGTGCCACGTGTAAAAGTCAGCTTATGCAGGACAGACGGTTCTTATGTGCATAATTACGCAGGCGATCATTTTGTACTATAATTTCCCCCACTGTCTTTTTATTGTCCTCTACACAGCTGCTCTTACCTGCCCATTTTAGCAACAGCCTTTACAAAGACAAACAGGATCTACTGTGGATCGAATCGAGAAAGACCGAAAGGAATGTGTGTCATGTTCATTTACACCCTGCGATATACGTTCTACTTTGGACCTGAAAGCTGTTCTGCACTCATGAGCTTTTGAGCAGCCTGAGGACGTGCACCTGGCTCAAACGTGGCTTTACCGAAGTGTTTCTAAGTTAAAAAAAAATAATAAAATAAATTCCAGTGATGGGGCCCTCCTCCGATCTTCATGCACAGATGAGGGTTTCGGATCAGAGCCTGCTTCTGTATTCTCATCAGAACTGATTTGTTGGTCTTTCTGCTTGGTGTTTGTCTTCCGTCTTCATGTAAAGTGGATTAATGTGACCTCTTTCTTTTAAGACTGAAAGAAAACATTTTCCCATCTCGTGAAATCAAAGCAAACAAAACATTTCGGAAACATCCACCAATGTGCCCTGAAACTCTCGTCATTTCTAATGGTTTATTTGTCGATTAAGAAAACAAACGGTGGATTTACGAGAACGTCATTAATCTTTTTGACGACCGTAATGCGCAAGAGGACATTCTTTGAAGAGTCAGTCCAGTTTTAATCTTCTTATACTTTGTTTTGGGAAAAAATGGGCAGTGAAAAAGTTTTGCTTTTTAGGGCTGACATCCCATAATGAAGGAATGTGACCCCTCAGTGAGGGGCAGATTGTAAATGTTTGTATCATCTTGCTTGTGTGCTGGCTTTGACTTTTTGAACCGCTCTTTCCCCCTCCTGGGTCCCTGTTGTAATGTGGAATGTGGAACGTACTTCCGGGAAAGGCGCAAGAAGTTATTCCGAAAATGTGTCCATGGTCATAGTTTGGTCTGTTGGCTGTCTGCTGTCTAAGTGAATCGCATCCCTCAGGACATACACACACACACACACGTGACAATAGATTGTGTTTCAGTTTAATGGCTTTACGTGATGTTTCTGTCAAGGGGAGTGTGTTAATGTGTTGATTGACTGACCAAGCCACTTCCGAGCTAATCGGGAACTCGTATTTAATTTCACACTGGAGTGGACTGTATTCATCATATTTCTTTATTAATCAATTTATCAAAGTTAGCATTAGCAATGTTCAGAATGGGTTCGTACTCAAAACGTTCCCGACTACACATTCCACCTGATTCATGGACACATGTACTGATCCATGACTGTCATTTCTGGCAAATGACAATCAAGTCATGACCAAACAGTAGACTATACTGAGAGACCTGTTATTTCCTGCTCAGGGACCAAACGGGAAATAGTGTGCATCCAGAGCCAGTTTGAACGATTCAAAACACACTGAATATTTCCTTTCAGCATTTGCTTACGCACAATAAGAAAAAAGAAAAAAATGTTATGATCATCAGTTGGTCCATGAGTCTCTTTTATATCCCGCCACACTACGGTACTTATCTATCGTACTTAACACTGATGTACACTGCCCTCCACAATTACTGGCACCCCTGGTTTAGATGTGTTCTTTAGATTCTAACAAATTCAGCCCCCCCCCCCTTTCTAAATAATATTCGGACCGCAATATTGGGGGGGGGGGTTAAGCCAATCTTTAATTCAAATGCATTTATTCAGTAGGATAAAACGCCACTCATTAAGAAATAATTATTTTACATCAAATGATGTCTAACACATTTATTACTGTTTATTTATTGTTGTACTATCCCCATTTACCAACAAAACAGCAACTTATCTTCTCCTATAATGTTTCCCAAGTTGGAAAGTTGAGATCTTGGACAATTCTACTTTGCCCAATCTCTCGAAATCATCCAGCGACCTGGTCCTCTCCTCTGCACTCTCCTCTTCAGCTCACTCCATAGGGTTTCAGTGGGGTTGGGGTCTGGGGACTGAGATGGTCATGGGAGGAGCTTGATTCTGTATCTGATGAAGAGTTTCAGTTTGGATTTGACCACATGTTTAGGGTCATTATTATGCTGAAAGCCCTAGTCATGACACATCTTCAGCTTTCGTGCAGAGGTCATCAGATTTTGATTTAAAATATCCCGGTATTTCAAAGCATTCATGATATCATGCGCCCTAACAAGGTCTCTCCAAGAGAAAGGAAAGAGAACAGACCCAGAATGTCAGAACAGGCCCAGAGTATCACCGATTTTCCCTCTCCCCCAATACTTTACAGCGGGCATGGGGTGCTTTTCTTTCTGCATACTCATCTTTTGTGTTCCACCAGACCCACTTAGAGTGTTTGTTGCCATCTTGGTCTCATCTGACCAAAGCACAGGGTCCCAGTTGAAGTCCTGGTACCGCTTAGCGAACTCCAGACATTTGTGTTAATGATTGTGTGTGAGAAAAGGTTTTTTCAGTGCATGCCTCCCAAACAGCTTGTTGGCATGTACATGGCGCCTGCTGATTGTTTTGGAGATTTTGTGACCCCAAGATTTTCCCATTTGTTACAGTTTTTATCGGCTGTTCCCTTCAGGGGTCGCCACAGCAAATGATCTGCCTCCATCTCTCCCTACCCTCTGCATCTTCTACTCTTACTCCAACGACCTTCATGTCCGCCGCCATAAATCTCTTCTTTGGTCTTCCTCTAGGCCTTCTGCCTGGTAGTTCCAACCTCAGCATCCTACTACCAATATACTCACTATCCCTCCTCTGTACATGTCCAAACCATCTCAATCTAGCCTCTCTGACTTTGTCTCCAAAACATCTTACATGTGCTGTTTCTTTGATGTGCTCATTCCTGATCCTATCCATCCTCGTTA
Organism: Plotosus lineatus; assembly: GCA_024760905.1. NCBI lineage: Eukaryota > Metazoa > Chordata > Actinopteri > Siluriformes > Plotosidae > Plotosus > Plotosus lineatus. The sequence continues at coordinate 13,279,233 of CM045751.1, forward strand.
CTCCCAAAGAGAACCTCAACATTTTCATCTCTGCTACCTCCAGCTCTGCCTCCTGTCTTTTCCCCAGGGCCACTGTTTCTAAACCATACAACATCGCTGGCCTCATCACCGTCTTGTACACTTTTCCCTTCATGAATTACTAATCAGATGTTCCTGGATATTCTGATCAAGTTTGTAAACTACTATAGAAATACAGGGATCCCACACTTTCCACGGTTAATGGAGACCGAGACCCTGCCGTGACCACCGATTTCCGCGAAGTAGGACCGACCCCCCTCGACTGACGTATACGTACATGTATGGGTATATAATATCAATAAATACATATTCAACACGATAAATGCTTATAATAACAATTAAACGTTCAAAAACAATGCATAAGATGTAAATAAAATGTAAATACAGACACATACAGATGCACGCGTGCACGCACACACACACAGATGCTAACCTCGCATAAATATGTAAGTAGTTTTGTCGAGGGGGGGTTGGATTATTTTTTTCCCTTAATTTCCATATTTTTGATTTTTTTTTTATGAATATTTTTGAAACACCAGTTATGCACTGCACGAAGTAGTGAGGGATCACTGTGCTTCAATTCCACTTATTTCTATGAATTGTTAAGGGTGCCAATAATTGCGGAACAAGCGATTTAATGAGAAGTATTATTTCTTTGTCAGGGTTCCCCCTTAAAAGTCACATGCATTGAAGGTTACAGTTTTCTCCAGTTTTCAGTGTGAGAGTAGCCTCTCCATAAAAAAGGCGAAATTATTTTAAGGTTTTTAACACTACTTAACCAAGGGTGCCAGTAATTATGGAGGGCAGTGTCGTTACTCATGTTGCTATAGTTACCACCTATTTTAAAGATTTTCTCACCGATTAAGCCATCAATAGAGTCACTATCTCATGCACCTCTCAAGGGCCACCGTTTTCAGAGTTTCAGGCCAACCGTATCACATTATCCCGGCAAAGTAGATCTGCTATTTAATTCAGCTGATTGCTAATTCTCTAATTCCAGTTAATTGTTTAAAAGGAAACATTTTGCAGGCATCTTCAGCTCGTCATTTAGTTTGCAATACTTCCATTAGTGTCTTAGTTCAGAACCTACATTACTTCAACACTTCACATATGTCCACCACACATAATTAGATCTTTTTACAATCTTTTGATTATAAGTCAGTGAAGGGCAATATTCTTCAATTGGTTTGGATTGTCCATTGTTTTTGAGTGACAGCCATGCACTGATTCTTCAGAAAGGACACATGGCAGATTCCACAGTTATTCATCGTCTCATAACGCAAATCAACGCACTCATAACGCTGAGCCCAATCAATGGTCACATCCAGGCCCACGCACTGTTTCTTCTGATTAGATTTGCTGAAATTATATTGAGGATGGTTAATGGCGATCACCATGAAATTGGTCTGATTCCCACTTAACTTGATATTCTAGGTGCCATTTGGGGATAGTCATAGCCTCATGCTTACAGAAACGGCTTTGAGACTGAAAGGTTACTGGTTTGATTCCCGAACCAGCAGGAGAACCAGCAGGACCCAGTGGCGATGGGGAGTGTACTGCACTTTCCCTTCATCTACAGTCATGGCTGAAGTGCCCTTGAGGAAGACGCCTAAACCCCAACTGCTCTCAGCGCACCCCAATATATGTGGCAGCTCACTGGTTCGATGCGTGTTCACTGTGTGTGTGTGTGTGTGTGCGTGCGCGCTCACTTTGGATGGATTAAATGCTGAGGCGGTATTTTCCCTTGTGGGATCAATACAGTATAACTTCATCTTTTTTCACTTGATCCAGGGTCAGGTTGCGGGAGCAGCAGTCTAAGCAATGAGGTCCCAGTGTCTCTCTTCACCGCCACCTCTCCAGCTCTTCCAGGGGACGCCGAAGTGTTCTCAAAGCCAAGAGACGAAATCCCTCCAGCATGTGCTGGGTCGACCCCAGAGGGTCTGTTCCTGGTTAAACATGCCCAAAACACCACACCAGGGAAGTGTTTGGGAGGCATTCTAATCGGACACCTGAGCCACCTCAGCTGGCTTCTCTCAACAAGGAGGGAGCAGTGGTTCTACTCCAAGCTACCCCGGATGACAGAACTTCACACCCGATTTCTAAAGGAGAGCTCCGCCTCCCTGTGAAGAAGGCTCATTTCAATACAGTTTAGAAAAAAAAAATTCATCATTTGAATGATGATTCCTCCAGTGTGCACTGAACCATTTTTTTTTTATTTTTTATGAATAGATATAAATATATATACTTTCCAATCCACATTAATTTATACCACACTTTTAAAAAGAAAGAATAAACACTAGTTGAAACAAAGTTCTGTACAGAGGACTACAACATAATAAACAATAAAATACATATAAAAACATCAGATAAACAGCTACAGAAACACTAAATTTATAATAGATATAAGTATTAGGAAGTCGCAAAGGCCAGAGTGAAGAATGTGCGTTAACGTGAGACTTAAAAATAGATAAAACTATACTTGTCCCACGTGCCTTAACCCACGTGCCTTAAACGTCCCAAATATTCTACTGTCCATCTAGGTTGATAAAAACACTTTCCCATGGACTCAACCAAAATTCAGTCGTTTAATCTTTTTGTGGTTTTCTCTCATCCACCTATCAATCGCAATGTTACTAATTTGAGACAATAAAAATCAGGCTGTTGATTGTGCCTGAATTTATTTTGATACCATATTCACTCAAATACCGCGAGTAATAAGGAAATCATGGTGAGTTTTAGTCATGTTTTTCAATAACAAAATTGGAAAAGCCGTCTGCAGCAATGTAGGATAGTGCAAACACAGATGGAGATAGGTGGAGCGACAACAGTCGGGACTGGAACTATCCAACTACCAATTCTAACAATCATAAGATGTCTGGCAATGAGTTTTCTCTGAGACGCTAATTTCACATCTGGTTTATCCATCCTCGTCCACAATACTTAAGCCGACAGATGCTGAGAGTAGGCTCGGTACACGAGATAGTCGGATGTCACCTGGCCACTTGGCATGAATGGCTAAATCGTCTCAGTCTGGCAGGTAATCTGGTTTTTGTGTATCGCCGTGGTCAAGAGGCTCAACAATCCAGAGCAATGGAGAGTGTGGAGTGTGGAAAAGAGGTGAAGAAGCGTGTGCAGGCAGGTTGGAATGGTTGGAGAAAAGTGTCCGGTGTGATAGGAAGGTATCGGAAAGAATGAAAGGAAAAGTGTACAAGATGGTGATGAGGCCAGCGAAGTAAGAACGGTGGCGCTGAGGAAAAGACAGGAGGCGGAGCTGGAGGTAGCAGAGATGAAAATGTTGAGGTTCTCTTTGGGAGTAACGAGGATGGATGGGATCAGGAATGAGTACATCAGAGGGACAGCAAATGCCAGATGTTTTGGAGACGAAGTCAGAGAGGCTAGATTGAGATGGTTTGGACATGTAGAGAGGAGGGATAGTGAGTATATTGGTAGTAGGATGCTCAGGTTGGAACTACCAGGCAGAAGGCCTAGAGGAAGACCAAAGAGGAGATTTATGGATGTGGTGAAGGAGGACATGAAGGTCGTTGGAGTAAGAGTCGAAGATGCGGAGGATAGGGTGAGATGGAGGCGGATGATTCGCTGTGGCGAGCCCTAAAGGGAACAGCTGAAAGGAAAAGAAGAAGAAGCAGCAGCAGCAGCAGTGGTCAAGAACCAAGTATGAAGTGAAATGGGTGAAATATCCAAGATTGTCATTCATTTATTCATTCATTCATTTTCTGAACCGCCTAATCCGAATTAGGTTCACGGGGAGGCTGTTGCCCGTTTCAGCCGTCTCTGAGCGTACACCCTGGACAGCTTGCTGGGCCATCACAGGGTAGAAACACACTATGTAAATCAGCAATGGTTCTTTTACATGTCTCTCATGATAGACATGGCCGGCCTTTGATAACCCAGTCAGTTGCACTGGGGGGGGGGGGGCAACTGTGGGGCAACACAGAACCAGTGACAACTGTTGACAGTGCGGCTTGAACCCCCAAACCTTTGGATTGGTCGGCCACTATTGCCCCTCGATTATAAGTACTATTTAGTAGTTTTTCATTCAAACTGAGATTTTCTTTGTGCAAGTGGACAAATCTGAATTCATCTCAAGTTGCAACAAAAACAAATGTTTTTTTTTTTTTATAAATAATGCTTGGTCAGGTGCGATTTGTTTGTCTTCATACGTTTGTTACGTTTGTGTAGGAGAAAAACAGTTCTGTAGCAAAGTCACTTGTGGCTGTGTATAACGTGTCCATTGTTTTGAGAGTGCAGAGGTGGACAGAATTTCCAGGCAGAATCAGGGTTCATGTTTTTCTTCCTGGAGTGCGTTGAAGGACCTTGCAACGGCCGATGATGTCAGGTTGTGGCCAACTTGCTGCCTTGTTTTGTCAGTTGAAAAACATAAAAACACAGAAATAAGCTTGCTGATTGGATATTAGGCCAAGGGGGTTGAGCCTAGTGTTTGGTGACTCACAGGAAGCACCTGTCCCTAAAACATTATCACTGCGTGTACAGGCAGGGGGCTGCTCGGTGACGCAGGAGTGCATTGTATTGTGTCTTTTCAATTTAAGACAAAGGTGTTTACACTCACCTGCTGAACTTATCATGATTTTTTTTTTTGCTTGTTGTTGTTTATTGATGGTCTCTTTTTAGCCGAGGAATGATGGAACATTTGCCAACTGTGATATGTAATAGATAGTCGTCCATACATGGGACATTATTCAGAACTGTACCAAGCTTGTGAGGAAGTTGTGTCTGTGTTTTTCCATTGGCTGGAGTGCATGAATAAATGAATGAAAGAAAGAATTCGCAAATATTTGTCTCAAAAGCTGTGCAAGCAAATCTGTACACATCTGACTATGATTGTAATTCCTGTTTACTGAGCACAACATACGGAATTACACAGATAGCCTTTATTTTTTTTAATTTTTTTGCATTCATGTAGCGTTGTCGGCAATCCAAATCATAGGCCTTGGACTGCTTTACTGTTATTGCTAACTTTCCAGTTTTGGTGTTTTTATATTATTCACTCGAAGATCTGTGGTTAATTATAGATGTCCTTTATGACCACTAAAAATATCTTTCCCTAAATTGAACCATGTGTCCAAGATTACATAATCAAGCCCATGGCATACCCAGCTGAAATCGTATTCCGAACAATACTCCAGTGTATTTATTATTTTTTTTCTTCTTCTTCATATCATTTGGCTGAAAAGTCCACAGTATTGTGTTTACGGTCTCACCACAGCATGGAGCTACTTGCTGTTACATTCTGTTACCAGTTTAGTCTGCGTTCTAAAATCTAAACCCCCCCCTCCCCACACACCCCTTTTCCTTTAGCTCTGACCCCGAAGATGCACGAAGGAAGTTTTCATGTCGTGGGTTTTCAGCCTATGAATAGCGCCTTCATTTTGGCTCAGCTGTGAACTTCCTCGCTCAAACCTGACTCTGGCCCGAGCTGACAGAAATAGACCTTCCATAAGTCTGGAGTTCAACACGCAACCACATCTTGCTTAGTAAAAGCATGGTGTTGGCTGAAGACCTGGAGGATGGCTGGGGTCTCGCGTATCACCCGTTGCCTCGTCTTTCATGTATATCATTGTTTTGTCTTCCCTGACGAACCTTTGTTTTTCAGGAATCTAGCCTGTTATTTTTAAAGCTGTTTTTTTCCGGCAAAATACATCAGATTGTTTGCTTCATGCCACACTGTGAACATCATTCATTAGTAGCCTGAATATATCACTCACTTGTCTTTTTTTCAGTTCTGTCTTTCTTAGTTCCCCCATTTTTATTTTAACAAACACCGTGTATAGGCAGCATTGCATTTATGCAATGAATTCAAAATGATTTATCCTGTTTTTTTTACTTCCCTTCACTTTCCTCTGATGGTTTTCTTTTCCTCATCTTCCCACTGAGCGCTCAAGATTCAATTACTGACTGTTTTGGGACGAACTCTGTCATGGTCTGATCATTTTAATCCTATCAGCTTAGACACGTCTGCAATTTTGTGGGCACATGATGCATTTGTATTGGCTGACACACAACTTTTTGAGTTGTACCACTTGCTGTATTTAGTAGTCGACTTGTGTATCCAAATACACACGACTTGTATATAATACACTACTCCATATATATATATATATATATACACACTCACACACACACACACACACTCACCTCACCAAATTGATTCTTTCCAGAAGTGGTTTCGTAACCTGATTTTTACGTAAGTTGAGCCGCATTTTACATGTAAAAGGTCTGATTCATTCCAAGGCCCCCAATACTACCCCCTAAACCCTTTAAAAATTATAAAAGTATACCTTTTGAGGCCTCCTTCTGCTTTGATATCGTACCGATGGTAGACAGGTTTGGCCATATTCCTTTATGATCTCACTCAACCGCATGCCATGAGCACGCTTCTTCTTTTCACTTGCACCAGGAATCTCTTTCACTGGGAATCGCACACACACATGTGTGTGTGCATGTGCACGTGTGTGTTTATGCGCGCGTGTGTGTGTTGACCATGTCTTCCCAGCAGAGTTATAATTTTACAAATGTTTATGCAAGGTTAAAAGCCTGAGACAAAATTAAAGTTGCAATGAGCATACTCGAAAAATTCACGAAACAACAGTAACTCTGTCATTTACGCGTGTTAGAACTCCGTGAAAGAACAATGGGTCGAAGGCACACGAAAAGCATCTTGGGTATTATGGAGATGTAGCTCCCTCCTAGCCAATGGGAGGCCAGCAGGGCGGGATATTTGGAGATAGCCAATGGGAGGCCAGTGGGGCAGGATGTTGGGAGATAGCCAATGGGAGAGCAACTCAAGCATTGTTTGAATTTTTGAGATGGTGTGTTTCGTATCGTGAATTTGTTTCGTATCCAGAAGATGGAAATTTTAGGTAAATGCATTTCGTAACCTGGATTTTTCGTTTGTTGGGTGTTTCGTAAGGTGAGGTACCACTGGACAGACACACACAGACACCACTTATATATATATATATATATATACACACTACTTAGGCACACACACTACATGTATACACTCCTTGAACTGAGTAATAAAGAGAATGTGATGGTAGGATCACAGAGGGATTCATTTTCTATAAATAAATGAGTGAGTAGTCATATCACTGTTGGCTTCTTAACTATCAATGTGAAATCTTTAGATGCTAATAAATAAATATGTAGAATTGTTAAGGATCCAGTAATGTTCTCTGTATTCAAAGTTTAAATGCATTTAAAACATAAGAGATCCCTCGCTACTCCGCGCTTCAATTCATGCGGCTTAGTGCATCGTGTTTTTTTTTTTTTTTTTTTCCAATATTCATCGAATAAAAAAAAAAAATTAAATTAGGGAAAAAGTTAAGGAAAATGCCACAGAACAAGGTCAATTCTGCAAAAACCCCCACACAAGCAAACAAACAAAAAAAAAAACAACCCAAAACCTCCCATCAAAACTAGTTACAGTACATTTTTGTGAGATGCACATCTGTGTGTGCGTGCGTGCGTCTGTGTGGGTATTTATATTTTATTTACATCTTAGGCATTGTTTTTTAATGTTTAATTGTTATTATAAGCATTTATAGCACGTGGTGGGTCCTACTTTGTGGAATTCGGTGGTCGCGTTGGGATCTTGGTCCCAATTAACCGCAGAAAGTGAGAGATCCTTGTAGCCCACGAGTATAGCAGAAACCTTGTAAACTTGTAAAACATTTTATTACCAATGTCAGGCACCAAAATGAATTCCAAATATGGATGATGACCCTGGATTTGTGCTTATCACCAAAGGGAACCTGGTCTGATTATTTTGCGATCACATCATGTACTCGAGAGTTTGCCTGGTTCATGTATATGCCAAAATGTTCCCTTTGTCCTCCAGACAAGACAATGCTATACGCTATTTATAACAGTCATTAAAGAGGCACAACTGAAGTAATTGAATACACCAGACAGCAGATGAAGGTCTAATTTGGTTGTCCTGCTATTCATGCTTGCTCAGCTTGCACTGATTCTTAGCAGGTCAAGCCGCAGATCTGGTATCGCTTTGTGGAACGAACAGCATGTCCACATGATGAGGAACCCTCAGCGAAAATGTTATCGGGCTTATTGACATCACAAATGCAGGAGCACTTCAAGTGCCATTGTCACTTGACTGGGATCTAAACCAAATGCGTGATGTTTTATGTCTTTGATATGACTCAGCTGGTTCAGCAGTGTGTGTGTGTGTGTGTGTGTGTGTGTGTGTGTGGTAAGATGGTTAGATAGACTGTTATGAGCATTCTTTTGCTGGTTGCTCTGTACTTTGCATAGAGGTCAATTATATATATATTATATTATATTTTTCCTTCTGACACTTTTTTTTAGAATTGTAAATAATAATATTTTAAACCTTTTTTTTCTCATTTCCTCTGACATCACTAAATTTGTGCTGAAAAATCCATCAACCAGAAAATAAGAAATAAGTGCTTTAAAGTGTATTTAATTAGTTTTTTTTTTAATTTCCGTAAATCATCTCCAGACTTTTCTGGAGGAATGCAGTCAGACATCCTGAAATAAAAGTTTATCATAATGAATCAGATTATATAACTGTAGTTCTCGTGATATTCTGTCGTGAGACCTGACTTCATTGTTGTCCATAGTAATGGAATACGGCACACTTAGAATTTGGAACACACTTGGAATAGAACACGTACAGGCTGTGGCATCTTACTCTGAGACTCGTCATATTGTAAAGCTGGTATAGTCCAGCCTGGCTTTACAGGTTCCTCCAGACCCTGTTATTCCAGTTATTTACTCTGCTAGTGTTTAGTGGAGAGGTCCACTGGTATGTTTATGACTTCATCCACATTCACGGTTTGCCATCTTTCATTTCCATTTCCTCTGGTAAACATCTGTGTTGTTTATCTGTTTTACTCTGGAAGTTTACCAGATACTTTGCATATTTTCATATTTTCTGTAACTTTCCTGGCACCTGTCCTGATCTGATGATGCCGGAACATTCTGCTTCTCCCGTCCGTTGCGGTTTTAGAGATTTCCTGCCTGCTATTGTGTCTGCCGTTGGATTTGGACATCCTGATTCATGCGCCTGGGTCACCCTTCCACTCTTTCGCTTTTTTCTGCCTTTCATTCTACTTCCTTCCTTACCCATGCATAGCAAAACATAATAGACACTCCATGTAAACGTGACACAACTAACGTAAAACAGTGCGTGCTTATGGTTAATCATCATATGGCATTTATTTTCAGTCCAGAGTTCTGCCAGACACCTGTTTTCCCTGGCTTTGTAACTCTGCTTATGGCTGAAGGTCCATCTTGTAGTTCCACATCTTTCATTGCACAAATCTTCATAATTCTGGTAGCCTTTATTTTTATAAGCAAGTAGTGGTATAAATTAAACATAACGCCTTTAACCATAACACCTTAAGACTATTGCTTGATGATTCCTGATCTACATTCCAGATTGCAGGTCAAAACTTCTAACGGGAATATAGTGTCTAGAGTGATTGGCAGACTTAGCGGCTGAATGCCATTTCCTCCTCTCTGAAGAGCGGATGATGTAGTAGCTGAAGGAGGACATCCTGCTCCTGGTCTCCACTGCTCATTTTATGACTATGAGTAAAGAGTATGCCAGGAACCTACAAAAGTCCCTACTCCTGTCTTGTTCTAGTAAGAGCGTTGAACTCTGGAACTAAATCATACAGTTTCAATTTCTTCTTCTTCAGCTAAAATTATCCAAGTGACTATCACATCCATATAACGATTTTTCCAAACTGAAAAGATTTCCCATCAGTGGATCGAACTGGTCCAAGCCTGTTTCAGTTTCACACTACCCCGTGCATGTTTACAAAGCTTTTAATGAATAACAAATGAAGAAGAGGTCAGTTCAGGTCTTCAGCCTAAACCTTGGTGAACCCAACGAGATTGGTAGATCTCTCTCTCTTGCACAGAATCATTGTCATACTGGAAGTCTTTACTTGGCCTCAGGTACATTGAACACCATTGGTGTAACCCAGAATGACCGCTGTGCACCAGGCCTCTTCGCCTGACATCATTGTCTTGTTTTATCTTCTGGTTACTGAGTGGGCAAACCCAGCAAGCATGTTCTGAAATCTCATCATCATCATCATCATCATCTTCTTCCGCTTAGTCCAGGGTCGGGTCGTGGGGGCAGCAACCTTAGCAAAGAGGTCCAGACATCCCTCTCCCGAGCTACTTCCTCCAACTCTCCCGGGGGGGAGGGGGGGGGGGGGATACCGAGGCGGTCCCAGACAAGCCGAGAGACATAGTCCCTCCAGCGTGTTCTAGGTCGACCCCGGGGTCTCTTCCCGGTTGGACATGCCCGAAACACCACACTAGGGAGGCGTCCGGGGGGCATTCTGACCAGATGCCCGAGCCACCTCAACTGGCCCCTCTCAATGCTTGTTGTTCTGAAATCTATCGGAAAGTATTCCCAGAGTGTACGTTACAATAACTGCAGTATAGGGAAGTCCAACTAAATAATAGTTAATACCTGTGGTTTTAGAACGGGATGTGTCCACAAACTTTTTGCCCACATATGATATGATCATGCAGTTTTGATATTCGTGAGGATTTTTTTGCCTGTCCTTATCTATCCATCTATCTAACCATGATACTGTTATCTCTCAAGAATGAGTGGTTGAAGTGATAATAGGAGTAACAGGTTTCTAATTATCATTCGAACCAATCAATGATTTGATTTGATGGGATTTTGCAATTGACCCAAATGGTTCAGATCATATCAAGCTCTGCACAATTTTTTTTTTCCGGAATCAATATCGTTCTGGTTCTGATTGGTGGCGTTCTTCTTTGAAGTATGTTTTATAAGTATTTTCTGTGTACAACATTTTGTAATAAACAGTCCGAGCTTTTTTTGAGATGTATGCATTTCTATCTACGTGGTTGTACCTCACAGAGTCTGAGTCAGTCGATATCTACCCTCTTCCACATGCACACGGTCACACTTATCCAGAATTTTCTCGTAGAGTGTCGATCCATGCTTAGCCACGGGTGACTGTAGCATCATCTTCGTTCAAACCCCACATTTCCTGCTAATAAAGGGAATGCTTTTCTGCTTTACCACTCAGGAACCATTTTAATGGAGGTTTGATTGGCAGGGTGTGTTCTTTTGTGAGATTTAACCCAATGTACTGATGTCTGCTTTCTCTCCACAGTTTTGTCAGCCGGGAGGATGGAGGCTCTCTCGTGACAGGAAGCCTCCTACATTCTTTACAGTGGTACTGACAGACATTGACTCAGACCGGCACTACTGCTCCTGTCTAACCTTCTATGAGGCTGAGGTTAACTTGCAGGTGAGGCTGACTTTTGAAAAGGTTCATAACTAGATGATTTCATTCCCCGAACTTGCGTCAATGCATTGGACAGGATTGAAGTCTCTTGGGGAAACAGTAAAACGTACATTTTAGTGACTCTGAGGATGAGAATGCTGCCAGAGATGAGGGTGACACTAAATACGAAATGGCTGCTGCAGCTCACGTTCTGCTAATTCTGCTTTCCTATTGTCAGTTGGTTTAGGAACAAAAATGAAGGTTTTCTGTGATTTCTGTGCTGGCCAGTAATGCATTATCCTCGACGGGTTTTTTGACATCGCCAGGTGATCCAACGTGTTAATATCACTACCAGGTTGGAACAGCCAATCAGAAAGACACCATATCTCTGAGCATGCACACTTTAAAAGCACACCTGGACTGGTGTTGCTGGAAGGATCCAAAGATGATGTGTGTCATTGTTTTAAATGTTAATAGCACTAATATACCACAGGTACCCTTTTATGACAATCTTGGTTATAATAATAATAATAATACAAATATTTTTGTGCTTCCTTAAATTGAAGCCCCTGATAGATGTCTCTGCTTGTTAAACTTATCCAGTTTTCAATCCAAAATAATTAGAGTCTTTTCAGTTGTCCCTCGACATCATTATAAGTAAAGTTGACAGGTGGAGGAGGAGTATCAGGTCTATCACAGGAGGCAGAAGTGTAGTAAGGAGAGGGACGGAGAAAGGGTGGTGTGGCAGGGGGGGTTTCAGGCTTGCCCCAGACAAGTTAGATGGGGGCTGAGCAGCAGCGCAGTGTTAAATCTGTTTAACATATTCAGCTCATTGGTCGTGTCCTCACCTCACACGTAAGCATGCTGCCTCGCTATTGTCAGCTGTGGCATATACAGAAATGATCATCAGCATTAATTGTGATCCTTAAAAAATACAGCAAATATTTATAAAACAGGAGTGACTTTTAAATATTTATCATTAAAATTAAAAAAATAAATAAATAAATAAAAATCTTTATCTTTTTGAGAGGTTAAGGGGCCCTTTTGAAGGTGCACAGAGCCCACTGGCAATATTCTACCAAAATGTCAATGATTATATTGATACCACAACAAACATTTCATTTTGTTGTGATGTACAGACACTCCCCAACTTCTAAACGAGTTATGCTCCGGACGGCCGTTCGTTAGATGAATTTGTTTGTAAGTCGTTACAGGGTGTTCTTTAGAGGGGAAAGTATATTTAAAGCTTGTACAGGGATCCCTCGCTGCTTTGCGCTTCAATTAATGCGGCTTCAGTGCATCGTGTTTTTTAAAAAATTTAAAAAAATATATATATATATATTCATCGAATTAAAAAAATAAGGAAATTGTCACAAAAACAAGGCCAATTATGCAAAAAAAATACCATAAACAAACACACACAAAACACACACACACACAAAAAAAAAACCTACATCAGAACTGGATACATTTTTGCATCTGTGTGTGTACGCACATCTGCGCACGTGCGTGCGTATGTATGTATATTGTCGTCTTCATACCATCTGTTTGTATGTGTACAGACGCTCCACAGCTTAATAACGAGTTTGAGATGAATTTGTTTGTAAGTCGTTACAGGGCATTCTTTAGAGGGGAACTTATGTTTAAACCTTGTATAAGTAATCTATACGAGTTTGTACTGTATACAATCTCTCTCTCTCTCTCTCTCTCTCTCTCTCTCTCTCTCTCTCTCTCTCTCTCTCTCTCTCTCCCCCCTTCCCCCCATAATCTATGTCCCATGTTTCAACTCCTGGTTCCTCTCAAGCACAGCAAAGCGGATCTGATCAGATTTACAGAGTTTCACTCTTATCCAGTTCATTATAATGCTGGAGTCAATTTGCTTCTTCTTTGAAACTTCTGGCACAAGTTCAGAAATGTATCGGTTCTGCTTCTCTTCCCAGAAGGTGTAAAGCACGCCACGCCCCTCTGACGGAGCGTAGTATGTGTACCTCAGGATAATGTTTAATCATCATATTTCATACTTATATTTATGATTTATCTTACTGTAGATTTTATTCCATTTCTATTTCTACTTGTTCCTCAATTTCATTTCTCTTTCACTTTCGACCTTGGACACGAATGTTGGTAAGTTCGTGAGCGTCTGTATTTATATTTTATGTATATCTTATGTTATTTTTTTTAATGTTTAATTGTTATTATAAGCATTTATAGCATTGAATATATATTTTTTAATCTTATATACATGTACGTGTACGTCAGTTGGGGGTGGGGGCTGATCCTACTTTGCAGATTTTGATGGTCGCATGCGGATCTCGGTCCCAATTAACCACAGAAAGTGAGGGATCCCTGTATAAGTAACCTATACAAGTTTGTACGATATACAATCTCTCTCTCTCTCCCCCTCCCCCGCTCCCTCTCTCTGTCTGTCTGCATAATCATCTTACTTCATTCTATTGAATTTATCATTTATTGGTACAAGGTGCAAACCTAAATGCACCATAAATTATCAAGCCAACTGTGATGTCAGGAACAGCCAGACCCAAAATGCAGGAGACAGAGTCGGATGAACACAGAGAGACTTTAGTGTTACAGTGGAGGCACTTGAGCAAGGGGGAAACGTAGTCACTGCTGGTGACGAGGAGAAACATGAAAACTTTAGATACGGGGAACTACGGAGCGGAAACTGGTCGAGTGCGGAGCTGAAACCAGGAGCCAGAGAGATCACAGGAAAACAGGGACTTGAAGAGGGACGATCTTCTAGCACTGGGATGAGCGTGCTGCTCGTCTTTATAGAACGGTGAGTAGGATCAGGTGTGCACATTGAGATCCCGTCACGTGTGTCAGCCACGCCCCTCTGCCTACAGTGCTGGAGAGAGTTAGAGCCGCCAAAGTCAAAGTTCCCCAACAACACAGACCATAATACTGACGAACTTGTATATAATATCTCTCTCTCTCTCTCTCTCTCTCTCTCTGTAAAGACACTTTCAAAAAACAGATAAAAAGTGTTATGTATGTGAATTGTCTCTGCATTATTTATAATTTGGATTGAATATTAAGTGGACCTCAGGATAATGTTAATCATATTTCATACTTATATTTATGATATAGATTTTTTCTATATCTAGATATTCAACAAGGTCTTAGATATTCAACAAGGTCTTAGAAAGTGAGCAGATGCCAGAGGAATGGAGGAGAAGTGTGCTTGTGCCCATTTTTAAGAACAAGGGAGATGTACAGAGTTGTGGCAACTACAGAGGGATAAAGTTGATGAGCCATACAATGAAGCTATGGGAAAGAATAGTGGAAGCAAGACTAAGGGCAGAGGTCAGCATTTGTGAACAACAGTTTGGTTTCATGCCCAGAAAGAGCACCACAGATGCAGTGTTTGCTTTGAGGATGTTAATAGAGAAGTACAGAGAAGGTCAGAGGGAGCTGCATTGTGCCTTTGTGGATCTGGAGAAAGCCTATGACAGGGTGCCGAGAGAAGAACTGTGGTATTGTATGAGGAAGTCTGGAGTGACAGAGAAGTATGTTAGAGTGGTGCAGGACATGTATGAGAGATGTAAGACAGTGGTGAGGTGTGCTGTTGGTGTGACAGAAGAGTTCAAGGTGGAGGTGGGACTGCATCAAGGGTCAGCTCTCAGCCCCTTCTTGTTTGCTATGGTTATGGACAGGCTAACAGACGAGGTTAGACAAGAATCTCCATGGACTATGATGTTTGCAGATGACATCGTGATCTGTAGTGAGAGCAGAGACCAAGTGGAGGAAAATCTAGAGAGGTGGAGGTATGCCCTGGAAAGGAGGGGATTGAAGGTTAGTCTTAGTAAGACAGAATATATGTGTGTGAACGACAAGGACCCAAGAGGAACTTTGAGGTTACAGGGGGCAGAGATAAAGAAGGTGGAGGATTTTAAGTACTTAGGCTCAACAATCCAGAGCAATGGAGAGTGGGGAAAAGAGGTGAAGAAGCGCGTGCAGGCAGGTTGGAATGGATGGAGAAAAGTGTCCGGTGTGATGTGTGATAGGAGAGTATCGGCAAGAATGAAGGGAAAAGTGTACAAGACGGTGGTGAGGCCAGCAATGTTGTATGGTTTAGAGACAGTGGCCCTGGAGAAAAGACAGGAGTCAGAGTTGGAGGTAGCAGAGATGAAAATGTTGAGGTTCTCTTTGGGAGTAACGAGGATGGATAGGATCAGAAATGAGTACATCAGAGGGGACAGCACATGTTAGATGTTTTGGAGACAAAGTCAGAGAGGCTAGATTGAGATGGTTTGGACATGTACAGAGGAGGGATAGTGAGTATATTGGTCGTAGGATGCTGAGGTTGGAACTACCAGGCAAAAGGCCCAGAGGAAGACCAAAGAGAAGATTTATGGATGCGGTGAAGGCGGACATGAAGGTCGTTGGAGTAAGAGAAGAAGATGCAGAGGACAGGGAGAGATGGAGGCAGATCATTTGCTGTGGCGACCCCTGAAGGGAACAGCCGAAAGGAAAAGAAGAAGAAGAAGAAGATTTATGATATAGATTTTTTATTCAATTTCTATTTCTACTTGTTCTTCAATTTCACTTTGACTTTTGATGTCGGACAGCCCTGTTCGTATGTCTGGGTGTTTTTGTAAAACGAATGTTTGTAAGTAGGGTAGCGTCTGTACTGTGCAAGACAAATATATTGCACATGTCTAGTTCTCTCTGTTATATAACCTCACTGTCTCTCATAATACACATGAGATTTCTGTCATCTGAATATTCCCTGTGCTGTCACTTTGGCTTAGAAGAAGCTCATGTCCTCTTTTTAAATGTTTATCCTAAGTCATGCCCTTGATGGTTTGCAGCGTATCATGTTTCATTGAGATTTCACTGAAATTCTAAGACCAGACAAAGCTTCATCTAAAAACAAAAAACTGCTTCACATATTGTAGAACCATTGCGGTGGTTCTTTCCAAAGTCGAAGTGACTAAAAATCTTTACTGTATATCAAGCATCCTGTCAAACTTCCTGACAATCGCACCAGATCGCCAGCTCAGCATCTGGAATTCAAACCTGCTCATTATGACCAAAATATATCACCCTTTGTAATGCAGTGAATCACAGTGAAATTACATCTTACAGTCAGAATACTTGCTGAAGGTTAATTAGGTTACCATTGCATTCTGGAATCAGACCATTTACCACTGGCATCTGTTTTCCTGTGAACACATCAAGTTGAACCTTGTTATCTCAAATTAATCCACATTAACTGGAGTGATTTCTTTGGTTTGAAACCTTGTGGTTTTGGGTAATAGATGAAAGACCTCTTTGGTCATTTTTCTATAGAATTTTCCACTCAAAATCCAGTTGTTTATTTTGGCCTCATACCTCCACCATGGCAGTACGCAGAGTTTTTCCAATAATGAATTCAATCGATGCAAATTCAGCAATGTGGAATGGTTCGTTCTAAATAAACTGATTTAATATGAGCAGTTATGGTGAGAACACATTTTAGGAGCCAGATTTATGTAAAATTCCAAGTGTTCCATAAACATTTTTATAATATGGACAATATAATGACAGCTGTTTAGTTGTGGCCTGGTTCTTTTGAATGTTATGCAACCCTTTGGCCAGGCTGGGAAGCACATCAGGTCTAGAAACTGTGATGGCCCCCAGCTGTTGGCTGGTGCTGTGTCCTTTTCTGTCTTCTTCCGAGGCCATCGTCTTGTTCTCTTCTTGTGATTAAAGAGACGTTTTATTTTTCCTATGTGTTTTTTTTTTTTTTTTTTTTTTTTTTTTTGTGATGTGGCATGCCAAAGGCCACCCTGATTGGTGCAGATGCAATGTCATTACACTCTTTAAGAACAAAGAATTATTCTTTATTATTAGACAAGATGTTTATGCCTCCCAGTGGTCCTGTTCACTATTTATTCTTTTCATTTATTCCCATGATTCAGTCCACACAGAGTTTGACAGTAGTACGTTGCAATGGGATATGGTAATCAATGTTCTAGATGCAGGTGGTGGTTTAGCATCATATATAATTAATAATCATAATTATCAAAATAATAATAACATCCCTTGAGCTTGAGGCAAATAATTGTTTCAGTACATACTACATGGAAACATAATGAAAAAGCACATGATGGGAGAGTTACAAAAGAATGAGGGGTTTACTTATCAGGGCCAATTTTGTTGATTTTTAAAGTAGATAAACACAATTTTTCAGCTCAAAATTGTAAAATAATTTAGCACAAAATTTTCACCAGTGATGAATAATAAATGATGAAAGTATACATTGAATATATTTCCAACAGTAATGTGATTTATTTACAAGTGTGTAATAAAAAAAAAGATATATGTATATATATATATATATATATATATATATATATACATATACACACACACACATATATACACATACTTATACACAGGGATCCTTGCTACTTTGTGCTTCAATTTATGCGGCTTCAGTGCACCGCTTTTTTTTTTTTTTTTAAATAGTCATCGAATTAAAAAAATAAGGACATTAAGGAAGAATAGGCGGAAAACTTAAGGAAAATGTCACAAAAAAAAGCCAATTATGCAAAAAAAACAACAAAAAAAAACCCCAACATTCAAAAACAAAAATAACAACCCAAAATCCCGCGCGCGCGTCTGTATGCTTGTGTATTTATATTTTGTGTACATCTTACGCATTATTTTTGAATGTTTAATTGCTATATAAAATTCAAAATGTTACAATAAGTATATCACAACAGTAATATCAGCAACAACAATATTATAATAGTTATTTTAACATTTTTTTAAATTAATAATATAACACAATTTTTAGTAACCACATTTTTTTCTCTTTAATTATTTTCACACTGAATGTTTTTTTTAATCCTCAAATGGTGAGCCAATCAGTTTGCTTTGTTGTTGTGTAGTTACTAATTTATAATAGGTCAGATGGGCTATTCAACACAAAATTTTTGATTGTGTAGTATATGCTTAAAACTTTTCTTCATAGTACGTTTACTCATTAGAGTCCAAAGACTTGAATTCCAAATTTGCTTGTTCAGACAGGTCCTTAAGGGTTTCTGCTCAGTCTGGCTATTTTCAAATTACTGAGTCATCATGGACTCCTACATAAGTATGTCATAATTTGTTGAATTTCTGGTATTTTTTATACTTTACTGCTTTTTTATTGAATTTGGAAAGATAAATTTACAGCTTTGACTGTTGGAACATCAACATTGGAGACTCCTTCAGTTAAAGATAAAATAAACATTTACATATTATTTTGCTTGTATAATGTTGCTCTTCGCTGTAAGTTCCTGTCAATAAACTGTTACAGGAGAAACAATAAGTAATAGAATGAATGCTTTAACATATAAAAACCATGCACTGCTGTAGTATAAGTCATTTAATGATATTATACAATTAATATGTAAAATTATTAATTAAGAAAGTTAAAGAATCTATTGAAGCACTATAATGTCATATGTTTGTCATGTTCCACAAATCAAAAATGCAGTGGAAAGTGTGGACACGCAGCCTGATACAGCAAAAAAGTAATCCATTCTCAAAATCCATGTGATTTTTGGAAGATCAACATTTAATTCACAGTTTAATAGAAGACTACAGAATTCAGAGTCCTGAAGTAAATTTTATCTGATTGGAAGCAACAGTTATGGAATGTATTTTCCTCTCGTAATTGAGCCAAATCCTCCCAATAACACTGAAATGTGTTTCTCATCTGTAGGGGTATTTAAATCCCAGTGCTCTCCATGGAAGATGCTGTGGCCCTCGCGGCATGTTTTCATTGTCTGAGTAAAAAAGGCAATAAAGAGGCGAGTCAGCAGGGTTGGAAAGGTGGTCACCAGTATGAGCTTAAGTGCATTATGGAGGCTCAAATGTGGCAATCTGAACCAGATTCAGTGCATCAGAACTCAATATTGGTTTCATATTAGAAAAAGTAAATTAAAAATGAGTCACCTAGGCTCAATATTTGTTATAAATCTGTTTGTGTTTATGCTTTTTCCAATTTCACTTGAAGAATGAATCACAATCCCAAATTAGTAAATTACGTGCAATGGGTTTTTTTCACGCATTCGGGTTTTTGCTGTTGAATAAAGGTACCTCTTTTAAATCTACATGGGGATGAATTGAATATTGTTTATCATCATCATCATCATCATCTTCCTCCACTTAATCCAGGGTCGGGTCACAGGGGTTGCAGCCTAACCAATGAGGTCCAGGCATCCTTCTCCCCAGCCACTTCCAGCACTTCAAGGTGATCACCGAGGTGTTCCCAGACCAGCTGAGAGACATAATCCCTCTAGTGTGTTCTGGGTCGACCCCGGGGTCTCTTCCCAATTGGACACCAAACCAGGGAGGTGTTCGGGAGGCATTCTAACCAGACGCCTGAGCCACCTCAACTGACTCTTCTTAAAACGGAGGAGTAGTCCTACTTCGAGTCTACTTTGGTTATGGATTGCTGAGCTTCTCACCTTATCCCTAAGGGAGTGCCCCGCCACCCTGCAAAGGAAGCTAAGTTCAACTGCTCGTAATCATAGGTAGGGGTTGGAATGTAGTTCGAGTGGTAAATTGAGAGCTTTGCCTTGTGGCTCAGCTCCCTCTTCACCACCATGGCCCGGCACAAGCCAAGCTTTCTAGCAGAGGCTGCAACAATCTGCCTGTCAATCTGCCACTCCATCCTGCGCTTATTCGCGAACATAACCCCGAGATACTTGAATTTCTTTACTTGGCATGGGACCTCATTCCAGATCCGGAGGGTGTATTCTACCCCTTTCTGGCTGAAAACCATGGCCTTGGGCTTATAGGCACTAATTCTTATAACTTGGCAGTAAATTGCTCCAATGAGAGCTGGAGGTACTCGGTTTATGAAGCCAAATAGACAACACCACCTGAAAAAAAGCAGAGATTAGATCCTATGGCTATCAAACTAGGACACTCCGGTTTGCCAATCCAGAGGTACGGCCCCTGATGACCACGTGATGTTGCAGTGACCTGTCAACCAAGACAGTCCTGCAACATTTAGAGCCCTGAGATATTCAAGGTGGATCTCATCCACCCCTGATGCCCAACCATCGAGAAGCTTTTTGACTACCTCGGCAACCTCAGCTTCAGTGATGGATAGACCCCCACCCAAACCCACTGGCTCTTCGTTCTTCATGGAGGGCATGTTGCTGGAATTCAGATAGTTCTTAAAGTATTCCTTCCACCTTCGAACAACATCCCAGTCCAAATGAGCAGCTCTCCACTTCCACTGTAAACAACATTTGTGGAGAACTGCTTTCTCCCCCTGAGGTGCTGGATGGTGGTTCAGAACCTTTTCATGGTCCAAATGATAGTTGCTGTCCAGACCCTCAACAAACTCCCATGCCCGAGATTTTGCACTGACGACAGCTCAGGCTGCAGCATATTTGGCCTGCTGGTGCCTGTATGCTGCCTCAGGAGCCCATAGGCCGATGAGACCTGACAGGTCTACTTTTTCAACTGGGCAGCTTCCAGATTCAGCTCCATCAGGGTACACTACCAAGTTTAAGGGTAACTGCCACATCAGGCACTTTCCGGAAATAGGTATGGGCTGCTGTCTCAACAATGGAGGCAGGAAACATGGCCCATTCGGATTCCCTGTCCTTTGCCTCATTTGAGATGTGGTTGTAGCTCCGCTGGAGGTGAGAGTTAAAGGCCTCGCGATGACATAAAATTATTTATACTGTGATATATTTTGACAATATTGCCCACCCCTACACAGTGGACACAAAGTTAGATTATGTAATCATAGAGCCATAAATTCATGTGGATCTTGGTCAAGATCCTGATGGCACTACAAGTTTGAGCCTGACCAGTCACTGTTCAAGTCCTTGCTTGTCATCAGAGAGGAAGGTCAGGAAATCAGCTGTGACTACATCAACAACCGGTGTTGTCAAACTAGGTGTAAAAAAAAATACATTTTTGACAGTTATTTTTGTTTGGGATATCATATCCCAGATAGCTACTCTTTTTGTGTTTCACGACAAGGTCTCGTGTCCCAGTGTTAATGTTTGGCTCTCTAAATTTGTCAGCACAATTACTTCTTAACCAGCTTGAATTTGTGTATTCTGACCTAAATTAAAGCAACCTCAAGTTTCTGTGTTTTTTCTTTGTCCTTATTCACTTTGCCCTCAGTCAGCATCTAGCTAGTGTTTAGATTAATACTGTGTTATTCCACAATAGTTATGTTTGTTTAAAGGTCACCTTAACATTGCATGAGCGCTGAACACAACTAATTACACCTTAGACAACGGAACCATCTACCAGAGTGAAATACCGCCTGTGGACTTCCCAGATGACAGCTCACAGAAATCATATTTTACACATGCTGAGGTCATTAAATCCCAGAGATGATTTGATTTTGGAATGTCAGAGTCAAAGGTCACGTTTAAGGAATAGGCATTTATTTGCTGTGTTAAAATTGGAATTTCTTATATCTCAGATAAACATGACATGAGCCCATAGATGCAGTGAGACCAATAGGACATTGTGTGCATTCTTTTAAACAGTATCATCCCCTTTGTCCTTGAATGACCTTGAGAGGTCAAAATCCAGCTTAATTACTTACTAATTGGAAACCAATGTAAGGACATACAACTAGTAAGATCAGCACATGGAAATTGAAACCAAAAATCATTTAAGGCTTATTATGAGGGAATAAGCATTTTAGAACTTAACAAGGGAATTATTATTATTATTATTATTATTATTATTATTATTAGAGTAGCACAGTGGTGTCATGATTTGGATGTCTGCCTCACGGCAAGAAGGTACTGGGTTCGAGGCCCATGCCAGGCATGGGCATTTCTGGGTGTAGTTACATGCTCTTTCAATTCTTGTATGGGTTTCCACCATATAGAACTTCTTTTCCCTTCTACCTTCCAAAGACATGTACATTATGCTAATTGGATGTTCCGAATTGTTTGTAGGTGTGCGAGTGGATGTGGGTGTGTCCAGAGTGTACCCAGTCTGCAACTGCAGTATGATGATGATTATTATTATTATTTGCATGGCAGAAGTAATTTGCACTGTTTGAGTGCTCCTCTAGTATTTTTTTGTCTTCCTCCAGTTGCTGACTCATTAGTAATGAAAGTTGACTTTTGCATGCTTAGGTTGTAATCAGTGCTGTTTTTTTTTTTTTACCCCAACTTTTTCAACTATCCACTGTTTTATTGTTAGTTTTGATTCATACCCAGTGTCAGCAAGCTCCATATCTAGTTGTTCCTCAGAAATGCCAATGCCCATTCATGTCACCATACTCTCATAACTACAGATAAATTCTTCCAAGAATAATATGAATAATAAATATGAAGATCTGGTCGTAGGCTGCCGTAAGCTGGAAGGCACAGTGTATGCCCATCGAGGTTGGCTGCAGAGGGTTCGCAGGCCAATCACTCTATAAAACCTTGAGTGTGCTGGGCATTACGGGGATGGAGAGGAGACGAGCCATCAAGAGGATCACTGAGGAAGCAGAGAAAGCCTCGAGATGGCTGTGGATTAGGAGAGGAGATCCATGGGAAAGCAAAAGCCACCTGAACACAAGCCGGGTCTGATCAACCATGGCCGGGTCGCCTGGGCGAGGGTGTCTGATGTTGAAAGACCCGAAACATCCGAGGACCTCAGGTTACATCACTGATGATGTGTTCAGGAACATCCTAGAGATGTATCATAACAATGCTTTCATTCTCAACTAATATTAAAAAAAAAAAAAAAAAATGAAAGCAAGTGCTTCTATGATACAGTTGATCTATGTAACACCATCTGGGGTTTTTTTTTAATGCGAAAAGGCCAATTTTTATTTCGAGCTTGTTATACAGAGATTTGGAAATGAGTTTTTTTACCCTTAGATTTCATTTATACAGTGATGTCATCATGTTTAGTTCAGTATTGTGAAACATTACATTTCTTTACAGTGACACAATGATTTTAATGTAATTGATTTGATTTGCATCTACCAGGGCTCTGGAACATGGTATTTCTATCATGAGCCGTCATAGGTTAGAATAACATTCCCCAGGCCACTGGCAAGGTCTCCTGGAAAAAACATTTTATGCAATTACACAGTTTTTCTAAGATTAAGGCCTATTAATAGGACGACACTTGTTTGACTTCCATTTCCTTTTAGATTTCTGGCATTCGCGCTCAACCTTAATCTCTTATCACAGCTTTTTTTTTTTTTTCTTCACCATGTTTATCCTTGAGTGGTGTGAACTCAGCAAGAGCATGAGCTCATGCGGTACGCAGGCACCACTGACTCGATTTGCTAGCTTTTTTTCATGTTTGTTGAAAATGTTAATTTCAACAAACCTCTGTTTCGTGCATTGCTTTGTATAATTTGTACATTTTCCAGATTTGTCAATGTTTTACAGGTAGATGTCCTGCCTGTCGATGATTCTCAGTCTTTTGGGGGTTTTTTTCAGGGCACGAAGGTGCAAAGTGATGAAGATGAAGATGACGAAGAAGAAGATGGTCTGATCCAGCCAGCAGAAGTTTTTGCACCTAAAAGTCTAATCCTGGTTTCCAGATTAGATTTTCCAGAAATATTCAGGGTAACATACAAACACTTCAGTACTGCCGACAACAACAAAAAATTAGTGTAACAGACACAAACACTCTAGTATTGACAAAAAAAAAGGGTAACACATACAAGCACTCCAGTACCGATAATGTAAAAAAAAAAAAAAAAATCAGATGCACAAACATTCCAGTACTGACAACACAAAAATATTCAGACACGCCAACACTTCAATAGTGACAATACTCTTTTTAGTAGCAGTGCTGAGTTCATTATTGTGGTTTGATTTTTATTTACTCTTAATTCCCCATCCTCACAGTTTTCCTCATAATTAATACATCCTTCATATCCTCAAGTGATTGTACTTGGATTCTTGAATCTGACTCTTTCGATGATTGGCCATAGTTTTGTCACAGCAAAAGTGATAGTAGTCAAATGCTGAGCTCCTTTGTAAAACAACGGATGTTTATTTCGAAGTCTTCAGTGTCAGCACGATGAAACTGTTTCAATACATTACACAACATTAACGTTAAGTACAAACAGGAAAAAGAGTAAGATGTGCCCCTCTTTAATAAATGAATAAAAATTTTAAAAGTTAGCATGATTTCACCACCATGTCTTACCCTAACTCCTCCAACTGCATAATTAAAAAAAAGTTATAAAGTGGGACTGAAGTTTAAAGTTCAGGTGGAAAGTGGTGATCTAAATAAGGGTAGGGACTGAGAAGATGGCCTGCCCAGCTTAGATTAGCCATTGTAAACATATTAAATTAAAAAAATTCAACATGGAGAAGTACCAAACAGCTGATTCAAGGTCAGTATCAGCCTTAGACGAATGACTTTACCCACCTGATGCATGTTTTAGTCATTTTCTACCTGAAAAAAATATAAATTCTGCAGAGATTGAGACACTGTGTTCACATTAACACCAGCATTGATGTAACGGGATCCCTCGCTACCTCGCGCTTCAATTCATGCGGCTTCAGTGCATCGTGTTTTTTTTTTTTTTTCTTTTTTCTTTTTTTTAATATTCATTGAAATAAGGAAATTAAGGAAGAATAGGGGAAAAAGTTAAGGAAAATGCGCAAAACAAGGCCAATAATGCAACCCCGCAACAAAAACAACCCCCTACTTACATTTTTGTGAGGTGCGCCTTTGAATGCGATCAAACGTGCACGTCCGTATGTCTGTGTATTTATATTTTATTTACATCTTATGCATTATTTTTCAATGTTTAATTGTTGTTATAAGCATTTATAGCGTTGGATATGTATTTATTGATATTATATACACATATACATGTACGTATACAGGGATCCCCCACTTTCCGCGGGTAATTGGGACCGAAATCCACGAAGTAGGATCACCCCCACCCTCGACTGACGTATACATACATGTATATTTGTATATATTATCAATAAATACATATCCAATGCTATAAATGCTTATACAGTAAAAACAATTAAGCACTGAAAAAAATAACATAAAGTTGTAAATAAAATAGAAATACAGACGCTGTTCAACTTACCAACATTCGTTTTGCAAACATCTGGAGATACCAACAAAGCTGTCCATGGTCAAAAAATATGGAATAAAATCTACAGAAAGATAGATCATAAATATAATATGAAATATGACTAAACATTATCCTGAGGTACACTTAATACTAGGCTTCGGCAGAGGGGGGGCGTGGCTGCGCATACGCGCACACACAGATGCAACAATGTGTTCAGTTTTGATGGGAGATTTTGGGTTGGTTTTTGTTTTGTATTGGTTTAGGGATTTTTTTTTTTTTTTTTTGCATAATTGGCCTAGTTTTTGTAACATTTTCCTTAACCTTTCCACCTATTCTTCTTTAATTTCCATATTTTTTAATTCAATGAATATTTATTTATTTATTTATTTTTAAAACCGCGATGCACTGAAGCTGCATTAATTGAAGCACGAAGTAGCGAGGGATCCCTGTACATCAGTCAGGGGTGGGGGTAAGGGGGGGGTGTTCATCCTACTTTGCGGAATTCGGTTGTTGCGGAGGGATCTCGGTTCCACTTAAGCACGGAAAGTGAGGGATCTCTGTATTTTAAAATAGTATTAATGTGGTATGTGTACTAACAGTATGGAAGTTTGAGTATTCAGATGCAACCTTTGTTTTCCGGAAGGTGAATCATTGCTCTGCAGACGTACTGTTAGGCGTACTGTTGCAAGTGAAATTAGTCTCGGTGGTGGCATTTCCTGTAAGTGATGGTTAAACCCTATTAAATTTTACTAAGACCCTCAGAAGTGCTTTGCTGTGTTAACTGTACCAACAAGAAAGAGCTCTTTTTTCAATCAGATGTGCACTGATAATTGAAGCAGTGTGTCTGGTGGGTATCTGTGTATACACTGTGACTGACTTTGCTCTCTCCCTTCAGGGCTGTTTGGGGTTGATCTATACTGTTTACATCGACAGTCTGAACTGTCCTCTGGAGGGCCTTGTGGCCAACCTTCTGACATGCACTGTGCCGACAGCAGGAGGATCCCAGGTGAGACATTACTCAGCAAAGCAACAATTCCTTGAATACCTTTACCTCCGACCCCCGCATTTCGAAGGGGGGGGATGCCGGCACCCTGGAGGGGTCACTTGGGGTTAATTGGCCCGATCTGGTTGGGCTGGACGTGTGGCTATGTCAAAGACATGGTCTTTTCACTTTCTTTATTTACCCTAGAGAGTTTGGTTAAGTAGACACAACCCTAATGCCAGATGTTTGAAATATTTCATCCCCCCCCCCCCCCCCCCCCCGGTCTTCCTTGCTAATTCAGCGGTGTCAGCATTTATATTTTAGCTGTGATTTAATGTTTTTGACATCTTGCTGTGTCGATATGGGAAACACATATCATACAATGATCCTTCGCGACTTCAAGCTTCAATTTCTGCTGCTTCAATGCATCGCAGTTTTTCAAAAATATTCATTGAAAAATAAGGAATTTAAGGAAAAAGTTAAGGAAAATGCCACAAAAGAAGGCAAATTATGCAAAAAACAAAACAAAACAAACAAAAACAACCTCAAACCCCAAAACAATACTAATTACATTTTTATGTGAGGTGCACCTCTGTATGTGTGTGTGTGTGTGTGTGTGTGTGTGTGTGTGTGTGTGTATTCATATGTTAATTACATCTTATGCATTAATTTTGAATGCGTAATTGTTATTATAAGCATTTATAGCATTGAATATGTATTTATTGATGTTATATACACATATACATGTACGCATACGTCAGTCAGGGTGGGGGGTGTTGTTCGATCCTACTTCGTGGAAATCGGTCGCAAGTGGGACCCCGGTCCCCATTAACCACGGAAAGTGAGGGATCCCTGTACATAAGAGCTAAACCTTTTACATCAAGAAAGTCAACGTCTTAAAAAAAAAAAAAAAATAGGGGGAAACTACTGCCTTGCATTGTCGGCAACCTTTTTCGGACAGGATGAAATTTGCATATTGTAATTTCATATTTTAAGGAGCTTTGCTCTGAATATTTTTCCATCCGAACTGGCTGTGTCTCTTTTTTTTTCCTACCTGCTATTTTTACTCTCATCCAGGTACACTTACATGTACTTTAGTGTGGGTTTTTTTGGTAGTCTTGTTTTTTTTAATTTATTTTTTATTTTATTTTTTACATGTACATACTTTATTTGAGACAGTTTCTTTGACATTTACTGTCATTGTAAAATCTTTTAGCCAAGAGAGATGTTTTGTTCACTAATTTGGTCACAGTTGCATACTACAGAACAGGGGGTGGCCGAGCAGTCAAGAGACCGAGAGCCACAATTTTTTTACTGTGTTACTGCAGAGAGCCACATCATAAACTTGGGCACCCATGAACATCACCTCTCTCTCTCTCACACACACACACACACACACACACACACACACACACACACACACACACACACCTCTGCTCAACCAGATTTATCGTAAATTCACATACCACCATGAAAAAATACATATTTGAAGGCAACCGTGATTCAGTAGCCGTTTAAATGTCTGATATTCTGTGATGAACAGTGTGGTGGGACAGTTGGACGTCCAATACTATTCATTTTAGTTTTCAATTTTTAGGAAACAAGATTTCAGCAACATCACCGAGGCATGCTTCATTGTCTGCCATTTTGTCGCTCCTGTGATGTTCCAAGCCACTTGATGCAAGCGTTACAGTCTCTGAACGCTTCGTAAATTTTTTGCTAAAACTGTGTCTGCTTTTCTGCCTGACTTTTCACAGCGAACAATTCGTACTTGCGAAGTTGAATATCTTTTGGAAATTTTTGGTTGAAGTAAGCGTGGCGTGAACTGAAGTGGTGTTGAAGATTTGCAGCTTTGAACTACGTTAACGACGCCTAAAGGCAGAATGGCTTCCATTACGTTCAACAACAACAAAAAAAAAACTCTCTCCCACTTTATTTAAAACGTCTTGTATTCATCTACATATTTTTGTGAATGATCATTGCACATGTTATTTTTGCTGTGCATTTTCCCCTGCCATTTAAAGAGCGAATTTGAATCAAATTGTTCATTTAAATGACCTTGCCCATACTGGGAAACTTTGCAGTATTTTCATCTCATGCTTATGCACATTTGATGGGGGGGGACGACGACGACGACGACGACGACATATAGAACTCAAGCGAAGCGAACACGCACATTTAAAAAAAAAAAAAAAAAAGAAACCTTCACAAACTTCGATATGAACACGAGCCGCATAAATTCAGGCAAAGAGCCACATGTGACTCGGGAGCCGTGGGTTAGCCACTCCTGCTATAGGACACATAAGAAGAGCACATGGGTAATTAAAACCAATACTATATAGGACCGATTTGCTACATTATCCTTTCTGTGTGGTGGAAGTACCTGGCAGTCTGAGTACCCTCAAGTTGTTTGTTTCGTATTCTGCGTAAATTGTTAAAGAAACTTGAGATACTTGTTTAACGTGTGTTTATACACTCAACTGCTTAATTATTTTCTGTGGTGCCCCCTCTAGGAAGAAAAAACATTTCATGCTCCCCCACTGCCCCACGAGTGACTATAAATAGTATTATTTGTCGATAAAATTGTTATTAGTAAACCTCTACATAACATTGTATCTTTATTAACATTAAAAACAAAAAAAAGAAAGAAATATAGCTCAACTTACAATAAAGAAAAACTTCATTAGCATTGTTTTTTAATCTGTAATTGAAAAGATTTAAAGTGCACCAATGTGCCTGAATTTAAAAACGTAAAAAAATCCTTATTTAAACTTCAATTCAACTTATTCATGTCTGAATATCTCCGTCTCTCTCCACCTTTCTCTTCGCTCCTGTTAGAAAATTTTCAATGTTGTTTCTTGAGGGGTTGTTTACTGCATTTCATATCGTTTGCTCGTGCAAAAAACCACTACACCGTAGCGCGGCAATGAGAGTGCCACTGCCAACTACTGGAGTGGGGGTGCAACTACACTTAATTTTCTTACCCGATTCCAGAAAACCATGTTTCCCATACCACCCCCCCTTGACACCATACCGTGCCCCACTATTTGAGAAACACCGATCTAAATGCAAACAGGTAGTGGAATTATGACAAAAATGTCCCCTCCCCTTCATCTTTTTAACAATGTAGTTTTCACCTTTACATAATAATTTATTTAGTTGCTTGGTTAGTTTTTTGTGTGTGTGTGTCTAAATCATCAGAACCAATGGAATGAATGTGAGCTGATGTGATCTGAAACAGGACATCGTGTTGAACACTAATAATAATTAACAGGTTTTGGTGTAATGTGCAGATCCATTTCATAATCCCTCCTGCAGCCGTTGTTCTACCCAGCTGTGCAGCGAGATCAAGTCAAGCGCAAGTTATAAACTCCTCTTTAGTACAAACCAAACTGCTGCTCACATGAACGTAAGGGATCGCAGCGTCAATCAATGTCTCCCATCCTGCCTTCGCTTCATGTTATTTGGTTTTGTTCCATGTTAAACGTCACTCCGTAGAACCACACACGGAGAACATTAGCAATGGGCATTTGGACTTTAACTATGAGTCGTATTGCTGTAGACGGCTGCCGCGTTTGCCCATTTTATTTTTAGAGGAAACCTATGATTTGGGGTTTTCTCTATGCCACTACTACTGCACAGGCTAGATGATTTTGGTTGTGATGTGGTGACAGTACAGGATAAATTCAACATGAGAGTACACAACCTGAACACACAGATCCCTTTAAGTGATCTGAGTGCAGTGTGGTTCATACCGTTGCTATATTTTCGGTTTCACTCCTCAGTTGTGGCTTGAAGCTTTCCATATTTCTAACTTTTTAATAATGTAAATCATAATATAAAGGCTGTCATTAGAACTGACAGTAACATATCGTCACTGTTTATGTCTATGTTCACAGAAGCTCTTTTCACTTGGAGCTGGAGACAGACAGTTGATTCAGACTCCACTAAACAACGACCTGCCTGTTACCAATAAAAGTGTAGCGCTTCTCTTCCAGCAGCTAGGTGGGTCCTCCTCACTTCCATGTCCATTATTCTGCATCGGTTCCTCCATTCATCTGTCAGTATTCTGATGAAAAAATAATAAATTGCAATACAGAGAAGATTTGAATAAAGCAGAAGGTAACTAATTGTCTTTTATCATGAGATCATTACATGTATTTACTGAATATCCTTCTCCTTTGTTTAGAGATGAATGAGTAGAATAAAACATCCATGTGGTGAATGTGTGCAGCCACAAATGTTTTCTCGCTATCATCTCCTGAAGTGTTTTATTCCATTTGTACCACACAGATTTGATAATGGCTTTACATTTGTTGTAATTTTCACCCATTTACCTAATATTTATAGAATGTTCAAAAGCAAGACATTTCTTATTACTTTATTATAGGCATGGTCACACCCTCATGTTAACCATTTGATGAATCCTGCAGCTTGCTGGTGTTGACTAATAGTTCACTGGACTTCGCAAGTTGTTCTTTAGATTCAACCCGCAACTCCTTGGACTTAATCAGCAGTTCAATAGAATTGACTTGAGTTTAATGGATTTCACTTGCAGCTCATTCAACTTGACTCTTGGGTAATTTGACTTTGCTTACATTGGATTTGATGAGCAGTTTTAGTTTGTTAGACCTGACCAGAATTCCATTGTACTTCCGTAGTAATTTAATTGGATTTAACTTTATGATTATTGAAACTTACAACTATTTAATGGAACTTGAAAAGCAGTTAATTGGATTGAAGTGCAGCTTATTTGATTTGACTTATATTTAATTGGACTTGTCAAGCAGTTCACTGGAGTTGATGAGTAGTTTACTGGACTTACCGTATTCGACGTAATAAGCGTCTTGGGTGCTCAAAAAAAAATTGAAGTAGGTGGACGCTTATTAAAATGTTTACCAGCGGAGTGGAGCAGTAAGTGCTTATTACCATTGAGGTGAAAAACATGAATAATAACAGAACAATAAAAGAGTTTTATTGGTATTTGTGTTATTCATTTTGTGGTATCAACCAAATTACTTACATGAGAACTGAAAATAAACAGAAAACAGCATAAATCTTTTAATAAAAGACCCCTTACTTTTGCCTCTCGGTGCTGTTCTTTTAAGCATTTTCCTGGAAGTAAAATCAAACCAATCAACACGAATGTCAACTTTAGCACATGGCACGTTGAACCAATCAACACGAGCATAAACAAAAGCACATGTCCAGGAACATCCTTAAATTTATGAAGTTGGTGAGCAGGAGAATCGGGTGAAAAATCCTCGTCATCACTTTGTGATGGGTCCTTATCTGGCTCATCGCTCCATTCATTCAGAGCATCCCATAGTTTTGCTATAGCAGTTTCTAAGAGTTCATCGATTGTTAGACATATTTACCAAGAGAACACAGTAAAACAACAGCGGAACAATCAAATGTGTTGTTACTGATTAACATTATAGACATTCCCCAGTGGCAGAGGGTCTTGAAATACCATGTAAACTCACTTTTACAGGCAGTGAATGCCTCATTTTACGGTTATAGAGACTGATCGAATAAAATTGGTCACTTTGATCTATGATTTTACTCCCAGTACATATGGGCGGTTATTAGATGTAAGATAAAAACCATCGGGGGAGGGCTTATTGGAGCAGCGTGCTTATTACATGGAATATGGTAAAAAAAAAAAAAAATTAATAAAAAAGGACCCCTTACTTTTCCCTCCCGGTAAATCTTCCAAATTGTGAACAATAGCAGCAACCATTTTCCCAGAAGTAAAATCAAGCCAATCAACACGAATGTCAACTTTAGCACATTCCAAAATGAACCAATCAACACGAACATAAACAAAAGCACAGGGGTTCGCTGCTTATTGGAACAGGGCGCTTACTATGCCAAATACGGTAATTTACACCTCATCAGGACTTAATTAATAGTTAATTGGAATTGATTGACAGTTCATTTGACTTGACTGGCAGCTCAGTGGACTTGATTGCGTGGCTGATTGAACTTGACCGAGGGCTTTTTGGGCTTGATTTACACTTCATTATTTTTACTAAGATTTCTTTGGTCATGATAGGTTCTGTAAGGATTAATTCATGGCTTATCATTTATGAAAATGTGATTGGTGTGAGGGTTACTGTTAGCTGTTTGTATTTAAGGGGATCATGTTTTTGTTTTTATTAGTTTGTTTGGTTTCTGTGTGTAATGTATATTCACGACTATAAATCATTTTAAGATGATGATTGAAGAGTAAATTGTTATGAATCCTGGCGTCCTCACGAGGATATTGTGCAATAATCCTATAAGTGCACATTTGTACAACGTTTGCTCTGACATGTGGTTGTGCAATGTTTTCAAAGCACATTTTGTACATTTTGTTACACGTGAGGAAAAGTCAACAAAGAAAAAATGTCAAACTTTTTCAAGGGGTAGAAATAATTCTCCCAGCTGGTGAACAGGAAAGTGCGGTATTGCATGAAAGCGATAGGTAGTGACCTTCTTTGGAATGCTGTCAGAGTTAGCACATGTCGATTTGGAGACATTCATTAAACTTTATCAGTAATGCAGTCATCTGGACATTATTGAAACGTTGAGAGTTTATATGATGGACAAATTATCCGCAGGATGATGCTCTCCTGAGCCTGGTTCACGTCAAGCATTGAAGCACGTGTTTCATGTTCACCGAACTTGAGATAACAGCTGTGATAAGCCTCATGTATGTAAGGTCTCAATGTGAATTCCAGAATATTCAATGACCTCTTCCTATTTTGTTGGACGCCGAGTGTGTCCTCATGTGCTATTGAGGCCAGACATCATTGTGCCGAAATGGAGCAATATTTTTTTCTTTGTCACACAAGACCTTGAAGGTGAACGAGGTTGAAATCGACACAAACAACAAGCACAAAACTGTAACGGTAACGAAACACTCAAAGCTTCAGGGGACATTTACAAACCAAATTCTCTTGTAGTCGCTAATTATTTTGGCACAGATTGGCTTGAACTTTTGAACGTTTTTCTTCTCAGCGATACCAGAGAATTCTGACAAATCTTTATACAGATCCCTTGAGCTTTATACAGAGTCATGAAATTAAGGATGCACACTTAAGACCACACTACATAGTCCTTTGTGAATCATACAACATGCTCCAGCTCCCCCAACTGATACATCCCAGCATGAGAATAGATTCGTCTCCAGAGACCACTGATTCGTTGTCTAGTTTGTGAAAAATCTGAATAAAGATTGATGTCTGGTTATACAGAAAGCTCCCGTTATTCTCGGGGGTTACGTTCCTTCCCCACCCACGGATCCCGAAAATCCACGAATAATTAATATGGTTTTAAAATCCTATGTATGATATTACATGCACTAAAATATGCTTTTTAAACACATTCTATAGACGGTCTTACTCATTAATACAGTAATAATGCAGTAAAATGTAATAATGATTAAGTAAAAACGTTTTAAATTTTGTTCTGTGATAATATTTATGAATAAATAAAGTGCTTAAGCTCCTTACCAGAAGCTAGAGAAGCTGCAGGATGTTTAAGTGACATCATATGGCTTAAATAATCATTAAAAACACACTAAAAAACCCCTTGAATTTGCATTTCAAGCAATCACGTTGATAACTTGTGCACGAAGGAGAAAAAAAAAAAAAAGATGTACACGTCATCTGCAACCAATCAGCAGGAGGGAGAAACAAAAGCTCTCCGCCATTGGCTAAATTTGAATCACGTGCCAGTAATGTTGTGATGATGCATATGTATAATTTGCCGGGGCTGCCGCTCAGTCAGTGCTTCTCAAAAAGTGGGGCGCGCCCCCTCGGGGGCCGTGGTGTGATGGCAGGGGGAACGTGTATGACCCTGGGGAACATGCTATTTTTAATGTTAATAATGATACAATGTTATGCAGAGGTGTATTCATAACAATTTTATCGACAAAAAATACAATTTATAGTCGCACTTGGGGGGGCTGAGGGGGCATGAAATGTTTTTTTTTTTTTTCCCTTCTTCCTGAAGGGGTCGTCACAAAAAATAATTTTGAAGCGCTGCGCTAGTTTAAAAACATTATGGGGGAAAAAAAGGCTTTGAGAGCAAAATCCATGAGTATGGATTGCGAGGCCGCGAATGGTGAACCGCGAATGGGCGGGGGCTTACTGTAAATTATTTGGTGAAACAAACCACAGAGCCTGGAAGCTTGACAAATTGTTCAAGTTTATATTTTTGTTTGCCACGTGATTCCAGAGCAGCTGGTGCAATAGCGGGACTCAAACAAATGATCGGGTTCTTCAGGAAGCTGTTGATGCAACCAAAGAATTAATTAATTTTTACAGTAAAGGGTTTTATTCACTGTTTACCACATAGCTTAATATCTTGAAAAACAAATACAACTATGCAGTGTGTGTGTGTGTGTGTGTGTGTGTGTGTGTGTGTGTGTGTGTGTGTGTGTGTATCAGAATCATGATAACAGAAACTGGCCAACTGACCCTGATAACAGTTTACATACCCTGGAGGTCTTGGTCTGATATAATACACACAGGTTGAAATGACTACTGAAGGTAACCGTCCTTATCTGTGAATCGCTTGTACTGAGTTTGTATGTATAAAAAGTGAGTTTTCTGGCCCCTGCATGTTTCAGGTCAGTGCTCTGACATTGTTGAATTCCAAGCTCTGTGGAACACAAAGGAGATGAAAATGTTGAGGTTCTCTTTGGGAGTAACGAGGATGGATAGGATCAGGAATGAGTACACCAGAGGGACAGCACATGTAAGAGGTTTTAGAGGTTTTGGAGACAAAGTCAGAGAGGCGAGATTGAGATGGTTTGGACATGTACCTAGGAGGGATAGTGAGTATATTGGTAGTATGATGCTGAGGTTGGAGCTACCAGGCAGAAGACCTAGAGGAAGACAAAAGAGAAGATTGATGGATGTGGTGAAGGAGGACATGAAGGTAGTTGGTGTAATAGAAGATGATTCAGAGGATAGGATGAGATGGAGGCAGATGATTCGC
Organism: Plotosus lineatus; assembly: GCA_024760905.1. NCBI lineage: Eukaryota > Metazoa > Chordata > Actinopteri > Siluriformes > Plotosidae > Plotosus > Plotosus lineatus. The sequence continues at coordinate 13,314,574 of CM045751.1, forward strand.
TGTGGCGACCCCTTGAAGGGAGCAGCCGAAAGAAAAGCAGCCCGTCTACAATACTTAAAACATCACAGAGAAAAGCCTCAATACTTCTGGAACAAAACTACAGGGAGTGATGAGAAGAAATTGAACTTTATGGCTGCAACTATAAACACTACATTTGGAGAAGAGTCAGCGAGACCTATGATGAAAAGTATAGCAGTCCGACTCTGAAACACGGGTACGGATTGCTGATGCTTTGGGGGTTTGTGAGCTACAATGGCACAGGGAACTTGGTCAGAATTGGTGGCAAGATGAATACAGCATTTATTCAGAGAATGCTGGAGGAAAATTTGCACTCATCCCAACGGAAGCTATGCTTGTGATATACTGTACTGTCATCAGCTGCAGCACAACGTAGTGAAGGTTCTGGAGTGTCCATCTCTGTCTCCTGCCCTCAATATTATTGAGCCACTTTCGACAGATCTCAAACAGACAGAGTCAGAATATAGAACAGTGGTCCCCAATTGTTTTTAACTCCTGCACCCCTCAAAAGATTTTGCTCCGACATCGCACCCCCTACGTTTTATACTTTGTTCAAGAATAAAGGATGTGGAATCACATTAAATTTTATCAGAAGAAGATATTTATTTCAAAGGTTGCAGTCCTGCTTCTTGCACCCCCTGGAATGATGTCTCACACGCCTGGTTGGGAACCCCTGATTTAGAGGGACTGGAGGATTTTTGGTGAGAAGAATGGGTGACTTTACCATCTGAGAAAATAAAGTTCCTCATCAACAGCTTGCTGGGTTGGTTGGTTGTTTCTGGGTGGAATGGGGTTTTGGTTTGGTGGATGGGTTGTTGGTTGAGTGCAGTGGTTGATTAGGAGTGGGACCTTGGTTGGGTGTTTGGTTAGGTGGGATGGTTGGTCAGGAGTAGTTGGGTGGGGGGTTCATATTTGGGGTAGTTGAGTGAATTTTTTTTTTTTTTTTTTTTGGTTGGTTGGTTGGTTGGTTGGTTTGTTGAGTGAAATGGTGGTCAATGCGATCACATTGGAATTAACACATTTGGTAATTTCTAACCAAGAAGAACATCAACTAAACCAAAAGAAATCTGCGTTCTGAATTGATTCCCAAGTCAGACCTCAAGAAGCTCCATTTTCCTCGTCTGATTCCTGAGTTCGCACAGTCTTAGCAGAACAGAAAGTAGCAGTTCTGCGGCGTGTCCTCAGCTTGTCTGTCAATCTACATTGGAAACGGAACACTGTTTTTTCTGATAAGTACAAACTTCAAGGTCTGAGAGAAAGACGACCTGTGTTTGTGAGTGTGTCTGGTTATCTTTCAGATTCTGAAACCTGTTGATGCATCGAAGCATTTATTTTATTTATCCCCTCAGAGGTCAAGGGCACCAGCTGTGGATGTAAAAATGGTGGAATTGAAGGTGGACATAAATGTGAAATATTACATTCTTTCTTGTAACTTGTAATTTTGCTACATTGTGCATATTTCTGGGTGGTTATAAACTTTTCTGGAAGGTGTGCATCCCAACAAGTCAACCAAACAGCTACCAGTTGAAAGCACAGACAGACAAGAAAAAAAGTGCCTGTTCATTTCCCAAGCAGTTCATCATTTGTCATTTTGAGCTCAGCTCATGTTTATATCATGTTCCTGTTTGTTGGTGACTGTCAGACTTTTGACACATAGTCGAACCGCTGACCCCGAGCCATTCTTGCGGATGCCTCTGTCACTGTTTGGCCTGCTCTATCTTCCCCTTGACTTGTGAGTAATGATCGTCTTGGGACGTTGATAACAAACAATAACAGGAACTGTAAACTCGTTTTCTGCTCCTGACTGTCAATTTGTTATGTCCTTTTATATTTATATTGTTTACGAAACACATAAAGCTTGTTATCCTGTATATATACTGTGATTGTCCTGCAAAATATGAAGCGATGATTTATGCGGAACATGGGATGATGTGATTGCTTTTCAGTACAGCATGAAATTATTCAGTGTTCCATGACCCTTGTGGAACGGCCGGTTTAACATGCCTGTTTCACATTATACCGGATCATTTGGGCTTTTTATTTATTTATTTATTTTTGGTCTTGTTTGAGACTGTGTCATGGGTTAGAAATGAAATCATCAGATTTTTTTGCTAGACTCTAGCCCAACGCCTTTTCGTGACTCGTCTCGGAAAATAACCCTTTATTTTTAGAAGGATTTTGTAATTCATTGCACCGTGGCCAGTCTTTGGGTGTTTCCTAATCAAATGCATTATAATGGCATTTTTATGTTGTTCTCATTTCAGGCATCCAGAATGTCTTGAGCCTTTTCTGTGCCGTTCTGACAGAACACAAGGTTCTGTTTCACTCCATCAGCTATCAGAGACTGGGCGAGGCCTGCCGGGCTTTAGAAGCCCTGATGTTTCCTCTCAAGTACAGGTGTGTAAAGAAAAAAATATGCCGCGCAGGATTGAACAGAAAGAAGCATTATAAATTCATAATCAGTTTGTCTTCATGTTATATCACCCGAGAATAGGAGGAGTTTATAAAAGATAAAAGATGTTGGGTGTGGCATTGTTCCCCAGTTATGGATAAAGGAACCGAATTAAAGGATGCACGGACGCCTTACTGCGATGTGCTCATTTTTTTCCTTCAAAAATTTGACAAATGTTTCCTTACTCAAGTGACATCTTGCAAAGTTTAAATCATACAGTGAATAAATCACACACTCTCTTTAAAGGTGGACTGTGCTGTCATATGGTGCAATCCGAATGGATGTGGATTTATGAGATGCATGTACAGGGATCCCTCGCTACTTCGCGCTTCAATTCATGCGGCTTCAGTGCATTTGCGGTCTTTAAAAAAATAAATATTCATCGAAATAAAAAGTAAGGGAATTGAGGAAGACTAGAGGGACACGTTAAGGAAAATGCCACAAAACAAGGCCAATTATGCAAAAAAACCCAAACAATCAAACAAAACAAAAGAAAAAACAACAACCCGAACCCCCCATCAAAAGTACGTACATTTTTATGTGTATTTATAATGTATTGTGTCTTATGCGTTATTTTTTAATGTTTAATTATTATGTTTGTAGCGTTGAATATGTATTTATTGATATTATATACACATATATATGTACGTATACGCCAGTCAGCGGGAGTAGATCGCGGAATTCGGCGGTCGCGGGGGGGATCTCGCTCCCAATTAACCGTGAAAAATGAGGGATCCGGGTACTATGACAACTATAGTCGTGCTACTCATCTGCCTCTTTGATTTCTGTGCCACAGCTACCCCTACATTCCTATCCTCCCCTCTGGGCTGCTGGAGGTCCTCAGCTCACCCACACCCTTCATCATTGGAGTGCATTCCATGTTCCAGAGTGAAATTCAGGAGCTGGTGAGTTTAGGTGTACTAATACTATTAGAATATATTATGATTTGCCTTCGTGCGCCTGACATGCTTTCTCATGGTACGGTCACAGCTAGACGTGATCATCGCTGACCTGGATGGAGGAACGATAAAAATTCCTGAGTGTATCCATCTGTCTCAGCTCCCCGAGCCTCTTTTACACACTACGCACAGCTTGCTGTCCATGGTGAGTCTCCCTTCCACACTGTAGTCTCTCACCCGTATACACTCATCACTGATCCCGCCCTGGGTTCGGTGTCCATTGGAAAATTTTTGCCTGACTCAGCACTCATCCCAACAAATCGCTCATTTACAGCTGAAGCAATAAACTCACATTTTTTCCACATCTGATATATTCCAGGTTTTGCACCCTGATCTTCAGATAGCTGATAACGCTTTCCCTCCTCCGCGCTCTGCTTCGTCCAATCTCAAACTTCTGGTAAGGGTTTCGATAATAACCCCTCTGTCTGCTCCCCAATCCTGACCTCTGTGGTTTCTTTTGAAAGCATAGTTTTATATGCTGCTTTCAGTTATCTGCTCTCCAGGGTGGCTGAAAATGTCTTCGTGAGTGAGGAGATGATTTAGGAGTTTTGCCCTCCTTCTCACTTAATGGAAGTATTTTATAAAGTTCGGCGGTGTCTCCCTGACTCATGCATGTGCACTTTCTCTCTGTTTGTGTCTCTGACTGGCAGGATAAGGAGGTGAGAGCCGTCTTCCTGCGCTTGTTTGCACAACTGTTTCAGGGCTACAGGTCCTGTCTGCAGCTCATTCGCATCCACTCCGAACCAGTGATTCACTTCCACAAGGTGAGAGATGGCGCCCTGGGCCACAGCACCCTGACATTAATCTCTGTCTATCAGGACTCAGACTCACACTCGCTGGAGTTTTATTCACAAAATTATTTTCAGTCAATTTTGTAAATTAACGAATCTAAACAAGCCACTAAGAAAACAAAAATATCCTTCTCTCATCTCTCAATAAATTCATGGCATAGACATGTTTGCTATAGAATGACAAAATTTTTATGGTTTGCTATTTTATTACCAGTTATTCCATGGAATTCAGTCATTTATAATTTGACAATATCTGAGGTGCTTCGTGCCAAGTTGGTTGTCAGCTATGCACAAGGTGATTGAGTGGAATAACTCATTTTATGGAATACTTTTTTTAATTAAAAATTATATACATTTTTTTTTTTTTTTTTTATTAAAGTAGGATTCCCCATCCGACTGACGTATATGTACATGTATATGTGTATATAATATCAATGAATACATATTCAATGCTTATATTAACATTTAAATATTAAAAAGTATGCATAAGATGTAAATAATATATAAATACACACGCATTCAGACGCGCACCTCACAAAAATGTAAGTAGTTTTGATTGGGGGGTTTTGGGTTATTTTTTTGTTTAGTACTTGTTGAGGGTTTTTTTTTTTTTTTTTTTTTTTTTTTTGCATAATTTGCCTCGTTTTTGCAGCATTTTCCTTAACTTTTCCCCCTATTCTTCCTTAATTTCTTTATTTTTTAATTTGATGAATAATTAAAAAAAGCGATGCACTGAAGCCACTTGAATTGAAGCGCGAAGTAGCGAGGGATCCCTGTAATTGTTTCATCTCACGAACTTTTCGGCTTACGAGCTTGCCCTCAGAACGGATTAAGTTCGTAAGTCAAGTCACCACTGTATTTTATATTTTATGTGTTATAACTGAACAATGATAAGAGTTATTGTGAGAGTTGAATCAAGTTTGGCTTGTTTGACTTTTGTTTTGCTTAATGCGCCTTATAATCCAGTGTGCCTTATAGCCCGGAAAATAGTGTTAAACAGGAGTAAATGTGACAAATTCAAGACATCATATGTTTATGCGGAAAAGAAAGATCTAAATATCAGCATCGGTGCAATGTTACTGTGGATATATGGCAGAAAAAAGCCTCTGAAACATTATTCACGGTATGAACATAATTCTTTATGGCTATGATTTATAATTGTGATAAACACAGGTTGTGATTGTAGTAATGCAACACTCCTAGTAAAAATATATGGACTCATTAATCATGTTTTGGAGTAATTAAATTCAGCATGCGAATTAAAATTAGTTTTACAGTTCTGAAAAATCAAGCCATATAAAGGTTTGATCGTGATACGCATCAGTGCAGAACTGTTTACGAGCCACGAATGGATTTTTCTAGTCAGGACAAAATAAGTAGCATGTGTGTGTCCTACTGTGTTTTGGTGAGAGACAAACCATAAACTCGCATTGTGTCTGGGGGGTGGGTGGGTGGGGTCTTTTTTTATAAGCCAAGTGGTTCTGGAGTGCAGGGATAGACCGGAAGATAAGCTAAAATATCCACGCTGTAGTTCAGGAGTCGGTGACTGATGTTATCTTGTCACGTCACATTTAAAAAGTTCTGCGATGAGCCACATGCAAAGAATCAAAACCAGCACTCGTTTCGTACATGTTTGCGTGCCGCCTCCCCTCCTGTGTTGTTTTTGTTTGCTTGGTTTCCATAACAACCTCCCTGGCCAGCCTCCTCCGAGCACCCCACATGGCTCAGATTATGGCTGAGGAATGTGGCATGTTTCCCCATTAACTCTCAAGCATCCCTGTGTGCCAGCTGCACCGAGGCCCAGCGCTGCGCTCACTCCATCCATCTCACTCACCCCGTAGACAAATAAGCCCCTTCCTCGCTGCAGTCATCCGTTTATAGTACGAACTTGTCTAATCATTTTTATCCACACAAACAGCGGCGGCTCTTCGAAATGCTATGGCCGATGACACTGTTTGTTTGGCAACGCTTGAGTTTAGATAAGTCATTTGAATCACAGCAGACACATGGTGTTATAGCGACACACTTATTATAATGGGGATTTTCCTGGAGACCGTGACCATGAATCATGAAGTTTGACATCTTAGTTTCTTTCTTTTTTCTTTTCTTTTTTTGGTAGGCTGCCTTCCTGGGCCAGCGTGGCCTCCTGGAGAACGACTTTTTGCCAAAAGTGTTAGACAGCATGGCCTTCGCTGGATTCGTGTCCGAACGAGGGCCTCCGTACAGAGCCTGCGACCTGTTTGACGAGGTGAAGCGATCACACCTCTGTGAATGTGCAGGAGAAAGCTGACGTTTAAAACGACCGTGTGGTGAAGTGCTGTTTGTGCAGGATGAGAATGAGAATCCTCAGTAGATGTAGATTGAGATGATTCTTCTGCTGCTTTCTTTCTAGCTGGTGGCCTATGACATGGCACACTTCAGGGAAGAAGATGAGAAGCCAGACAAACTCCAGAAGCACATGAGAGAGCTGTCTGAGCAACTTTACCGCAACGTGAGCACATAAAACTCATCAGCTTGCGCTCTGCTCTCTCTCTCTCTCTCTCTCTCTCTTTTTCTGTTCTTTCAGCTCTCTCTCTCTCTGTTTCTCTCTGTCTCTCTCTTTCTGTTTTTTCCGGCTCTCTCTCTCTCTCTCTCTCTCTCTCTCTCTCTCTCTCGCTCTGTCTCTCTGTCTGTCTGTCTCTCTCTCTCTCTCTTTCTGTTCTTTCATGCTCTCTCTCTCTCTCTCTCTCTCTCTCTCTGTTCTTTCAGGCTGTCTCTCTGTCTCTCTCTCTCTCTGTCTCTCTGTCCCTCTCCCGCCCTCCTTTCAGGCTATGTCTTTCTGTCCATGTCTCTTTATCGCTGTCTCTCACTCTGTCTACCCCCCTGTCCATCTCCTTATCTGTCCCTCTCACTGTATCTCTGTATCACTCTGTCAATCTCTTTGTCACTATCTGTGTCCATCTCTCTTTCACTTTACCCTCTCTCTGTCCCACATTTTTACCTCTCTCTCTCACGCTCTCTCTCGCTCTCTCTCTCTCTCTCTTTCTCTCTCTCTCTCTCTCTCTCTCTCTCTCTCTCTCTCTCTCTCTCTCTCTGTCTCTTTGTGTGTGTAATTTCCTGAAGGATAAATAAAAAAAATTGAGATTTCTTGATCTCTCCGTTCATCTTCATTTCTCTCCAGTTTTTCTCTCTCTCTCTCTCTGTTTTCCTCTCTTTCTTTCCCTTGCTCTTCTCATCTCAGTCTGTTCTCTTTTCTTGGTTTTTTTGCTTCTCTCCCTTTTTTGTCTGTCATCTGTCTGTCTGTCCTCAGTTCTCTCTCTCTCTCTCTCTCTCTCTCGCTCTCTCTCGCTCTCTCTCTCTCTCTGACCTCTTTTTCTTCACTCTGTCTGGCTGTCATTTCAGTCAGCTTTGTGTTTTTCTCTTTCCTGCTCTGCTGCATGGTGTTGATTAAACACTGTGCTTTAGCCAAATATTTGACCACTGATGCTCTCAACACGGACATTTCAGTTCGCAATAAAGGCTTGTTTATTGAACTTTTAAGTATCTGCAGAGTTACTTGGCTCAAGAGACTCTCTGTGATTATTGCTGATATGTATTTACTGATTGCCATCAGTGCAGTTTTTAATTTCAGGTAAATCCCAGATTTACTCTGTCCATTTGCTCTGTAGGAAAATCCCAACCCTCACATGGCCTTCCAGAAGGTACCTCGCCCCAGCGAGGGTTCTCAC
>CM045751.1:13327500-13442500 GCA_024760905.1 Plotosus lineatus
TGGTACTGGGACGCTGAGTCATACAAACGCACACCTTGTTCGTGTTTTTCAATGATCTCCGCCTGTGGTGGGGTCTTTTTCGGTCCCATAATAGCAAAAGTACACTCAATATGGTCCAAAATGTCTATCAAACACAAACCACTTCCGCACTCAAAGAAAGGGGGTGACGAACTGGGACGCCGTGAGCGTGCGTCAGCTTCTCGTGGCCGCCACCGTGGCGCTGTTCGACCGCGTGGTTTGATTCGTCCGCTGAAAACTAGTTCGTCAGCAGAGACTATATGCTCGCAAATTTAATGTTCTTGAGGCGAAAAGTTCGTGAGCTTAAGCGTTCGTCAGCGGAGGTTTTACTGTGTGTGTGTGTATATATATATATATATATATAATATGTGTGTGTGTGGACCTCCAGCTCTCATTGGAGTGAATCGCAGCGGGATGCGAAGCAGCCGCAATGAGATTCAGCACCTCCAAGTCAAAGGCCATGGATCTCAGCCAGAAAAGGGTGGAATACACCCTCTGGGTCTGGAATGAGGTTCTGCCCCAAGTGAAGGAGTTCAAGTTTCTAGGGGTCTTGTTCATGAGTGAGGAAAGGATTGAGTAGGAGATGGACAGGGAGAGAGCTTGTACCAGTCCATCGTAGTAAAAGAGAGCTGAGCTGCAAAGCAAAGCTCTCAACTTATCATTCGATCTCCTTTCCAACCCTCACCTATGATCACGAGGTATGTGTAGGGATCGAAAGAACAAGATCGCAGATACTTGCGGATGAAATGAGCTTTCTTCGCCGGGTGGCGGCTGGACTCTTCCTTAGAGATTGGGGGAGACGCTCAGCCATCCGGGAGTTGAACTGCTGCTCCTCCGTATTGAGAGTTGACAGTTGAGGTGGCGAAGGCATCTGGTTAGAATGCCTCCCGAACACCTCCCTGGTGTGGTGCTTCGGGCGTGTCCATACAGGAATAGACCCTGGGGTCGACCTAGGGGACCTGTGGAAGCAGTGAACTGAGTCTGGAGAAGAAACATCCAGAGCCACCCTGCACAGGCGTGTGCAGGAAATGGGCTACAGGTGCCGCATGCCCCAGGTCAAGCCACTTTTGAACCAGAAACAGCGGCAGAAGCGGCTGACCTGGGCTACAGAGAAGCAGCACTGGACTGTTGCTCAGTGGTCCAAAGTACTTTTTTCGGATGAAAGCAAATTTTGCATGTCATTCGGAAATCAAGGTGCCAGAGTCTGGGGGAAGACTGAGGAGAAGGAAATGCCAAAATGCCTGAAGTCCAGTGTCAAGTACCCACAGTCAGTGATGGTCTGGGGTGCCATGTCAGCTGCTGGTGTTGGTCCACTGTGTTTTATCAAGGGCGGGGTCAATGCAGCTATCAGGAGATTTTGGAGCACTTCATGCTTCCATCTGCTAAAAAACTTTATGGAGATGAAGATTTCATTTTTCAGCACGACCTGGCACCTGCTCACAGTGCCAAAACCACTGCTAAATGGTTTACTGACCATGCTATTACTGTGCTCAATTGGCCTGCCAACTCTCCTGACCTGAACCCCATAGAGAATCTGTGGGATATTGTGAAGAGAAAGTTGAGAGACACCAGACCCAACACTGTGGATGAGCTTAAGGCCGCTATCGAAGCATCCTGGGCCGCCGTAACACCTCAGCAGTGCAGAGGCTGATTGTCTCCATGCCACGCCACACTGAAGCAGTCAGTTCTGCAAAAGGATTCCCAACCAAGTATTGAGTGCATAACTGAACATAATTATTTGAAGGTTGACTTTTTTGTATTAAAAACACTTTTTTTAATTGGTCAGATGAAATATGCTAATTTTTTGAGATAGGGATTTTTGTTTTTTCTTTAGTTTTTTGCCAAATTTATTAATATTAAAACAATAAAAGGCTGGAAGTACTTCAGTTGTGTGTAATGAATCTAAAATATATGAAAGTGTAATGTTTATCAGTACATTACAGAAAATAATGAACTTTATCGCAATATGCTAGGTTTTTGAGAAGGACCAGTGTGTGTGTGTGTGTGTGTGTGTGTGTGTGTGTGTGTGTGTGTGTGTGTGTGTGTGTGTGTGTATATATATATATATATATACACACACACACACACACACACAAACAAACAAACAAACACACATGCGCACAGGGATCCCTCACGTTCCGGGGTCAATTGGAACAGAGACACCCCCCCCGGACTGACGTATACGTACGTGTATATATAATATAAATATATAATATCGATGTATACATATTAAATGCTTATAATAACAATTAATCATTAAAAAAAACAAGATTTAGATAAAATATAAATACACACATACAGATGGTATTGTATGAGATGAAGACAACACACATACATATGCGCATGTATATATATATATATATATATATATATATATATATATATGTGTGTGTGTGTGTGTGTAGGTTGGTTGGTATGTATATAATGTATGTAGGTAGGTAGGGCACCCTAGTTGTACAGGTAATCTCGTAGGAAATTCTTAAAATAAATATGTGCACCAAGCTTAACTAACTTTTTCCAAAGACACAAAAACTGTTGACTGCCGGACATCATCAGAACAGTTAGAGTAGAACCGTACAAATGGAGCCAAAAGTGTCGAGTGCTGAGAGAGTTGTTGGAAGGGTTTTAAGGGGTTTTTTGTTTGTTTTTTTTTTTTTTTTGGAGCAATGGTTGGTGCTGAGTGAGATCTGTATATAGTGGTGTTGTTCATGTTGTGTCCAGGCTCTCCCCGCGGCCCTGCGCGCCCTGAAAAGCAAAGCAGCTCGACAGTGTCTCACGGAAGAGCTCAGTTTACATGTGCAGATGAACCGGGCCATCCTGGACCACCAGCAGTTTGACCACATAGTGCGCATGATGAACTGCGCCCTTCAGGTGGGACCCATTACACACTTGCACTCACAGAGAGTATGGGGGACATTTAGCTAGAACTGGGGTGTTTATAAATTAAAGCAGGTTTTGAAATTTGTGACACTGCATAATTGGTAGAGGCATGTACTGATGTGTGTATTATGGTTTCATAAATTTATCTCGTTCTCAGTTTGTTGAACTTTTTGTAGTGATTCATGAATATATTTGAATGCATAGGAAAGCATCAAGTTCCTATTATGTAATTGTTTAAGACAACAAATCCCCAGATTTTACTTACAGACTGAGAGAGACCCACTTCAAGAAAGGCTACAAGGCAAAGAGTGATTAAACAAGGCAGAGGGAAAGAGATAAAGTGAGATACTGAAAGAGACAGAGAATGAAAAATGGAGTAAGAGAAACTGAAAGAAAGACAACGTAAGAGACTGAAAGAGAAACAAAGAGAAAGTTAGCACATAAGAGAGAGAAAACAAGGCAGAGCATGATAGAGACAGAGAGGAAGGATGCAACTTAGAGAATGAAAGAGTCAAAAGAGACTGATATAGAAAGCTTTGATAGGCTGAGAAAGTGAAAGAGAAAGATTGGAAGAGACCGACAGAGAGACAGAAAGAAATAGGGATACAGTAGGCCCTTGACTATTCACAGTTTTGCACTCACAGTTTGCATATTCACGGGTAGCCAAGAAACTGTCACGTCATTCAATTTCTGCCAATGGCTGTCTTCCTTCCTGCTGATTGGTTGAGATGATGTAACGCCTTTTTTCCTCATTTGTGCACAAGTTGTCAATGTGCATTTTTTAGGGTGTTTTAATTACCAGTTAAGCTCTATGATGCCACTCAAACGCTGTGCGACTTCTCTGGCTAAGTGATAGAAAAGGTAATGACGGATATCTCTTCTGAAGAAATAAAACTTTGTCCTGAATAAACGACAGTTTCCTCTGAAGTGTCTGAAGAGGAATAATCATCTGAACTGTTGTAAAGCTGTAGTATTAAAGTCTTTTTCAGTTATTATTCCAGTACTGTGCCTAAATAAATGTTTAGAATGTTTGCGTGTCTGCTTTTTCCGGCTCCGGCTGAGGGGCGTGGCTGAGCTGCTCGGACTGAATGCAGTTCATACTTGAATTAAGTAATCTCATTTACTCCCTATAAACACAAACCACACGCTTACCTCAATTAAAGTGCGCTTATTAAGTCCTTCCCATTTGAATGTGAGGCGTTTGTTGCAGGTGACACACAGAACTTGATCTTTTAAGTGCGCAAGTGTACTTACTTGCTAACTTGAAAGATATAAGTCTGGTTAAGCTGCGCTTCGTCTCACAAGCTACCTTTGTCATCTGCATATATATATATATATATATATATATATATATATATATATATATATATATATATATATATATATATAAAATATCATAGATAATATCAATATCACAGTAAAAAATTAAAAAGTTTTTCTGAATCATTAGTACATTTTACTACATTAATACTGTATTAATGAGTAAGACTGTTTATAGAATGTGTTTAAGAAGCATATTTTAGCGCATGTAATAGATACATAGTATTTACTTTCTGTTGCTCAATCGTGCATGTAATATGATACATGGGGTTTTACTTCCGGGTACAGAACTCGCGGATTATCTTCATTCGCCGGAGGAGCTGGAACTGAACCCCCGCGAATATCGAGGGCCTACTGTATTTCTACGATTGTCATTTTTTCTGTATATTTTTATTCCAATAGGATAGCAGTCATTGTGCTCCTAAATATTCTCTTAAATGTTCTTGTATTTTTCTGTGAGTGGTCATGTTGCCATCAGTCGGAGCAGAACGAGGGCCTACTGCTAGTCCTTTGTTTTACAGCTATACATGACGAAGATGGGGGGTTTTTACTGTACGGTGCCATTTTACTAGTGTGCTGCTCTTAAGGAGTCACTGAGTTCCTGGTATATTTTGGTGCCCCCATCTGGCCTGAGGTTATTAGTCCTGACATCTGCAGTCGTAGGGGACTGAAGTGCTGCAGCACTGCAGGTCACTGGACGTGGGAGCTGTAAAAGCAGTCAGGGGTATCCTGGCTCGAGCTGTTCTCGCTTTTTCGTGTCTGTGACAGAGGTCAGATATGCGCTCTGTAATGTGCTTTTGACTCCCACCGCACTATTTGGAAATTCTTTGGTATGTCTACCTTGTTAGATTTCTGACGCCTGGTAAGCCCTGGCCTTCGTGTGCCAGTACTGATGAAAAGTATGTGTCTTTGATGTACACACAGTGATGTATAGCGAAGTGAGGGTGCAGGTTATGTTGTTGGTTTTTATCTTGCAACTCAAGCAATGCTACAAATGACCGATTTCTTTGCCATCAAAGACACTTGAAACCAACGACTAACAGCGTGGATGATACTGCTGATACAGCGCTCTACACATCATTCGTATACATTTACAGCTGTGGAATGAACAAAGAATGCTTTCGATTCAGAACATGCAAGAAAACATATGTATGCATGTTCAACAGGCTATATTTTCCCAATCACTTCTACTTCCACCCCTGCCAGGACCTTTTGTTTTTTTTTAGGTTACCAGCGCACTGAAACGTTGTAATGGAAGCCACATGACTGATGGTATCGAGTGCAGAGCTGGGGAACTGTTAAATGCGATGGCAGTAAATGTCCCATCCAGCAAGTTCAGTCTGTTCTTTGATAGATGATGATGTCAATATATTCAACGATATTGTGTTGAACTTTTACGTAGCATTCGATGTCTATATTCGCTATCTTTATTCGGAATTGCCTTGATGTCCACCCTGTATTCCTGTCTCCTCCTGCTGGACACAATCAGCATTGCACATTTTAAGGAATGACTCGATAGGTGTAGGTGATTGAATTTTACTGCAATTGACACAGCCACTGCTTAAAATGTTCACTTTTTTTTTTTTCTTTTACAGTTGCGCAGCCGTAAAAATCACCCCCCCCACACCCCCCCCCGGTCACATTCAGTTTATTGAGCACATACGAGAACATTCAGTTGAATGTTTAGTGAACTTCTCCAAATTTGCACAAAGGACCTGTAGCAGGTTTAATAATGAGCACCATTTAAAATGAAAAACAAAAAATGTTTTGGCGTGCATACATAGTTTAAATTCTTTAATATTTTCCAACCAGACTTTATTTTCCAAAGCATGGCACTGTTTGGTTATACAGTAGATAATAAAATCCTTCTTAAAACATGCAGTCTAAATATTATTCACATACTATAGGTGCATGTCTGGCCAAGAATTTTTTTTTAATCATTTCAAATTCCCTTTTCAGTTAATAATCCACTTTAATTTTCACTTGTGTAGAATATTATTCCAAACAAGGTCCTCTATTGAAAAAAAATTGAAAAGATGGCTTTTCAAGGAAACAGGAGTGGATGGATTAGTTTCAGATGAGCTGGAAAAGTGACAGAATAGCAAATGGCTTGCTCCGTTTAATTGTTTTCATATCGCACGCTGAGCGAGCTCATCGCCTTGTTTCATCGGGAGGGTCGACATAGAAACTGCTGACATACGACAGTAAGCGGCAGTGCCAGGACTTGTTTGAGATACACACGTAGTGACCTCGATGCTCCAAAATGAGTGCGCTCATACACGGCCGTGTGGGGTGGGGTGGGGGGGGGGGGGGGTGAAAAAAAAAAAAGATCTGCTCCACATTTTTGGCTTATCGGCTGTCTTGTCCCACATGTCAGTGTTGTACAATGTTGTAATCGAGCATAATAGCTCATTAGTGTAAATAGATAGGCTATGGTTTGTCTTTCTGTGAGAAATGCATTGCATTCCTGTGCATACTCGTAGCGAGGTCAAGCCGTTATGGGATCCACATGTCGCCCTGGCAGGCAGCCGCCATGCACAGAGGCCTGGATTGTTTTTTTTTACTCTTTGTGACAAGTTCGATCCTTCGTTACATCCATTTTTTAATAAACACGTTATAGTCGCATGAGTTTCAGGCTGTACATTAGATCAGAGCTGGTGTCCCACATCAAAGGAACATTTTTCGCTGTTCGTCCTTTAAAATCCGTGACTGCGTTTCTTTGAATAACTTACATCCACATGTGCACTAAATCAGCTGGATATTTATGCACAGACATTCAGGAAACTGTCAGCGCTCTTGTAGGCAGTCTATGTCTGTTGAAACAAACTGCAGGCTGATGGACTAACCTTGAGATTTAGGCAGCTGCAATGCTGCAACCCTGTAATCCTGTCAATCATCTCCCACCATCCAGAAGATTGAGTGAACAGATACACTGCTTAAAACTGAATGGATTTTTTTTTTAATGGCTGTTGTCTTTGAGATAAAGTGGCAGTGCACATCATGCTCACGGTTCATGTCTGTGTCAGGACCACGTGCTTCTTCCTGTGTTTGCAGATCTGCACACAGAATCTGTTTCTATTGTGTATGTAGATACATGTGAATGTTATGAATATGCATAGTTACAGAAAGCACATGGGATGGGACTCACCTGTTCTCTTGTATTGGAGGTGCAGGTAGAGTCAACTCAGGTTAACTTGGTGGTAGACATTCTTCCCTTTTTGCACAACTTCCTGTAAAGTGAGCATGCTCATAGCAAATCCGTTGGGTTGCGCATTCCTGTGGAATGTTTCATTACAACAAGCTTCAAGGTGAATGCTGCCATGTTGACTGTAACCAATTAGGAAGCAGTCTCCACAGGAAAACTATAAAATTTTAAGTTTCCTTCAAAATTTTCCCAAGTGATCCTAATTTTTCTCCCCTGACTCTTAACAGTCAGTTGTGCTTCCTTTTGTCCTTTTTTCTTTATAACGCCCTGCAGTTAGTTTTCAACAAGCTTCAGAAATGTCTTCTGAGAACTCCCAGTCCTTTTTTCCTTTGGTGAATCTCTCAAGCCCCTATAAATTTGATGGTCTTCTGGCATGGACCGTTGTCTTTAATCCGCCCCACAGATTTATAATAAGATTCAAATAGGACTTTGTACAGGCCAATGAATACCCGCTACAATGCATCTGATTGTTAATAATGAAAAATAGTAAAGTGACAAACATTCTACTCTAATATGATGTTCATGAGCAGTTTTTTTTTTCGCACAGACAATCCTACTGTAGTAATTTACTGCCAAAACTGTGCCTGGAGTTTGTGTTAGAATTGACATGAAATTTGTAGTCATGTGATGCATAGACTAGCTCAGACATGCCAATATTATTACATGTTTACTTCAGGCAAAAAACAAGTTCAACAGTAGATTAACAGACTCAAGCGGTTAGCCAATCAGAAAAGAGAGAGGGAGTACGAGCGAGGGAGCATTGGAAGTTAGTTTTCATCATCATTATCTTCCTCTTAATCAGTAGTCAGGTCGCGGGGGCAGCAGCCTAAGCATTAAGTTCTAGACTTCCCTCTCCCCAGCCAGTTCCTCCAGCTCTTCCAGGGGGGACACCTAGGTGTTCCCAGACCAGTTGAGAGGTGTAATCCCTCCAGTGTTTTCCAGGTTGACCCTGGGGTATCTTCCCGTGTGGACCTACCTGAAACAACACACCAGGGAGTCGTTCTGGAGGCATTCTGACCAGATGCCCAAGCCACCTCAACTGGCTCCTCTCAATGCGGAGGAGCAGCAGTTCTACTCCAAGCTCTCCATGGATGGCTGAGCTTCTCACCTTATCTCTAAGGGAGAGCCCCGGCACCTGGTGAAGGAAGCTCATTTCAGCCACTTTTATCCGTGAGCTTGTTCTTTCAGTCAGTATCCAAAGCTCCTGACCATAGGTAATGGTTGGAACATAGTTTGACTGGTAAGTTGACAGCTCTACTTTGCGGCTCAGCTCTCTCTTCACCACGAAGCAGAGGCTGCAGCAGTGTGCCTGTTGATCTCCCGCTCCATTCTTCCCTCACTCTTGTTTAAGATAAGATAAGATACAGCTTTATTAATCTCACAATGGAGAAATTCACTGTTACAGGCTCTTGAGGTACTATCAGTAGGGGGTGCAAATCTCCCGCTCCATTCTTCCCTCACTCGTGAACAAGACCCCGAGATACTTGAACTCCTCCACTTGGGACAGGAACTCATTCCTGTCCCTGAGGGTACATTTCACCCTTTTCTGACTGAGAACCATGGTCTTGGACTTAGAGGTGCTGATTCTCATCCTAGTCGCTTCACACCTGACTGCAAATCTCTCCAATGAGAGTTGGAGGTCCCAAAGAAGCCAAAAAAATGTTGCCTGCAAAAAGAAGAGACGAAGGCCGTTGGTACCAAACCAGAACCCCTCAATGCCTTGGCTGCGCCTACAAATTCTGTCCATAAAAATTGAATCAGTTCACAAAAACTGAATGGCTCGTAGCAACGGGTCCAGAACACCGTACTCCTGGAGCACGACCCACAAGATAACTCGAGGGACACTGTCAAAAGCCTTCTCTAAATTCACAAAACACATGGACAGATTGGGCAAACTCCCATGCCCCTCCAGGATCCTGTGGCGCGTATAGAATTGGTCGAGAGTGCCGCGGCCAGGACGAAAACTATATTGTTCCTTCTGAATCAGAGGTTCAACTATTGGTCGGATCCTCCTCTCCAGTACTCCTGCATAGACTTTCCCAGGTAGGCTGAGGAGTGTGATTTCACGTTAATTGGAACACACCCTTCAGTTTGTCAATCCAGAGGTACAACCCCGCAATGTTGCAGAGTCGTGTCAATCAACACAGTCCTACATCATCCAGAGCCCTGAGATATTCACGGCACGTTTTGACTACCTCAGTGTCCTCAGCTCCAGTGTTGGGTGGAACCCTACATAAACATCCAGGGTCTTCCTCCTCCACAGAGGACGTGTTGGTAGGATTGAGGAGGTCCTCAAAGGATTCCTTCCATCTCCTCCTGACGACATCCCCAGTTGAAGTGAGCAGCTCCTCACTTCCACTGTAAGCAGTGTTTCCAGAACCGTTTTGAGGCCAATCGATAATTGCCTTCCAGGCCCTCACCGAGCTCCTCTCACTCCTGACATTTTGCATCGGTGACAGCTTGGACTGCAGCACGTTTGACCTGTCAGCTGCCTCATGAGGTCCACAGGTCAATAAGACCCGATAGGCCTCCCTTTTCAGCCAGGTGTCTACCACCGGGTTTGGGGATTACTACCACAGCAGGCACCGATGACCTTCCAGTCACAGTAACGGGCTCTAGAACCACCCATCTCGAGAGGGACTGGACCCGATTCCATTCCGAAGTTGCTCATGGGGAGAGGCGACGAGCCGGTGTTGGCATCCTCGTCTCAGTGTCCACACGTTGGGCTTCTCCCCAGTTGACAAAAGGGTAGCTTTCCTCCACCTTCGGGTGGATGGACGAGTTCTGACTGTTGTTTGTACTCATGCACCAAATGACAGCTTATAGTACCCACCCTTCTTGGAGTCTTTAGGGGTGTGTTGGAGAATGCTCCCCCGGGAGGCTCACTCGTTGTCCTGGGAGACTTCAACACCCATGTGGACAATGATAGTGCGACCTGGAAGGGTGTGATCGGTATGTACGGCCGCTCCAGTCTGAACCCGAATGGTGTTTCATTATTGGACATCTGTCCTCATCACAGTTTGTCTATCACGAACACCATGTTAGGACGTAAGGGTATCCACAAGTGCACTCGGCACCACGACACCCTAGGCCGCAGTTTGATGAAGGTAAACTTAGAGACAATTTAATATGAGAATTAGATTTCAACAAAGGCATAAAATGCTACGTTTTTGGAGTCTGAATCATTGGCTGTTATACCCTGTACAAGGCCTCAGAGGTGATAGTTTTGTTTACTTCTCTGTAATTAAGGTAGTTAGATATAGTGGGCTCGCTTTATTAGTGCCAGAAATATTTTAAACTTAACCAGTGTGGTGTTGTAGATCACAGCCAAACCAGGAGATGTTACTCTTTTTCCTCTTTCTCAGAAAGTGTGAGTCACAGTGATTAAGCCCATTTATTATTATTATTATTATTATTATTATTATTATTATTATTATCTGCTTCTATAAAACTGCAGAAAACTGCATAACATCATTGTATCCTCACGATCACAGATGCTTGGACCATGTCCCAAACTGCATACTAACAAACTGTTTAATCATTTCATCATTGAGGTCTTTGCTATTTAGACTTGACACTTGCAGCTGTTAGATAAATTGTCTCAGTGGACAAGGGTACAGAACATCCCACGTGAGGAAATGTTCTTTCACACGGAGTTTGGTCTGTATGCAATGCAATGACCATTAGCACTTAGATGACAAACTCAGAGCCCACATGTACAGAGGGGCATGACACTGCTCTCAGCAGACAGGTTTAAAAATGGGTGCAGTTTTGTGGACCGTCCAGACAGGCTGCTGGCCTCTGATTTACACGTCTGAACATACTTTAAAAATGTTCAGATTTTCAAACCCCACAGTCAGTAGATAGTCAGGTTACTTTTTTGCATGTACCAATCATTCAATAATCATTCAAGATATCCGATGACAACCAATCTATAATTCAATTGTTGCAATAGCAACAATTATAATTAATAGATTTCCACCAATCAGAAACAAGAAAATCTCTAAGAAAGATTAATAATGTCTTTTTCGTGGATTAGTGAATCAGTCGACTTGCTCTGTTCCCATGTACGATACACTAATAATAATAATAATAATTATCAACACCAGCATTTGTCTGATTTTATGATTTTATGATCATTGTTTAGCGTCCGTAAATCACCACCAATGCCAAGTACATGTTCTTAAACAAAGGATTTAAAGGATTTTTTTTTTCAGAGAGAAAAATGAATTGACCCAAGAATTCTGTTAGCGCAACATCTCATGAACAAGAGCTTGAACGTCTGTGTGGTCTCTGTGTGGTCTTATGTGGAGTTAAGTATAGAAGCCTAATTCTGACCTTATTTCTCATGATTGTGACTTTATTTCTCACAAATCTGACTTTAATTTTCACTCTGTAGCGCTTCCTGGGTAACGTACTGCAGCAGGTGATGTTGAATTGCACTGTACTCGTTACACCACTTTAAAGACGAAGTCTGTCCATAACAGACGTGTTTCAGTGATGGGCAGTAATGCACAGCTAAGTAAAAAATAAACTAGAAATAAATTTAATTCTAGAAAATAAATATTAAATTATTTATCCTGTTGTAAAATTAAGCTGAAAGAAATGAAACTTTGAACGACTGAATGAAATAAATACTAATTGAAATTTTAAAAATATAATTGTTATTATGGGGTGGGAAATAAGGTTCTTTTTTTGTAAAATGTTTATAACATTTTAAATAATAAAAGTATTTTAAATATTTATGCCATACTTCCACACTTTGGGAGTTCAACAGAAATCCTGGTAAAGGGCGTGGTTTTTGGGTTGCTTTGGGAAGTTGGCATGGAGAACCTTCCCATGCAGTGGTTACATTTTCATATCAGCGGGTAAACACCAAATGGATTATTCCTGCTGGCTGAACAAAGAGCTGCGGATGACTGGATGTTATTCACTAGTGCACTGAGCAAATATTACACACATCATGCAGGAAATGTTCACTGACTTTTTGTGAAGCACCTGTTTTTTTGTTTTTTGTTGTTTTTTTTTTGAGGATATTGTGCTATTTTGGATACCGTTGTACGAGTTTCTTATCTCTGGAAAATTGTGGCATGGATCCTCGAAAGAGTGTGTGAAGTTGCGTGTACAGGAAGCAAGCACATCATTTCCCGCTTTAGTGTGTACAAATGTCAAAGTGCCAGAGGGAACTAGGTCACATACTGTAATACATGTAGAGAAAAGGACACAGAGAGGTTTTTGGGAGCACGTGCTGCATGGACTCAGAGCATCCTGACTCATCGGTACGAGCTCTCTCTGCATTTCTCTGTGTAGCTGAGAATAAACCACATACGTGCTCCAGCTCACGGAACATTTCTTAATTTATTCTGCTTTCATTCACTAGCAGTGCTGTGTGGGTGGGTGTGCATTTTGAAGTCTATTCACAGCAATTTTATTGATGGACTGAAGAACAACACACTTTTTTCTTATTTTGAAGTGGTGTTACAGCTCCTGACTGTTACAATTCACCTTGTGCCAAAGTCATATCTGGACCATCAGAGACAAATAAGTGTTCAACCTCTCTCAGCCTGTTTACTTCGCTCTGAAATTCTTCTTCTTTTGGCCTGCTTCTGAGCTGGGATGCTCTGATTTCCCAAAAAACAACATAAAGTGTGAAGTGTGTGTGCACTTTAGGCGTCATTTTACTGAATGTCGCTTGCGGATTGTCCAAGAATAAGTTCATTTCTTTCATTATCAGGTTGGTGAATCATTCGCCAAACCTGAGGTGTATAAATGTATAAATGTATTAATGTATGCAAACGAGCCGCATAGGAAAAATAAATCCAGATATTTACAATTTATTTTTATGTACAGTGGTACCTTGACTTACGAGTCTTTTAAAATGAATTTTCCATGATATGAGCTTCGATCCCACCAAAAATCTGCCCCATCCAACGAGCAAAATTTTGATTTACGAGCTGTGCTGGGGAAATGGCTTTTCCCGGATGACTAGCCTTGTATTCTTCCGCGTATTCCGCCGTGCTACGAGAATGCTTTGTGCAGTGCTTCTTAATTATTTTCTGTGATGCCCCTATAGGAAGGAAAAAAAAAAATCACGCTTCCCCCCAGCATCCCACTGACGATATATAAATAGTGTTTACTGCACTTCATATCATTTGCTCAGTGCTTTTTCCCTACACCACAGGGAACACAGTGAGAGTGCCACTGCCACCTAGTGTAGAGGATGCACAATTACACTTAATTATAGTACAGTATGGCATAAAAGTATGGCATGTTCTCCAGGGTCATATGCGCTCCTCCTGGCATCACAACATGCCCCCCAAGGGCAGGTGGAAGAGTTAGTTGACTTATTGTTTATTCTTGTTTTATTATTATTTATTATGAATTATTATTAATGTTTATGTACATGTATTATTATTATTATTATTATGAAATATTTATTGTTTTTACATGTTTATCTTTAATATATTCGGTCATATTTATAAAATGTAATATATTAGGTTAAATATACATGTTTGTGGAAGGTTATATGACTTTGGAAGGGCGTTGGAAAGAATTAATTGGTTTTCAGTTATTTTTTATGGGAATAATTGTTTTAAAATAACAAATATTTTGGATTACGATCCTGCCCTCAGAACGGGTTAATTTTGTAAGTCAACGTACCACTGTATTTTTACAGAGGCAGGTCAGTTCCACACACACACCTCAGGTAGAGCATCAGCGCTTTGCAGTGTGCATGTTTTTAATGCATTTGATATTTTATTATTTACTGTATGGCAACACAGGAAAAGAAAATTAAAATTATACTTTAATGGTGTATTTCTAAATTTTAAAGCGTATTAATGATGACGTGCTCTGCTTAAGGTAGCCGTAACAAAATGTGTAAAAACCTCTGCCAAATCAAATGTGCGAATCAGATGATTCGCTGTGGCGACTCCCAAGTAAAAGGGAAAAAGCCGAAAGGAAGACAGACAGACAGTCCATCGCTGGTTACCTTCCCAGTATATTTTTACTGGAACCCATTTATACTGCTGGGTGAACAGAGGCACACTTGTGGTTGAGATCTTGCCCAAGGGTCTTAGCACATTGGGGGTCTAACTGGGATTTGAACACACAACCTCCCGATCACGAGCCTAAACCCTAAACACTACGCCACCGGCACCACTTGGTCTGTGATGTACTCATGATGTACTTTGTATTTGTTCTTTCATTTTAAACATACTTCTTCAACTCACGAGTCCGTGTGTTTGTACATACGTGTGTGTGTGTGTGTGTGTGTGTGTGTGTGTGTGTGTGTGTGTGTGTGTGAGACTAGACTTTATAGTATTTTACAGGTACAAAGCAGTCAAAGTTTTAAGCATGATGTAAGCACCTATTTTATGTTTTTTTTTTTTTCATTTTTAATAATATATTGTGTAGTATCTTTATAAAACAATAAAAAGATAACTTCTAAAACACAGTTTTTATCATATTTTTAAAGTATGCGTGGAATATGACTTACGTTTAAGGACTGGTCTGTGATCTTATGGAACAGGGAGATATTTTTTCTCAGCATTGCGATGGGGTTGAAAGAAGGGTGATCTCAACACGATGTTCACAGAACAACAGCATCTAAATGGCAGCTTTATATGGAAGCTCTACCTACACGAAAAGTTTAAAAAGTGTTGTGGTTTATTTCCAGACGCACTGCAAGTCAACCTATCATATGAAGGCAGATGTTACATAAAAGCCATTCACTTTTTCTTCAACTGCTTATCAGCAATATAATCAAACAGCGTTGCACAGCAATTCATTTTTCAAAAAATAATCAGAGTTGTCATTTAGCTTTTGTGTAGGTGGCGTTTTCTCGCTGAGTTTGATACAGTCATGCCATGGTCGAATGCACCAAGACAATGCAAATGAGTATCAAAAATGACCATTGCGAGGGCTAATTATTGCTCAAATTTAGAAATTAAGTTTATAATCAGCTCTTCTCAAACTGAGCGGAGTGGCAGATTTCTGAACAATGTGCATTGAAGTGCAACGGACTGTCCTGACATCATAAGAAATTAAATCTTATGAGCTTTTAGGGTCTGGCTTCGGGAATCTTTATTATCAAAAAATATTCAAAAATGTTTGTGTTGCATTGGAAGATTTCATCATTATACTGCTTTTTAACTGAGTGTGAGATCAGTGCAGGAAATTCCAGACGAGGGCTTTGATGTAGCAAATGAGCAATAGTGAGGTTTGGAAATTTCCTGAACCAAGAAATGAAATGCATAAATTTTTTATTGACATTTTTGTAACCTCTCCGGGAAAGGGGGGGGGGGGTAAATAGTGCAAAAGTTCATGCTTATGTTCAGTGCAGTTTAGTTTTGAAATGTGGATGGATTCACTGAACGAAAATGAAAACACTTCCTCAAATTTTTTATTTATTTCACCAAGAGTACAAGCTTGATGTGACACTTTTTTTTTTTTTTTTTTTTTTTTTTTTTTTAATAAATATGGCACAACAAGGAAAAATTGAGAGAAAAGAATGAAAAAACATTGATTGGTCAATACCAGACTTAACATCCAATCAGATAAATGAAGTAAACAGTATTATTGTTGGCATATCATGTATAATTTTTAATCGTTCAGAATACATGATAATAGGTGGGAGACCATTCTTAATTATATCTGACGCCGCTGCTGCAGCATGCCATTTACTTTAGTTACTTTTGCATTCAGAATATTCTGGGTCATCTGTGGATATGCTCCGTTATCTGTTGATATACAAGCTGCTGGACTTAACATTCAGCTGCAAACACCCCCCTCCCCCGAATTCTTTTAAACAATGCAGTGTTATACAACAGTCTTGTAAGACAGGCGGAGGAAAATCTGCTGCACAGTCGGTGGATTGGTGGTTGTGGGGGGTGGGGGAGGGCACCGGTGACACAGCTTTCATCTTCTGCACTTCTGTTTTGCATTTGTTGTTCTCTGTACACTCTATACATAGTTATATCTGTGTACACTTGTATGTTCTATGTACACTCTATACATCTTTGTGAGGACTTTTCCATTTCCGAGACAATGCTCGTTATTTAGGTTGTCGTAAATCCAGCCTATTTGTCAAAAGTGTGCTGCCTCCAGATGTATTTTTTCCTTCTCAAGTCATTTATCATTTGGTCATTTGCTGATCTTCTGTAGTTCTCCTTTCTAACTATACTCTCTGTTATTTATTGTTATGTAATTCATATATATATATATATATATATATATATATATATATATATATATATATATATGCATACACACAAACACACACAGTGGTACCTTGACTTGAGTGTCCCTAATAACGAATTTTCCATGATACGAGTTTTGATCCCACCAAAAATCTGCCCCATCCAATGAGCAAATTTTCGACTTACAAGCTCTGCCGGGGAAATGGCTTTTCCGGGTTGATTAGCCCTGTATTCTTTCGCGTGTATTCCTCTGTGTGCCGATCATGCCCTGTGCACTGCTTCTCAATTATTTTCTTTTCGGCCCCCTATAGGAAGAAATTTTTTTTTTAACCCCACCCCCCCACCCCCCCAGTGCCCCACGCACGACTATAAATAGTGTTGACTGCACGTTTGCTCGTTTCTTTTTCTCTCCACCATAGAAAACACAGTGAGAGCGCGACTGCCACCTAGTGTAGAGGATGCGCAATCATGCTTATAAAGCGGCATTTGTCATGTGCTCGCTCATCTGTTCTGTGGTTCGGATTTTGTGACTTTTTTAGTTACATTTTTTTATTGTGCGTATCCAGTGTTTCTAAGATGGGTCGTAAGAAGGTGACTGATGTATTCAAGAAGAGAAAATCGATTTGTCTTGAAACGAAGTTTGAAATCAGAGATAAACATGAAAAAGGAGTCTGCGTGACCGATCTGCGTAAAGAGTTTGGGAAGAATGCATCGATCATCTGTACAATTCTTAAACAGAAGGCCATGTTGAAGAGTGTTAAACCAGCAAAGGGGGTTAATATTTTATCTGAGGAAAGATCAGGACTCACTGATGACATGGAGAGTCTTCTCCTATTCAGGATCAAGTTAAAAGAGATCAACGGCGATGGGAGTGCGGCCAAGCAGCAGAAGACAAGTGATCACAATTAGTGAAGTGAAATAAAACAGTTAAAATAAATAAATTAAATAAATAAATATAAAATAAATAAAAAAAAAGTTTTTAAAAATTTTTGTGTAACTTAATGTTAAGTGCTATTCTTAAGTTCAGATGCACTTATTGTATTGTTTATTGGCTTGTTTATTCTTGTTTTATTATTTATTACAGTATTATTAATTTTACTGTACATGTGTTGTTATTATGAAATGTTTATTGTTACATCATCTTCTTTTCCTTTCGGCTTTTCCCTTCAGGGGTCGCCACAGCGAATCATCTGCCTCCATCTCACCCTATCCTTTGCATCTTCTTCTCTTACACCAGTTACATGTTTATCTTAAATATATTACGTCAAAAATTTGTGTTTGGGAGGCGGTTGGAATGGAGCGATTGTTTTTTTTATTGTTTCCGATGGGAATTTTTGTTTCGTCTAAAGAACGTTTCCACTTACGAACTTGTGCCACAGTATAGTCTGCTCACTTCTGTAAAAATTTATTATTATTATTATGAACTATTTATTGTTTTTACATGTTTATCTTTAATATATTCGGTCAAATATACGTGTTTGTGGCATGTTATACGAGTTTGGAAGGGGGTTGGAACGGATGAATTAGTCTTCTGTTATTTCTTATGGGAATAATTGTTTCATCTAACGAACTTTTCGGCTTACGAGCGTGCTTTCGGAACGGATTAAATTTGTTAGCTGAGGTATCACTGTACCATGATTTTGTCAGATAAATCATTCCAGAACCTTTTCCACCATTGATGTCCTTTAACCTTGCCAGTTCAACTCAAAAACAAACACGCCTATTTTGAGGGTGGTGTGGTTACACCTTGATATGAAATAGTTTTGGCAATTTTTGCCCACTCCTCCTTGCAAAAATTTCCTCAAATCTCTTAAAATATTGACATCATCTTCTGTGCGCTGACCTCTGCAGGTCAACCGACAGATTTTCTATTGGATTCAGAGTGTATTCAGGCTGGATCATTCCAAAACTTTAATCTTCTTCATATGAAGCTGGTCCTTTGTGCTGATTTGAAAGTATGCTTCGGGTCATTGTCATGCTGAAAGGTGAAATTCCTCTTTACCTTCAGCTTTTTATCAGAGGACTGAAGGTTTACTACAAAATATACAAAGCAGCTGGTCATAATTCCCTTCACCTTGAGTAAAGCCTGGGTTCTACTCACTCACTCATTTATTGAGCTGCTTGATCCTGATAGGGTCGTGAGCAGGCTGGAGCCTCACCAGACACTTTTTGGTTTTACTGAAGTCCAGTGTTTTCCCTGTCCATATCCAATCTAGGTTTTTCAAAAAAAAAAAAAAGACTCAAAAAAATAAGCTGAACAGCTAAAACTGGAGCCTTCCTACAACTTGCATAACATGCGTCATTCATGTACTGTACACATCCAGGGATCTATCACTTTCCACGGTTAATGAGTAACCGAGAGCACCTCGCGACTGCCGATTTCCACGAAGTAGGATCGACTCCCTGACTGCCGTATACGTACATGTATATGTGTCTATAATATCAATAAATACATATTCAATGCTATAAATGCTTATAATAACAAACATTCAAAAATAATGCATAATATGTAAATAAAATATAAATACACACACTCAGAAGTGCACATCACATTAAAATCTAAGTAGTTTCGATTGGGGTTTTTGGGTAATTTTTTGTTTTTGTTTGTTTGGTTTTTTTGTATCATTGGCCTTGTTTTGTGACATGTCCCTTAACTTTTCCCCCATTCTTCCTTAATTTTCTTATTTTTTTAAATTCGATGAATATTTAAAAAAAAAAAAAAACACGATGCACTGAAGCCACATGAATTTAAGTGCGAAATAGCGAGGGTATACAGTATATATATTTTTATATATATAAATATATATATACTCTGTGTGTGTATGTGCAGTGATGGCCACCTTGCCTTCAATGCACAATTGTTAATTATATCATTACAGTGGCACTTCTCGTGGTGTGGAATATGAGGCAGGATGCGAACAGTAAATATCTCAAAATGTCAGGTCTTAACTTTGTATATCTTTAGACATAACTTTGTTATTTTTTCCCCAGCCTTTAAAAGAGTGTCAACAATTGTTTTCTGAGGTCTTTACAAATTTCCCTTGTTTGTGTCATTATAGTAATATGCACTCATCACCTGATCGGCATCTCATCCAGATATAAATCTGTTCTTTAATTCAACACTCATATGAAGCTACACCCCTGTATTATAGTTTTGTCTTTTTTAATTCATTACATTCTCTTTGTCTACGATGAGCATGTGGGAGACACAAATGTTGTTTTAGGTCATTTACAATTACAGTGGTATGAAAAAGTATCTGAACCTTTTGGAATTTCTCACATTTCTGCATAAAATCACCATCAAATGTTATCTGATCTTTGTCAGAATCACACAGCTGAAAAAACAGTGTCTGCTTTAACTAAAACCACCCAAATATTTATAGGTTTTCATATTTTAATGAGGATAGCATGCAAACAATGACAGAAGGGGGAGGAATAAGTAACTGAACCATCACATTTAATATTTTGCATAGATATGCATAGATGCCCCAACCCGGCAGCAATAACTTCAACCAGACGCTTCCTGTAGCTGCAGATCAGTCTGGCACATCGATCAGGACTAATCTTGGCCCATTCTTCTTTATAAAACTTCTGTAGTTCAGTCAAATTCCTGGGATGTCTGGCATGAATCGCTGTCTTGAAGTCATGCCACAGCATCTCAATGGGGTTCAAGTCTGGACTTTGACTTGGCCACTCCAGACCGTGTATTTTGTTCTTCTGAAACCATTCTGAAGTTGATTTACTTCTGTGTTTTGGATCATTGTCTTGTTGCAGCATCCATCCTCTTTTTAGCTTCAACTGTCTGATAGACGGCCTCAGGTTTTTCTGCAAAACATCCTGATAAACTTTTGAATTCATTTTTCCATTAATGATTGCAAGTTGTCCAGGCCCCGAGGCAGCAAAACAGCCCCAAACCATGATGCACCCTCCACCATGCTTCACGGTGGGGATGAGGTGTTGATGTTGGTGAGCTGTTCCATTTTTCCTCCACACATGACGTTGTGTGTTCCTCCCAAACAATTCAACTTTGGTTTCATCAGGCCACAAAATATTTTGCCAAAACTTCTGTGGAGTGTCCAAGTGCCTTTTTGCGAACATTAAACGATCAACAATGTTGTTTTTAGACAGCAGTGGCTTCCTCCTTGGAGTCCTCCCATGAACACCATTCTTGGCCATTGTTTTACATATAGTTGATGTGTGCACAGAGATATTGGACTGTGCCAGTGATTTCTGTAAGTCTTTAGCAGACACTCTAGAGTTTTTTTTTTACCTCTCTGAGTATTCTGCGCTGAACTCTTGGCATCATCTTTGGTGGACGGCCACTCCTTGGGAGAGAAGCAACAGTGTCAAACTCTGTCCATTTGTAGACAACTTCTCTGACTGTCGATTGATGAACATGCAGACTTTTAGAGATGGTTTTGTATTCTTTCCCAGTTTTATACAAATCAACAATTCTTGATCGCAGGTCTTCAGACAGCTCTTTTGAGCGAGCCATGGTGCACATCAGACAATGCTTCTCATCAAGACAATTCTTACCAGGTGTGTGTTTTATAGTGGGCAGGGCAGCTTTAAGCCACTCATCAGTGATTGGACACACACCTGACTTAAATTGTTTGGTAAAAATTGGTTTCAATTGCTGTTTAAGTCTCCTTAGGCAGAGGGTTCAGTTACTTATTCCTCCCCCTTCTGTCATTGTTTGCATGCTATCCTCATTAAAATATAAAAACCTATAAATGTTTGGGTGGTTTTAGTTAAAGCAGACACTGTTTTTTCATCTGTGTAATTTTGACAAAGATCAGATCACATTTGATGGTGATTTTATGCAGAAATGTGAGAAATTCCAAAAGGTTCAGATACTTTTTCATACCACTGTAGTTCACAACTTTCGGGCAGCATTAAAATATTATTATTGTTATTAATATAAATGCAGGTCACACTGTTGTATTAAAATTGTGTGTGTAAATGTTTATGAACATTTTCATTAGTTTTCTGGTGGTTGAATTATACTGAGACATTCTATGTCTTTTGGGGATTTAAATCCTTATTTTTATTTCTTATTGAGAACAAATGAGTCACAGAAAAGTTTATGTAAGTGTATGTGGATGGACAGTTGCAGGTTATAGGACAATGAGCTAATGTACACTCATCTGGCCAGAACTCTGACAAGGCTAAATGTTTTTTTATTTAGAAGTATTGTTGTAGATATAAATCGCAGTAATTTTTTATTTAAATAATATGAATGAGGGTGTTATTGGAACAGGACCCCCCCCCCCCCCCCCATCACCCCAAATTATCAGAATGGTAATTTGTTTTCCTGTTAGTCATCTGCTTTTATTATCTCTGCACACAGGACTGCTCCAATTCTGAAGAGTACACAGTGGCTGCAGCTTTGCTTCCGCTGACCACAGCCTTTTATCGGGTAAGTACATGTTGAGGTCAGCTCTTCCTACAATTACAAGATGATGGCATGAAAAATGACTGCTACTAAATTTGCTTGTAGGTATATGGGGTTTTGTTTGTTTTTGTAAAACAGTAATAACGAAACAGACCATGCAATAATTGGAAATTATTGTACAGTTTATGCTTCACTTGGATTTATCAATTAGGTCATTCTGCGACTCTTATTTCTCTCTAATAGGAGATTGTTTTGTGCTACATCATCAGCCCAAGTCATTATTTCCAGGAGACACCCCGTCGAAGTTTGTTTTTGTTTCATCTTAATGAGTGGTACATTATTGCTTGGCTTATACCACATGCGAATGATGCAATCTGCCGAAGTCGCTTCTCTAACCATAAGGCCACGGCTGCCTCAATAATGAAACAAGTACAGGCGGTCCTCACTTAACAACGGGGTTACGTTCTGTAGAGCCTGTCGTTAAGTGATTCCGTCGTTAAACAAACCCTGCTTTAGTAGACATTGTGCTTGGTTTGTATTTGTACAGTAGGCTACTGTATTGCATACGTATAACCCGTTGAATGTGAGAAGCCATAACTGCTAGCAATCGCTTGAATTCTTGCCTAGCGGCGTGGTAGACTTCCGACTGAGTAGTGAGCGTGTGTGTATGTGTGTGTGTGTGTGAGAGTAGGGAGGCGGGATGGCAGATGCTACCGACACTGGGTATGCGCGAATATACGCACACACTCACAACTCAGCTACTTTGTTTCTGCTGTGACTCGTTAACAGTTAAAGTATACTTTTGATAATCTGACACTTTTTAACAGGCTGTAACTCTGAATCGTCGTTAACCGAGTCTGTCGTTGAGTGAGGACCGCCTGTACAGAATTTGGCCTCTGCATAATTCTGAGAATTGTTCAGATATCAGAAGGTGTTATCCACCACAGCCAATAAAACCTCCTCAATCTGAATAACTCTGAATAACTCTGCATGTCAGGCTTCCCCTTGTTCAAGAAATGCTTACTATTCTGTCTTCCTTTCGGCTTTTTCCCTTTTACTCAGGAGTCGCCACAGCGAATCATCTGATTCGCACGTTTGATTTGGCAGAGGTTTTTTACGTCGGATGCCCTTCCTGTCACAACCCTTTTTTAGCAAGGGACGGAAACACGCTGACGGCTTTGCAGCTACTCTTTACGAAAGTCAGCAATGGTTCTTTTACATGCCTCACACCATAGACAGTGAGGGACATGGCCCGCCTTTGATAACCCAGTTAGCTGCACTGGGGGGGTGGGGGGGTGGGGGACAGTGACAACCTTGTGGAGAGTGGGACTCGAACCCCCAACCTTTGGTCAGCGATCCAGCGTCCTATACCACTAGACCACCACTGCCCCCGTTCAAGAAATGCTTACTATCCACCTCTTAAAATCAGGATTATGAATGAATTAAAACAGCACACAAAACTCATGGTTTGTCACGGTTAGTGATTCGGAAATCCAAGAAAGTCAACAAAATGCCATTCAAAGATTATATGGCCTTTGTGAGGGCTGAGGCAGATTGGGGATGCTGTGGCTTGAGTTCCCACCACTGGTTCAGTGACTAGTAAGTCTTAACCGTTGAGCCGCCACTGCCCCGACATAACCAAACAATCTGAATCACCCACACAGGTACAAAGCAAATTCAAACATTTTCATAATGTAAGTTTATATTTTGATCAACCAAACAAGTACACGCGATTCCGGTTAAATAAACAGAATGTAATATTCCAGATAGTGCAACCCTTGTTATACATGGCGCTTGCATTGCTTCCTCCTGCGTATTCAAAACAACCATATCTTTGTAAGCGAAAAGATAGAAGGTAGTGAGATCCGGTTACAACTGATGCCTCTGCATCTTCTCCTCTTTTCTGGGTTTTTTTTTTTTCCTTGTCCATAATTCACATGAGAACTAAATGATGTTTTATACAAAATGTCAAATGATGTTGTAATAACAGAACGCATCATTGTGAATTAATCATGCCACGAATGGAGGAATAAAATAAATAAGCATGCCGGGGTATATTTTTATTCTAACTTTTTGCCAGGTTACGAAGTTAATACGCCTCGCTCTGAGGAGATCGGCCGACCACAATGTCCACACATTTGTTGTCATAGACACAGACCCATAACAGAACTGGGTCAGTTTCTTGCTGCGAGCATGTGAGTGTGTGTATTGACACAATGACTCACTGCTTGCCTATGGGATCTCTGATGTAACTGAATCATTCAGGATGATCCCAGTTTCCTTACCAGAACAACAGCACCTGCTCTGTCCTCGAATTTAACCTCTTGAATATTTGCAACACATCTGCTCCGGGCTTGGGGCTGAACTCCAGTGCTACCCACGTTTGCATAGAACTCTGGTTGTTCAATAAATGAATAAATAAATAAAATTTAATTCATTTATTTATTTTATTATTTTTGTTCTGATGTTTGAGTTTGAGCCATTTCCATGACTCTGGATTTAGTAACTTGTCAGAATAGCAACCACGTACATTATGAGGGAAAAGGCCTGAAACTGAATGTTTATAATTTGCCTTTTAAACTGTAGGGAAATGTGTTGAATGTTTTCTTTTTTTTTTTTTAAACTGTTGTGAGTGGAGTGATTCTGATGGAATTTGCTGTGCTGATAATGATGAGGTCATTGTTCACACCTAATAACTAAATAGCAATACAGTTATCTCTTGAATATCGCGGATAATGTAGACCAGACCTCGCCGTGATATTCGAAAAACCGCGAAGTAGGAACGCCCCCCCCTTCCCCTCATTTTGACCATGTTGTGTCATTTCTATATGTTTTCGTATCCATACAATATCAAGAAGTGTATATTAAATGTTACACAGTTATATTTGTATGTAAATACTGTAATGTATTAATATTTAAATAGAATTTATATATAAATACTTTAAGTACTGTACTCACCTCTGACAATAGCTCTTCTCCGCGATGCAGGACGTTCACAAACACTATACAGTAAGATGACAAAATATCCCGCGGAAATGTGCGAGGCAACAGCGTCACGCGTCTAAGCCAATCAGCTTGCGAGATTGAGTTGAGTGGGCGGGAGGCAACAGCATCACGCGTCTAAACCAATCAGCTTGCGAGATTGAGTTGAGTGGGCAGGAGGCAATAGCGTCACGCCTCTCAGGCAATCAGCTTGTGAGATTGAGTTGAGTGGGCGGTCCCTGCCTGAACTGGGGAGGAGGGGCACTTCAGTCTGTCATTTGGAAACAATAGACGCAGCCTACCTTGGGTCCCTGCCTTCCGCTTGCTTTCATGTGAGTTTCAGCACGAATTTTGAATTTTTTATGAATATTTATTTATTTATTGAATTGTTATTATTAAAATACCGCGATGTACCAAGACCGCGATGCTCAAATTGCGAAGTGGCAAGGGATGAGTGTAGCTTCTGTTCCTCACTTAACTCAATTCAGCAAAAATATTGGAAACATTGTAAAAGTCTCAACGCACAACACGTTATGCTTGTTCTGAGTTTCCGTCAGTCACAAGTGAGATTGATTGCATTGACACGAGGATTTGAATGAAATTTGGAACTGTGGATCGGTGTAGAGATGATGATGTGATTGAGCAAGACAGAGTAACTGATAAAACATCATTCCAAAATTCCTCTGGCGGTCAAATCTGGGAGGCTAGTCAACATTCGGAGCACCTAGAGCGTCATTCATTCATTTAATCTTACTTAGGGTTGCGGGGAGTCTGGTGCCCATCTCAGCCAAATCTGGGGAAGGGTACAGTACTCCTGGACAGCTTGCAGGCCATCGCAGGGCAGAAACACGCTGATGGCTATGTAGCTTACTCAGGACAAAACTCAGATGTGGTTCTTTTACATGCCTCTCATCATAGACATACCTTTGCGAACCAAGTTAGCTGCACTATGGGGACGGTGGTGAAAAAAAATTGATTGTAGGGCTCAAACCCACAACCTTGGGATCAGTAATCAAGCACACTACCACTGGGCCACCACTGTCCGCATCTAAAGATTTAAGATATAAAGTACAACCTCTAAGTACAGCTGAGCACCGTTTCTTTTGCCTCTCCAGCGCCATCGTCTTCTCACAGCCAGAACGAAATCTGAGACTGATTTCTGTATGCACTTCAGAATACCCACAAGCATCTGCGACTGCGAGTGCATCTGCGATTGGAATCCCAATTCTATAAATCGAATCAATCAAAATCAACCAGTACGTTTCTCTCTGGACACCCACAGAGGGGTTCAGAACATCATTATGTAATTTGTTTGTAAGACGGCTAATGGTGTGTGTACTTCCATTACCAGAACATTGCAGACCCCCACTCCCCTTTTTTTTTTTTTTGTGAATGCAGTTTAAAAATCACAAGATCACAGACCAGCTGTGCTGTTTTTAGACATCTGAAACCTATTGTTCGACATCATATAATCGAAACATCAAATGACAAAAAAACAGCTTTATTTAAAAAGGGCATGCCACCAAGTTTATACTGTAAAATAAGACATCCTGATATGGACAGGAGAGATTAATGAATTTATGTGCACTTTTTCCATCCTTTGGGAATCTAATGTTCCCTAAATTTCCAAAAGAATGACGTTTCTATGTGGTTTGCTTACGCAGATAGATCGACTGGACCCGGGATTTATATTTTGTACTATCAATCTCGCACCGAAAGTCAAGACAGGGATTTGCTAACGATTGAACTGTCATCCTCCATATCACACCAATCCACAGTGCATATATCTCCATATCCCAAAACTCTTCTCATGTTTAGTGTGTGTTTCTGGTTTGGCAGAAGGTCAAGGCACATCATCTACCAAGCCAGACATTTCAGTGTTCTGTTTCGTCTCTTCTTTTGACGTTAAATTGAGATGCTGGGGTAAAACGAGGACATGATGGAAGGATCAGGAGACCTGGTTAGATGCTCATCCCCTCTCTTTTAGTTTCCACTGATTTTCGTTAGTGTAGATGGCAGGTCATGCCACGCCTGTAGAGTTTGACGTGGACAAGTTTACTGGTTTATCGTGGATGGAAGATTAACTCAGAGCCACAGCCAGAGTCTTCGAGGACATCAGTGTTGCTGTGTTAACCCTGTCCTTGTGAAAACCCTCAGTTGTGTTTAAAGATCTTGTCTTGCAGAATAAAAGTCATTGATGGCAGCGATTGACGCTTCTTCAGCTTCCACATTAAAAAAGATTGGGGTATTGTGGGGCAGAGCTTTATCTAACACACAGTGTCACAGCACGGCTGATCACTTTGATCGTACATTAAATTTTGTATTCTACCTGGTGGGCTCCCTCAGCCCTATATTCTCACTCACTCAGTCATTTGCCAAATTGGTTGGGTGGCTGGAGCCTATCTTAGAGGACACTGGGTGAATGTAGGGTACACCCTGAACAGCTCACCAGACCATTGGAAACCCTACATCCTGTATAGGGCAGGAGTCTCAAATTCATTCTTCAAAGGGTTGCTGCAAGGTTATGTTCCAACCAGGAGTCTTCAGGCAGTTGATTGGTCAATCTGTGTGCTATGTACAGAGATTGGTCTGCTGCTGCTTCGTTGAATCAAAATCTGCAGCCACTGTGGTCCTTTGTGAAATGAGTTTGAGAACTCTGGTGTCGGGTTTAATGAGACACTTAAATAGCAGGCGTCACCAACATGGTGCCCGCAAGGACAACATGAGTCGCCCGCAGGCCTGTTCACTGCTATTTTTAGGACAAGCCCGTGGTTCCATAGCTTCACTCTCCATTGAGCTGCATCCATTTTTTTTTTTTATTTAAAAAAAAAAATCTAATCAATATCTTTACATAGATGAATATCATTAATTATTAATAATAGCATATAATTAAAGTTAATTGAGCAAATTTTGTTATTTCAGAAGTGCGTATTGATCTGGTAGCCCTTCGCATTAATTGGTACGCAAGAAGTAACTTTAAATTTCATAAAGGTTGGTGACCCCTGCTATATAGGGGATATCATGATCTCTGGCACCTTTAATGCATACTGCATAGAGTATTCCATTGACCTTAGTGCCCTTCATGTACAATATCTAAGGCATTACAGGGATCCATCGCTACTTCGTGCGTTAGTTTCTGTGGCTTCAGTGCATCACAGGTTTTTCAAAAATATTAATTGAAAAATAAGGAAATTAAGTAAAAATAGGGACAAAGTTAAGGAGAATGCCGCAAAATAAAGCCAATTACAGACGCTCCCCGACTTACATTCATCCGTTTTACGCTTGTTTGATTTTACATTTTTTTTTTTTTTTTTTTCCAAAAAAAGTCAAAGTTTGAGTTTAGACGTACCTACGTAGTATGCTGACGTAATGACGGTGCATTCATTGTTTGCAAACTACAGACTGAGTGTATTATGTATCTATCTATCTATATATATATATATATATATATATATATATATATATATATATATATATATATATATATATCAGTAATATAGCGTGTTACCCTTGTGTTAAGACGTCGTCTCTGTGATCTTTGTGTTTACACGGTTTTGCGGACTTTTGTAACCCTAAGTAAATCTGGTTGGTCAGAAGTGTAAGCCTACTAGCATGGGTGCAAGTCTCATACACAGAGATGAATTAACTATCTGCTCAGATCGGCACAATCTACCATGCATACTCAGTTAAGCAAAGAGAGTTGTAATAATGAATGCAAACCTGAATCCACAAATTACAGAACAATTACAGATATTTATTATCTTTTAGCAGAATCCTAAGAGTGTATACTTATTTTATATTAATATTCATTAGGATTTGTACTTGTTCTTTGCATCTCTTGAATAAAGTTTACTTACTTACATAAAAGAATGAACTCTCCGCTTTGCTGGGATTCACATCAGTGCAGGCTGTGTTCGAAACGAGTTCAACGGCACCCTTGTACACTTGAAAGACCAGAAGTCTGTATAACCCACAGCAAGTACACTCGTTTCGGTATTGAGTGCCTCACATATTGTAAGCGTTGATTGACTGTTTAAAGCTTCATGTAAACTGACTCGGTATAAATAAGTGACTTATTTTAAATGAATGTTGATATTATTTGATATATTTTATATTATTTTACAATGTTATGTTTATAATAATTGATTTAGGGGTGTTTTATGAGATACAGTAATGGTATTTATGGATGTATAGTACAGTATGAGCGTCATATGTCACTGTAACAACTTGCGTTCACTTTCAACTTGCGTTCGGCCGTCCGGAACCAATTAAAAACGTAAGTTGGGGAGTGTCTGTATGCAAAAAAACAAAACCCAAAAAAACAAGCCAACAAAACTACTTAAATTTTTATGTGAGATGCGCATCTGTATGTATGTGTATTTATATTTTATTTACATCTTATACATTATTTTGAATGTTTGTTATTATAAGAATTTATAGTGTTGAATATGTATTTATTGACATTATATACACATATACATGTACGTATACGTCAGTCAGGGGAGGTCGATCCTACTTCACGGAAATCGGCGGTCATGTCCGGGGTGTGTGTGTGTGTGTGTGTGTGTGTGTGTGTGTGTGTGTGTGTGTGTGTGTGTCTCTCGGTCTCCATTAACCGTGGAAAGTGAGGGATCCCTGTGTACGATTTTTAGTTTCCTTTTTGCATACTACATGGGGCATCACATAATACCTAGTGCTCTTTTCAAGCTCTAGAGCATGCCATTTTATCTGCATTTTTATTTCAGATTCCTGACACAACCCCTTAGCAAGGGACAAAAACACGCTGACGGCTTTGCAGCTAATCTTTACAAAAGCCAGCAATAGTCCTTTTCCATGAACCACTCACCATAGACAGTGAGTGATATGGCCGGCCTTTGATAACCCAGTTAGCTGCACTGGGGGAACAGTGACAACCTGGTGGATAGTGGAACTCAAACCCCTAACCCAAGGATCAGCGATCCAGCGCCTTATACCACTAGGCCACCAATGGCCTATTATATTGTAGAAATTATTTATAGCAATTCAGTATGATGCAAACTCCAGGAGCAAAAAGGTTGTTTTTATTTTCAAAGAGTGTCTATTGTGGATGAGTCTGAGGGTGGAATTAGTCACTGTCTGTTTGCATGAAATCCTGTGATTTCTTTTGCCGCAGTCAGCGGAGTGATTGTATAATTTACCAGCAAAGGCAAGCAGATTGTTAAAATAATCCTTGCTGTCAGGCCACTGATTACTTCACTTACTTGTATAAGTGATGTGGAGCACTGCTGTGAGGCTTCTGACACCCAAGCCTACTGGATCATCAGGCCTTATTCCAGTTTCTGAAGCGTGAAGGTACTAGGTATTCAACTCCTCCTGGAAGGGACACTACTCCACCGCAGGTCATCTTTCTGGGTTTTTTTTTTTTTTTTTTCATTTTTTAATTTTTTTTATACTGGTACCCATTTATACTGCCGGGTAGATAGAGACATTCTTGTGGTTAAGACGTTGCCCAGGGGACTTAGCATGGTGGGGGTCTAACGGGGATTCAGACCCACAGCCTCCTGATCATGAGAGGTCGTGCACCCTGACCACTACGCCACCGGCTCAACATGTATATGCATATCCATGTATACATTTAAAAAAAATATACTTTTGATTATTCTCACAGTAAACTTTATGCAAGTTATATAGTGCTTACTATTGTACCTCGTGATGTTTTTGTTTCATCTGTGTCCTTTCAAGTTTTTGCACCTCAGTCTCTGTGCCCTTACAACAGAGTCATGTTTCTTGCTCAGCAGTTCATCCTGTAAGTCAGACACATGACAGCACCATGACGTGAATGACACGCCTGATCATGATTATCACTATTTACACAGTAGCCTCTCAACGGGTAGTGTGTTACGTTAATCACATGTACACACGCATGCACAGTGAGATGAACAGATTCTGGGTTCAGACTTATTTGGTAGAGAAGCACGATGTGAGTTCATTGAGACATGGTGATTATGACAGATTCTGGCTTTGAGTGATTTTAATTATTCATTCCTCATAACTTGTTGCTTCTGCTCACACAATTAGTCGGAACGCACACCATCCATGTAACGGCGTTTGCGTGTCTGGGAAATATTTGGCGCTCATCCATGAAAATAAAACTAGGTCAGACGTTAACGTCCAAAGTTCTATCACCTTTCTTGAAAAACTACCTTTACGCAGCTTCATTAATCAGTTCACATACCCTAACCATAATTGGTGTCCTTATACTTGCTTATTTTATTTATGCTGGCTCCAAATATTTCAAGCTGCTGTAGATAATTAGGCATATTTATTATGCCTATATGACTATAATTATTTTGTGTTATTTGTTCCCATACGGGAATATTGACTTCACACCTGCATTCTGCTTTTATGACTTTCAGCAGCTCAGTAGCTAAAGGCATTTTTACGGCGTAAGAAAAAAAACATGGCTGACTCCACTGCAACCTTTTTCTGTTTGTATGTGTTGTAAATGTATCTGCTCACGTAGTTTTCCCTCTCTTCAGGTTTGCCAGCAAGCTTGGCAGACTTCCAGAGCTTTGTCATCTCTCCTTGTTACTCTTTGTGGTCAAAAGCTGCATATCATCATGTACAGGAAGCACTTCAGCTCTCAGGCCACTGTTTAAACCCTGTGGAGCTGCAGGATTCTTTTTAGGTTGTTTTTAACTTAATGCATGAAGTTTTTTTTTTTTTTTTTTTTTTTTTTTTTGTCCTTTGACACACCGATATGATGTCCTTAAACTGCAGGTCATTACAGTTAAAAGTCTCCTGATGTTGTTTATGACATTCATTCATTCATTTTCCTGAGCCGTTTAATCCTAATTAGGGTCGCGGGGAAGCTGGCGCTCATCTCAGCCGACTCTGTACACCCTGGGTACACTATGGACAGCTCGCCAGGCCATCGCCGGGCTGTTCTTTAAATTAACTAGTTTATTTTAAAAAATTTCAATAAAAGTGTCTGGCCATCTTACCACAGCACTTTCCTCCATACATTTGGGGAATCGCCCACTTTTGGCAAACTCAAAATGTGCCGCCTTATATTTAACACTAAGTAATAACTTTTTCTGGTCTCGCTTTATTAAGGCTCAGCTCGATGGAGTGTACAGATGTTTGTGGTCCTGTGCACAGAGACACCAATCTCTGTTGGGGAATTCTGCAGCTCCTCCAGGGTTACCTTTGGTTTCTTTCTGATTCATGCCGTGCTTTGGTGGGTGGCTCTCTCTTGGCAGGTTTGTTGTGGTACCACGTTCTTTCATTTGAAGATGATTGATTTCATGGTGCTCCGGAGGATCGTCAAGGATTTGGACTTTTTTTATAACTCAACTCAGACTTGTACTCTACAACAACTTTGTCTTTGACTTGTTTGGAGAGCTTCTTGGTCTTCAAGGCATGATTCCTCATACTTAGTGGTGTTGCAGCCAATGGGGCGTTTCAGAAAAGGTGTGTTTATACTGTCAGCACTCAGCTGGATTTCACTTCATTAATAATGTGACTTCTGAAAGTAATTACTTGTACCATAACTTTGAGGAGTTTCATAGCAAAAGGTTGAATGCATATGCACGTTCCAATTGCCAGATTTGTAGTGGGGACCCCCCCCCGGTCTTCCAGAACACAAGGCGCACCAGATTATAAGGCGCATTAAGCAACGCTCAGATAAGTCAAACTTAACTCTCATCATTGTTCAGTTATAACAATATAAAATATAAAATAATACACTTCACAATAACTCTCAAGATTGTTCAGTCGTAACAGTATAAAACAATAAACTTTTTCAGTTCATTCCTTTTTTACAAATCCATCAAATTCTTTATCTTCCGTGTCAGAGTTTAACAATTGCACGAGTTGGATATAAAGTCTGGATACTTCTTATTTTTTATTATTATATTATTATATTTTATTATCTATTATTCCCTCGCGCATGGAGTCAGATCAATAGAAACGGAGATTAGAAGTCTTTCTGGGTTGTGACCTTCTCTTCAGGCTGAGTTTGTCCTGTAGGGGATTTAAAGGTCTTATTTGTCAAGGCTTTCTCTATCTCAAATCAGACATGCCACCGTGCTCCTGTGATTTCTCCATGCCTTTAAGCCAGTGCTTCTCAATTATTTCCTGTGGCGCCCACTCTAGGAAGAAAAAAAACACCCCCCCCACCGCCCTGCGAGCGACTATAAATAGTATTATTTGTCTATAAAATTGCTATAGTACTGTACATCTCTGCATAACATTGTATCTTTATTAACATTAAATTCAAAAAAGAAAGAAATATAGTTCAACTTACAAAAAAGAAAAACTTCATTAACATTGTTTTTTAATATGTAATCGAAAATATTTAAAGTGCACCAATGTACCTGAAATTGAAAAAATATATCCATCCAAACTCATTCAACTTATTTATGTCTTAATATCTCTGTCTCTCTCTACCGTTCTCTTCGTTCCTGTTAGAACATTTTCCGTGTTGTTTCTTGAAGGATTGTTTACTGCACTTCATATCGTTTGCTCATGCGAAAAATTGCTACACCGTAGCACGACAATGAGAGCACCACTGCCAACTACTGGAGTGGAGGTGCAATTACACTTAAATTTCGAAAACTATTCCAGAAAAGCATGTTCCCCAGGGTCATACTGCCTACCCAAGGGGGGCACACCCCACTATTTGAGAAACATTGCTTTAAGAATATGTCATGCCACTGTTCTTCTTGAGCAGGTATGTTTGTTATATCTAAATGCATTGTTTGGTCCTAGATAGCTTTTTGGTCTCCTGAGACAAATATTTTTCCATAAATAACATTCACTCCACAATTTTTTAGTGTATCTAATTTTGTTTGTCAACATGCAATTAAAAACAAAAGAAGTGTATTCAGATTAGATAAGTATTATGTGTTCATGTTAAAGAGCAACATTCTGAGAAAAGATTGTTGACATTTGAACATAACTGCCAAACAGATGAACCCCCCCATGCTTTTAGTGTTACTTTAGAAGCCCCCCCCAAGATTCAATACTAATTGTATAGTTATTATAGTAGAAATGAGTGGGGCGTTCCTACTTCGCGGTTTTTCGAATATCATGGCCAGGTCTGGTCTACATTATCCGCGATATTCAAGGGATGACTTTTTTACGTATAATTGTGGTACCTCATAATGCTAGCGCTTATCCCAGTTCCTGTTGCTTTGAGCGACCAGGAGTTCGATTCCTCCTGAACTGGGACACTGGCCCTTTGCAGCAAACCTCCATCAGAATTCTACGGGTACTCATTTATTCTGCTGGGTGGACAGAGGAACGCGAGCAGTTAAGACTTATCCCAGGGCTCTTAGCACAGTTGTGGTTAGTGGAAATTCAAATCCACAGCCTCTTGATCATGAACACATCACTCTAACCGCTATACCACCAGCCCCATTGTTATTGGTGTCATGAGTAACACTTGAATTTGTAGTAATTATGTCTGGGTACACAATTTTGGCGTCAAAATCTTAAGTGCTGCTTATCGAAAGAATCCTTCAGCTGCATTTAGACCCCCATTGTAGAACCAGAGTAAACAGGGTTTCTGTTGTTTTTCACTGCAGGGAAATTCTTCTTCAGTAATTGAATATACGCTCCAAATACACATACAAATTCACCCTTCCTTTAATTAAGTACTGTGTAAACGAGGTTAGTTCAAAACTACTTCTGATTTAGTGATTCAGTGTTTAGAGGACTCAAGTCTAAACAGTACATTCCTTTCAGTTAATCATACAAGTCCTACATTTACCGGAAAAGACACTCATTGTCTCCCAGGTTTGTTTCTTGAAAAGATTGCCTTTAGTTCGCTTTTTTTTTCTTTTTTTTTCAATTGTTTTTTTCTTCAATTTTTTTTTTTTTTTTTTTTTTTTTTTACCGTGACATGTTTGCTTCATTCCATTTTGCTGGCAAAAAATCCGGCCTCTCATTCTACAAACAACTGGAGGCTGTCTGAATGGAGAAGGTCATCTTGACTCCATCACATCTGTACAAAGACAACAGGGTGAACACACACTCACTGCTCTGTTGTTCTTCTCGCTTCAGCAAAACTCCACCACTGCCTTGTCTTTTATGTTTT
The DNA here is from genome assembly GCA_024760905.1 of Plotosus lineatus. Classification (NCBI taxonomy): domain Eukaryota; kingdom Metazoa; phylum Chordata; class Actinopteri; order Siluriformes; family Plotosidae; genus Plotosus; species Plotosus lineatus. Next base: position 13,362,582 of record CM045751.1, read on the forward strand.
CTGATGTTTTAGGTTAATCCTCAGGAGCAGGGAGCAGCCCTAATCACTTTTGAACGCTCAAGTCTGAGAGCTGAGCAAGGCCAGATTCATCTTTCTGGAGGCATTCAGGGTCTTGTGCCCAATACCTTATAGCCCAATGTACAGCCGACATTCCAGACGGTGCAAAGCAACATCAACTGTTTAAACATGCTTTCAAAATGTGGTTGCTTTGAACCGTTTGTGAACGAGAGGACATTTTTAGAAATAAGGCCTATGGCTCTGTCCAGCTTGCCCAAGGACGTGGGGACTGCCTTCTAATGCAATAACTAGAAACTTTATTATTGAAATTGTACGCATCATGCAGCCTTAAAAAATAAACTTTGGCATAAGTTTGGTCTGACAGTGTTTCATTGCGTCTACTTTTTAAAATTGTCTTTCTTGTAGAAATACATTTTTACCTCTTTTTTTTTTACCTACTTTTACCATTTTTAGCTTACATTACCTCCACCAAGGAGGTTATTATTATTATTATTACTATTATTATTATTATTATTATTATTATTATTATTATTATTATTATTATTATTAATAGTATTATCCATGATGTGCGTCTTGTTACCAGGTTTTTTCAAAATGTTTTGAGGATTTTTATGAATTTTCTACTATATTGGGGCTTTGACCAAGTAAGTCTCCATTATATTTTTGGAGATTATCTGATTTAATATGTGACTCTTGTTTTTTTTTTGTTGATGTTGTTGTTGTTTTTTTTTTGTGGGAAACAACAGCAGAAATGTTTCCGAGACAAAGTTGTGTGGCGTGGTTACCACCACTGAGTGATAGATGACTAAAGGTTTTTCGAGTTTGACTTTGAACCCTGCTGGACAGGGATGTGTTTGGCTATGAGGTGCATCCTAGTGGAGGTCATGTTTACATTTTACATTTGGACCTACGGCATAATTTTTGATCAGTCTGAAAAGTTAATCATACATTTTTCTTTTCAAGAGAGAGAAATAATTATCTGAAGTCTTAAAGGCTTTACTTTCCTTTTAGTCTTTGTTTATTGATTTCTGGCTTGGCATTTCTTCAATTGTTTGATTGCTGAACTGATCCGTGTTCATAAATATTTTTAAATACACATATTTGCTACTTTTGATTGAATCTAATTGTGGATGAGCTGTAATGAATACTCCAGGCAGAAGCAGTGGCCAGAAGTGTGGCAAGTCAATTAGGACATAATACATGTGGAGCGTAGAGTTTCTGAATCTTTTTCTTTTTTTTTTTTCTTTTTTTTTGTGGAAAGAATGTATCTGGAACCACATTAGTTTTACCAGAGGTATCTTTCATCAGTCTCCCCGCCATTCATATCCCTATTGTTTTCTCCAAATCCTTTTCATTCTTCCTTATTGCTGCAGACTTCAACCCTAACCCTTTTAACTTTTATTGGGTTAGAGAGAGTGTGTCTGATGTAGTTCTCTGTAAAGCTTACAGGAAATCAGGTTTTAGGTTAAAGACGGGCACACAAACTGAGTCAGAAATACTCCTTTCAGTCAGTGTTTTATAGAATAAGGTATAATTTCTCTGTGTAAGCAGAACTGTTATTTAATAAAAATATCTCGAGAGTACAGCTTTATTGTGTCTTGGCAAAAGTTTAATTGTGATATTCACCCGAATGCTTAAACATCGAAAACCAGTTTTTAAAAGTCTGCTTTGGGAGTTGCACCTATTTCACTCACGTTTCTTAAAATTTTATTTATTTATTTCTTTTTTGCACGTGTTGAGAAAATTGTAACCACCCAGACTGATGGATCACTCTGAAGCTGTTGCCGGTACACATTGTTTTTTCCTTTTTTGCCCCAGGCTCCTTTATACGTGAACTATTCTGACTTGTTGCTCTGACAAGTTTTAGCATGCCATGTTTTATATTTGCTGGTTGGTATTGAGTTGATTAGAGAAGCATGCCAGAGATCAAAACTACAGTAAGTATTTTTTATTATTATTATTATTTACATGCAGAAACTGGCACCAGGGGTGAACCAGTTTGCCTACACGTGCATCCAGGAGCACCCCATATGGACCAGTCAGCAATTCTGGGAGACCACTTTCTACTCCGAGGTGCAGAATCAAATCCGAGACCTGTACCTCAATGCCCCTGAGGAGAAGCTCCTCATCACAGTCAGAGTCAAGGTAAAGACATTAAAAGGGTACTTCACACTTTAACGTATTTTATGAGCTGACTTTTTAATCTTAATATACAGCTTTTTATATGAGGTGAATTATCTTTACACCCCTACAGGTATAAGTTTCCTAGACAGTTTGGTCCTGGCCAGTGAGCATGTCCTGCACGTTTCCATTTTTCCAAACTGCTAAACATATGGCCAAGGATCCCAGATCTCCTCTATTTAGAGGAATTCCTCTATTTTTTTTCAGCTTCAGGTTCCCTGCGGCCCCTTTGACCCCCAGCTGAAATATTTAATTTCTTCTATTTCTGAACTCGTTTCCTCTATTTTTTCTAAACATCGCTGGGATCCCTGCATATGGCGTCTCAACACTTTTGGATGAAATTCTATCAGCCATTGGTCGCATACATATGAGCTTGAGATCTGAAAATGTCAGGAAAAACTCTGTCGGCTCGGTAATCCTGCAAAAACTTCAACCATTCACTGCCTTGCCCTGCGCTTGCGTTGGCAGGGACGGTGAATTAAAAATACTCCTTTCTGTCGATGCTCTCAGCATAGTAGCTTTCCCTGTCAATTTCTAGCCAATGGCCAGTAGCATTTCCTCCAAGTGTGATAAGTTGTACATGCTATGATTATCTATGATATGCTCTGCGCCTGCGAATTTCCCCCTCGGATTAATAAAGTGTCTATCAATCGATGTCTAGCATTGCGAAGAAATCAGGCGGAGTTTGGGTGTCACATGGAACACAGAGCTCTTTACATGCGTGCTTTCTAACATGTAACACTAAAAATGTAATTTTTGATATGTTTGGTGATCCTTGCCTATATTATAAAGTCATACCGCAGTGGTGCATTTTAGCTTTGAATTTGCCAAATTTATGCTTTAATGCTTTTAAGATGGTGTAATTGGCTTCAAACTGCCATGTAAGTGCTATTAAATACTAATATTTATACAGCAACCTGTTCATTGATTAAGATCATCACATCCTGTTTCCTGTTTTTCCTCTTCCCGTGGTCTCTCTTTCTGGTTAATCAGGATCTGGGCTCCTCTTCAGTGCCCGCCCCTGCCCGATCAGAACGGACCGCTATGGACCTGGCAGCCGAACAGCTGCGCACATGGCCGGGCCTCAGCAAGGAGAAGCAACTAGAGCTGGTGAAGAGTGAAGAGAGCACAGTGTTCAGTCAGGCCATCCACTACGCCAGCCTCATGGTGTACCTGCTCGTGCCTTTGGATGCCAGCAAGAACAAACTGCTGCGCACAGCGGTACCTGCAGCTGACTGGGAGAGTGGCAGCAACAGCATTGTCACTAACAGGCAAGGCAGTGGGCTTTTTGAGTTTGAATGTAGTGCGGTTAAAAACAATAGCATTTTTGTCTGTTTACTGACGGGTGGTTTGTCCTTTTAGACGAGCCACCAGTCTGGAAAGTAGTGACGCAGCTCTGTTAAAATAACTCCCTGGCCTCCAGCGGGCAATTAAATAATGTTTAAATTAGCCTTCTGCTAGTGCCATGGGTTATTTTAGGGCAGGCTCATGTTTCTTTTATATGTAAGACAGCTCTCAGGAAGGTGCTGACAGCTCCCTCCGGGGGTGTCGTCTCAGCACGATGTGTATTCTAGAGATCCACTTCTTTGCCATATCCTCTCTACCTCCTCCAGCTGGTGAAGCAGACTGCATGTTTCAGCAGAGTGGGTGAACTCGTCTGATATCCTGGCCCAGAACGCCCAGGCACAACAAAAACCAACACTATAGGGGAACCCCAGAGTGTTGTAGTCTCAGTAATGTGTGTTCCATTTGGGGAATTTTGTATAAAGACAAGCCATGTTAATATCTCTAGAATCAGGTTTTACACATTCTGTGGTTCTCACCAGGCTGAACAGCAACCCTTTAAAAATATCCTCATACACACTGGGAGTTCTTGGTGTTACTAGATTACTCTTGTACCGCAGTCTGAAAAGCAGCTTGTCAGATACATTGTTTCCCTAAATGCAAACATTGCTCCAAAAACCGAGAGAGCATGGTCTATTTAAAAACTTGTGGTGTCAGCTTGGCAGATTTCCAATCAACCACACACTTAGCATAAGTTTATTTCTACAAATTAAATGAATAAAAAAATTATTAAACGGCTGCATCCTGAAGCAGTGCTGCGGTACATTTTGGTGTCAGAATATATGCAGAGCCAAATTACTGTTGGTGTTTAGTAATGGTGTGTTTTTAGTTTATTGCTTTATAAAGGGGATTCATTTTTTAGGCATGAAATAGTTTGTTGAACTTTCATACTTGGAGTTTAAAGTGTGTTTGGTTCGGTCCTAAAATCTGAATTCTGGTGAACACGACATTTGTGTGTTAGTTACATCATTAGACATCACATCATGTATGTTTTGTGTGTGTGTGTGTGTGTGTGTGTGTGTATACATACACGTACATATACAATACGGGTCTGATCAGGAAACTGGTACCCATTCCAAGTACGTACTCAATTTTATCCAAAGTTATTTGTGAATCAATGAATCAAAATCTTTAGTGCATGCCTGGGAGATAATATATCAATGTGTCCATATGGTGAACACAGTTTTTGAAATAATTCAAATACTGCCTAGTTTATACCTTTTTCGCTGTCAAGTTTATGACAAAAGAAAGCCTTCATTATTTTCACATCCCGTGTTAAACTGGCAAAATTGTTAAATAAGCACCAGACTTAAAACGGGATCGATGATACATGTGACTTTTCCTGTCTATGTTACATGGTACATCTTGTGCTGCACCCAATCACTGATGTATTGTCTTGACTTTAGATGATAAAGAAAAGTCGAACATGTCAAGCACTATTAATTTACATAGCCTAACTAATTACACAATTACTAGCTAAAGCTATTATTAGTGAATACAAGGCTGTTCATTCCGTCCATCTTACATACTAACTTTTTGAGAAGGATCATCTTGGTCGATATGTCTCTGCAACATTGCATGGTTGTCTGGGGCCGTACCTCTGGATTCGCAAACCGGGGTGGTAGCTCCCCTTTTTAAAAAGGCTGACGGGAGGGTGTGTTCCAACTATCATGGAATCACACTCCTCAGCTTACCCAGGAGATTCTGTTTAGGCGTACTGGAGAGGAGGATCTGACTGATGGTTGAACCTCGAGTTCACGAGAAACAATGTGGTTTTTGTCCCGGTTGCAGCAATCATGTGCTTTGTGGACTTGGAGAAGGCTGTAGACTATCTCCCTTGGGCTATATTGTGGGATGTGCTCTGGGAATATGGTATACCAGACTCTTTGCTAATAGCCATGAGGTCTATGTATTGTCGGAGCCAGAGCTTGTTCCGTATTGGTAATAACATGTCGAATTAATTTCCAATGTGGGTTGGACTCCACCAAGGTTGTCCTTTGTCAGAATATTTAAAGATGAAGTTTCTCTCTCTCTCTCGCTCTCTCTCTGTCTCTCTCTCTCTCTCTCTCTCTCTCTCTCTCTCTCTCTCTCTCTCTCTCTCCAGTTCTTCACACTTGGAAAGGTTGTGATAACTATGTATATCCTTCTTCTACTTTGTGAGCACTCCCCCTCTTCCCAGGGGTACATGATGGGGACCCTCCGCTTTAACTTGATTTGAGCATTTCCAAATTAAAATATAGTATTGTTCAGCAGCAGTTCGTGATATAGCTCTATAAAGAGGTCAGCTTTTTGACCCTGGCAGCTTTTGTGTGTGTGTGTGTGTGTGTGTGTGTGTGTGTGTGTGAAATAGTTTTGTTTGTGTGTACAAAGCAATTCAAAGCATAAAAAAGGATCTTTAGAAATGATGTACTGAAAATTGGTTGCTCTGCTAAAAAAATTGAAGTAAACTTCAAAGTACAGTGGTGCCTCGACTTACGAGTGTCCCTAATAACAAATTTTCCATGATACAGAATGAGCTTCGATCCCACCAAAAATCTGCCCCATCCAACGAGCAAATATTCTAATTATGAGCTTTGCTGGGGAAATGGATTTTCCGGGTTGACGAGCCTTGTATTCTTCCACATTTATTCCTTTGTGGTCCAATAATGCCTGTGCAGCGCATCTCAATAAATAGTGTTTACTGCACTTCATATCGTTTGCTCGTTGCTTTTTTCCCTGCACCATAGAAAACACAGTGAGAGCGCCACTGCCATCTAGTGTAGAATATGTGCAATCACACTTTTAAAGCTGGTCCACCAGTATGTTAAAAAAGCATGTTCCCCGCGTGTATTCCTATACTCTCCTTTCCACGCCGGCTAGTAGCATGCACACGCACAAAAGTTTTTATTTTTCCGTGTGGCCGATCTGTGTATGGAGTACGGGAAGAATGCATCGACCACCTGTACAATTCTTAAACAGAAGGCCATGTTGAAGAGTATTAAAGCAGCAAAGGAGGTTAGTATTTTATCTGAGGAAAGATCAGAACTCAATGATGAGATGGAGAGGCTTCTCCTATTGTGGATCAAGTCAAAAGAGATCAACGGTGATGGGAGTGCGGCCAAGCAGCAGAAGACAAGCCATCAAAGTTAGTGAAGTGAAATAAAACAGTTAAAAAATAAAAAAAAATAAATAAATGAAAAGTAACAAAAATTTAGTAGTTAAATTCATGTTAAGTTCAGACACACTTGTTGTATTGTTTATTGACTTATTGTTTATTCTTCTTTTATTAATATTTATTGTTAATTACAGTATTATTACCGTTACTGTACATGTGTTATTATTGTGAAATGTTTATTGTTACATGTTCATCTGAAATATTTTACGTCAAAAATACATATTTGTGTCAGGTTTTATGAATTTGGGAGGGGGTTAGAATGGATGAATTGTTTTTCTATTGTTTCCGATGGGAATTTTTGTTTCATCTAATGAACGTTTCCACTTACGAGCTTGCCCTCGAAACTGATTAATTTTGTAAGTCGAGGTACCACTGTACTACATTACTAAAGTAAATTATGTACATTTCATGGTGTCTAATAATTTTGTCCTTATTTGTAAGACATAACAGAGATTGAGAGTGTTTATTACAGAGTGCGCATGACCCAGTTGTGTACGGTACTTGGGTGACCAAATGAAAAAAGTTTGTAGCATTGATGCATCCAGTGGAAAAGTTAGTCAAGTGCCCTCTTATAGTGATGTGATAGAAACTTGCTTTCTCAAGAGGAAGTATCAGGAAACCATAGGTTTTTATTAATTAAATTTAAAATATTTAATAATTTTCACATTCGCTGAGGTTTAAGGGCATATTTTGTATGGTGTCAGGTCAAGAATGTTAGTAAATGTCTGTTTCTGTTTACAGCATCGCCGGCAGTGTTGCAGAAAGCTTTGACACAGAGAGTGGATTTGAAGACTCTGAGAACAGTGACATCGCTAACTCGGTGGTGAGATTCATCGCGCGGTTCATTGACAAGGTCTGCACTGAGAGCGGAGTTACCCAGGACCACATTAAGAACCTGCACAGTATGATTCCAGGTATGATCTAGGGAACCTGACTGATGCAGATTACATCTAAATTCACCTTCCCTGGTCTTGGTTGGATTTCTTAAAAAGTCCTCATTGCAGCATGATGTGACGCATATCAGATAAAATGGCATGAGTAACATGGTGGACATGGGGGATAAGTGACTGCTTATAGAAGATGTATTTCAGTGTGAAGTGTTAGATGTAAAGAGCTGTAGATTCTGCTCAGATTCAGTCAAATGCTGCAGAACAGTACAGTTATCAAATGACAAAGCAGACGATGAAAGTAACCCAAGACCGACTTCAGGCAAAGAAATAGATTGTTCTTAAATGGCCGGGTCAGTCAACTCAATTGGGTATGCTTTTTATTTTCTGAAGACAAAACTAGAGGCAGCAACTGGCAAAAGCTACTGTAATGACCTGGTACACTAGTTTAAATGAAGGAAGAGTTAAATAAAGCATATGTTTATATAAATTGGCGGACTCCTTGCAAAATTGAGTGAAATTCCAACAATTAATGCAAAGTTTTGTTGAACCCCATGAAATTAGGCCTAAAGTCTATAATTTAATCAGATCTCAATTGCTTCATTGTGATTCTGTCCAAATACTTATGGACTTAACCCTGTGTGTGTGTGTGTGTGTGTGTGTGTGTGTGTGTGTGTGTGTGTGTGTGTGTGTGTGTGTATGTGCGCGCGTGTGTGTTTAGGCATTGTTGCTATCCAAATGGAAACTCTAGAAGCTGTCCATCGGGAAAGCAGGAGACTTCCACCCATCCAGAAGGTAAGTATGGTGTTCAGGTTTGCTGATATTCTCGGTTTCGGATCATCATGTTTACAACATGATCTTTACTCCCTCATATTTTGATGTCTAATTTATCCCGACACTTTGTTTTTTTTGAAGCTCTCAGATCTCTAGGTTAAATTTCTAGATTTATTGTATGCCTGAGTGAGCATGCTGTATACACTGCATGGGAGGAATTGGTTATTTTGTAAACATTTTGCAAATCATTTAGAGTTAGAAACCAGTTCATGTCAATACACTTAACACAGATCAGTGGGAGGTCGTTAGAACAGAGTGAAACAATGATCTGATTATTTCAAGAAATTCGAAAGCAAATCTATGAATTGCATTTTCTCAATAATATCCATGAAGTATTTATACTAGAAATGTGTGTGGGGGATATGGGGTATGCTGCCTCAAGACGCTTCTGTTACCAAAAAAATCATCAGATGTATTATAAGAGCACATTGACTCTTCTGTATTTAAAAAACGGCACATTGTATTTTTTTAATCCATATATTCGTACATCAATTGCTATATACCGTAAACGACGTGATAAGTGCCTTGGGCGCTTAAAAAATTGGCATGGGTTGGCGCTTATTAAAATGTTGCCAGCAGAGTGGCATGGTAAGTGCTTATTACCATCAAGGTGGAAAACATGAATAGTAACAGAACAATAAAATAGTTTTACTGGTATTTGTGTTATTCATTTTGTGGTATCAACCAAACTACTTATATGAAAGCTGAAAATAAACAGAAAACAGCATAATTTAATAAAAAGAACCCTTACTTTACCCTCCTCATGCTGTTCCTTTAAACATTTCCCCAGAATTAAAATCAAACCAATCAACATGAATGTCAACTTTAGCACATGGGACGTTGAACCACAACACGAACATAAACAAAAGCAAATGGCCAGAAACATCTTTAAATTTATGAAGTTAGTGAGCAGGAGAATCGGGTGAAAAATCCTCGTCATCATTTTCTGATAGTCCATATCTGGCTCATCGCTCCATTCATTCAGTGCTTCCCATAGTTTTGCTGTAGCGGTTTCTAATGGTTCATCAGTTGTTGGACATTTACCAAGAGAACACAGTAAAATAACAACGGAACAATCAAATGTGTTGTTACTGATGAACATTGTAGACATTCCCCAGTGGCAGGGGGGGTCTTGAAATACCATGTAAACTCACTTTTACAGGCAGTGAACGCCTCATTTTATGGTTACAGACATTGATCAAATAAAATTGGTAACTTTGATCTACCATTTTGCTCCCAGGACACATGGGCGGTTATTCGATGTAAGATAAAAAAAAAAAAAAAAAATGTGTCGGGGGCAACGCTTATTGGAGCAGAGCTCTTATTACTTTGATTACGGTATGTGTGTTTTATTTGTGTCTATATGTATGTACGTGTGTGTTTGTGTGTGGATATATACAGACACACACACACACACACACAGACACACACATACCGTATTTTCCAAACTATATGGCCCTCCGGGGTACAAGTCGCATTGGCCAAAAAGGCACAATAAGAAGAAAAAAAAAATTATATAAGTCGCACTGGACTATAAGTTGCACACTCATGGAAACTGTCTACCTTGGCTTGGAAATCTGCTGGCAGTTTTTGTGATGTTGTGTTCTTTGCTCTGATAGAGAGGTGGTTGCGTTGCATGAAGCAGTAACACCAAAAAAGTCTGCACACAAAGTTATTTATTTTCATCTCCGTGACAACTACCTGGACGTGGAGACCAACTGCACTGTTGACAAGCCTCTCCCTGAGGCACAGTTCCTCTTACTGTGACCATATTGCTTTTAGCCCTCAATTAGCTTTTAGTCCACGATTAGCTTTTAGCCCACGATTCACTGTTTTTTTTTCTTCAGTACAGTAATTATAATCTCCGCTTTTCTGCCCTCTTGTTGCCTTCTTGTGGTTGTGAGTATAAGCATGTGAAATTATGTTTGCTATTATTATGCCAATCAGAATTATATGTAATAATTTCACTACCTGGACGTGGAGACGCAACTGCTGTGTTGATAAGCCTCTCCCTGCAGCACGTTGCTCAAGCACCCACGTGCAAACTTGTTCCACTAGCTGTGGCCATCTAGCTTTTAGCCTGCGATTAGATTTTTTGTTTTCTTCATTGCAGGCAGAATCTCTGCTTTTCTCCAGTCCCTCACAAGTTTCTTGTTCACTCCAAACTTTCTTTCTGCTGCTTGATTACCATTTTCTGCTGCATATTTCACTATTTGCAGCTTGTAATCCGCAGAATAGGATTTTCTTTTTGGGGCCATTTCTTCAGTGGTGGATGAGCAGGTACTGGTACCCAAGCCTAGAGTGCCCTCTTGTGGTTGTGAGTGTAAAAATAGCAAACATTTGAAATTATTGTTATTATTATTATGACGAACAGAACTTTATGTAATAATTTCACATATAAGTCGCTCTGGAGTATAAGTCACAGCAAAAGTATGGAAACAAGTGTGACCTATAGTTCAGAAAATACGGTAAAACAGAATTATTAACAAAAGTTTTCTCGCGTGTGTACCTGATACTAACAACAACTGATAACTTCTGATTCACTGATTTTTTTATCAACTATGCCTTACATTAATCTTACAAGTATATAGATTGTCTTGTAAAAGCAACAGGAGATGTTAAATTTATTTATACTTTTTACATTTAATACAAGACGAACATATCCATTCTAGGCAGTAGAAAAGTCTTGTCGCAGTCATGTAACATCAAATTCTGGAACAACGTAACTCTTAAAAGTAGTCAAATATAATTTGTAAATTTAGTAAAAATAATAATAATAACGAAGAGTGCTTAATTATACACATAAAATACAGGTACTAAAGCGGCTTTTAGGCAATTTATAAAATCTTTTTTGCGAATAGTTGTAGAAACCTTCAAGATTTCTTAAAAGGAAATGAAAATCATTTTTCCAATAAGAAGTAAGAAATTTCAGATGTCCTTGGTCCATATTGGTAAGCTTGGTCATGCAAGGAAAACTATCCACAAACCAACTGGCGGCACTAAAAGGCCACATCAGGTCTCAATAGAGCCAAAAACAAAGTTGAGCCCTCATAGAAAAAGGTGTTCTGGTCAGGCAACAACAAAACTATTTGGCCTCAATACCAATCGTTATATTGAACAGAAAGCCAATACAGCTTACTATCCAAAGAGCACCATATCTACAGTAAAACATGATGGTGGTAGCATCCTGCTCAGCAGGGACTGAAGCAGTAGTCAAGGGCGAAGGAAAAATAAATGGGGGAAAATATCACCAAATTCTTCAGTAAAGCCCTCTGCTATAAGTTTACCTTCCAACATGACAGTGACCACGTAGTGGCTGAAGGTAAAAAAAAAGTTAATGTCCTTGTCAGAGCCCAGACATCAACCCTATAGCACAGTTCAGTGATGCACCTTTTTTGTATTTTTTCTAAAAAATATATCACTCCAGGGCATGTGTGTCAGTTGCATGATTAAGGGAGACACAGCTTGACTGCAGGCTTGAGGTGTTTTATTTGCACAAAGTAATAGAGATTTCAACAGGTGTTTCATTGGGTATATATCGACATGAGCTCTCAGCATTACTGTCATGGTTTTGCAATGGTGATAGTCGATTTGCAGACCGTTATTCCCTGCAGGAAGTGGGCTGGTTGACTTTCTGGAAGTCAAAGACAGACAAAAAATTAGAGTAACTGCAAAAGTTTCACTGTTGATAAACTGAAAATGTAGATTTGTATGTGCAGTAAACACTTTGTTGAAGGAAACTAGCCAACCCCCCGAGCATCCTGTTTAGTGCCAGAAAATTACATTGCCTACCAGAGACAAAAAATACGATACCTGCTCTGCGATCAGCTGTAAATGTCATTTTACCCTGCCTTAATTATTACATAATATGCTACTGTACCACAATTGGAAATATTGGCAACATTACCTTTGTTTTTTAACATTATTAGAGGTACTTTTTCTGAAAAAAATTATTACACCACAGTCTTTACTTCATGTAACAAGACTTTAATGTTGTCATAAAAAATCATGAGATTATGATGTATTCAGTATTAAAACGATGCTAATATTGGTTGGATTTATACTGAAATAGCAATACTTAGTAGCTAAAATAAATATGGACAGCATCTGGCTTCAGAAGTGCTGGCTGGTTTCTCGTCAATGGCAGCCCACAATGCTCCAACTAGCTTTTCATCGAACTCACAGAACACTGGGAGATCTCACTGTAGGTAAATGATGCCCCAGTTAAAACCCCTGTAACCTTAACCTTCGAAACTTTCCTCATATTTGCTGTTTTTAGCACACAGGAGCGCTGAGTCGTCACTGCATGCTTGTCCGACAGTGAGTCATATGTAACACATCCCATTAATAGTAATGTAGGCAGTGATCTCACATATTAAAAGTCTGCAGAATGATTTGAAGATTGTAGTCCACAGATTGCAGTCCAACAACACTCACCAGTCAAATCTGAAGGATCTTGATCAGTTCTGTAAAAAAGACCGTCCTTTAACCATCTCTGTGATTTATGGCCTTTTTATTTATACATTTTTCTGAACTGTTAGTATTATATATTTTTTTCTTGACTGTTATAAGTTGCATTGAGTGAATGCAGCTGGGAAAATGTTTTTAAATAAATATTTTTTTTGTGTCTTTATTTTATGCTGTAAACCAAATACATGTGAATATTTTATAGGTTGCAATCATATTCTCTACACACTGTTTATTTCTTATTCCTAAAGATGTTGAGCAATCTGTAGTTATAGCGTTATATTTTGCTGGTTAATAATCGTTGGCGCTGTAGAATCCTATTATAAATGCTCTCTAAACTTCACCTTCTTTCACCTAGACTTGTGTCAGAGCAGCTGTTAAAGAAAAATCACCGCAGTTACACTGGAGTATAATGCGAAAATAATTGTATCGTTCATTAGGGTACTATAAAACTACATCTACTATTCCCTCCCCAAAGAGACACTTGTGATAAAAAAGCATTTTACAACCTTCCCCCGTCTGTCTGTGTGCTTGTTTTGACCTCAGCAAACTGTTTGGTGATGAAGGGAGATTCCAGCATTGGCAGAAAGGGATATGGGTGTTGCAAGGCCAATAGAGATCCCTGGCTTGTTAAAGCTTCATGGAAGAACCTCAGAATGACCTCTGTTTCCTCTGGTCTTTTTTGTGTGATAAGAGCATGGTCAGAGGTTCTTCAGAGCTCCTGTCCTCATTTCTCTGCTGGTCTCACAGATCCACTGCGTTCGCCAGCTTGCCAGGTTCCAAGAATTGAGATTTTACAAGAGAATATCATTTTTCTCCATAACCCTGGTATTCTTACAATAGTCTTGAGTCTCGTTTTACAAACTCACCCTTTGCTCTTTTGCTCACATATTTCTTAATGAACTGAATGAATAAGGCCAGACCACAGTATAAGCTGCCAGCACCCGTCCAAACACTTTCCTCAGTGATCTGGACAGTGTAACCATTTACTGGATCATTCGAGCGATGTTATTTACAGTCACCAGCTCAATTGTCGGTGGACTTCATTATACTGGACAGTCGATGTGTTACCAACTTGTTTCTGTGATCAGACCATAAAAAATAACTTGTATTTAGAGACTGTCCATGCAAAGTCATTCTTTCGAAGACTAAAACTGTTAATGAAGAGTGTACTCTTGGTCTTGATGTTTTAATGCAGAAAATTCTGTCTGCTTTGGATAATTGTGAAGTGTCTAGACCGAGGAGATGGGATGTCAAAGTAAATAATCACAGCGCTTGTTTTTAATTCAAATCCAGGATAATTAGGGTTGTTGTGGTGTGAGATCTTTAGTACCTTTTACAAAGTTCGCATCTGTTTTGTCTACTAAACTTTTTCCACCTGTGTTGTGATAGTAGCTTATCTAGAATCAGTTCCATGCATCTTAACAATAATGAAAAGACTGGCACCACGAAGTTGCTGAAAATTGAAACTACAGCTGCGAGTGGTACTGGGACTGGCTATTGCATCTGCTATTTTGATCTACCGTGACCATCAAATGTAAGGTGTATTACAGGCTTTCTCCAGGGCAGTTAAAGTTATTAAATGGATTTTGTGAAAATGAAAGTCTGAAATGTAATTAAAAATAAAACATTTTATTCCCACAGTTATTGAAGAAGTTTAGATAGATAAGAGAGGGGAAAATCCAATGTGTAGTGAATACCGTATTCGACGTAATAAGCACCCTGCTCCAATAAGCATACCCCAATGTTTTTTTTATCTTACGTGTAATAACCGCCCATGTGTACTGGGAGCAAAATTTCAGATCAAACTTACCAATTTTATTCGATCAGTCTCCGTAACGGTAAAATGAGGCGTTCACTGCCTGTAAAAGTGAGTTTACATGGTATTTCAAGACCCCCTGCCACTGAGGAATGTCTACAATGTTCATCAGTAACAAAACATTTGATCGTTCTGCCGTGCTTTAAAAAACAGGAAAATATTTTGCTGTGTTCTGTTGGTAAATGTCCCACAACCGATGAACTATTAGAAATTGCTACAACAAAACTATGGGATGCTCTGAATGAATGAAACGATGAGCCTGATATGGACCTATCAGAAAGTGATGATTGGTATTTTTCACTGATTCTCCTGCTCACTAACTTCATCAATTTAAAGATGTTCCTGGCCATGTGCTTTTGTTTATGTTCGTGTTGATTTGTTCAACTTGCCATGTGCTAAAGTTAACATTCCTGTTGATTGGTTCAATGCCATGTACTAAAGTTGATGTTCTGATTAACTCGGTTTACTTGGGAAAATATTTAAAGGAAATGTTTAAAGGAAAAGCACCGGTCGGGAAAAGTAAGGGAAGGAAAAGTCTTTTTTTTTTTTTTTTTTTTAATTCATGCTGTTTTCTATTTATTTTCAGTTTTCATGTAAGTACTTTGGTTGATACCACAAAAGGAATAATACAAATACCAGTAAAACTCTTTTATTGTTCTGTTATTATTCATATTTTCTACCTCTATGGTAATAAGCACTTACCGTTCTACTCCGCTAGTAACATTTTAATAAGCATCCACCCACTACAATTTTTAAGTGCCCTGGGCGCTTATCACGTCGAATACGGTACATCATATATAATTAATAACTTTTATGAATTTTATTTATAATATGTTTACTACTAAAATGTGTTTCATTTTGTGGTAAAAACATGGAACCAATATTTCAAATATATTTTAAATTGGGCAGTGGTGGTATAGGGCGCTGGATCACTGATCCTAAGGTTGGGGGTTCAAGTCACATTCTCCACAAGGTTGTCACTGTCCCCCCAGTGCAGCTAATTGGGTTATCAAAGGCCGGCCATGTCTCTCACTGTCTATGGTGAGAGGTTCTTGTAAAAGAACCATTGCTGACTTTCATAAAGAGTAGCTGCATAGCTATCAGCGTGTTTCTGCCCCTTGCTAAAGGGTTGTGTCAGGAAGTGGATACGACGTAAAAACCTATGACAAATCAAACATGCAAATCAGATGATTCTCTATGGTGACCCCTGGAAAAAAAAGGGACAAAGCTGAAAGGAAAATAAGAAGAAATATATTACAAATTAATCTTACTGATATTACAGTTATATTGTGTGGTTTAATATAGTAAACTCTATCGAGAACTCAAATGCATAATGCAGTCTATTATCATCTCCATCTTGATATGCTGGACTTGCCTTTTTTTGTGAATTTTGCTAGAATAGTTTGCCCATCCATCCATCTCCACAAAACGAATATGCATTGTTTTATATTGCGTTCATATAGAATGTTCTGGACCGTTACCACATACTAATAATGCCTGGTTTTCATATTGCAATTAAAACCCTTTAATGTTGTTTTAAAACTTGGTAAAAAAAAAAAAAAGTCTATTTTTACTAGATGCACAATTTCTATTTATTTGCATATTTATTTTTGTAAAAAGGACAGATTTCTGTTTTCTTTGCAGATCACATCAACAGTCACAACAACAGATGAAAATTGTAAAAACCAGAGCTCATTAATCTGATCATTGTTGTTGACCCCCCGCACACACACTCCACTTGCATTTCCATGACTTAAGTACCCACAACAGCAACTACAGACATAAATAAACACGACATTGCTGACTAAAACTGAACGGGGTCTTTTGTCATTGTCCATCATCTACTTAATCTTTTTTTTTTTTTTTTTTTTTTTTTTTGCAGATCGTAACAACAGTGTAATAAATATTGTCTGTGTCAGAGACTTATGAAAATATCATCCTCAAAAAAAAAAAAAGATTTAAACAATGTTCTCATCGGAAATTCATGTCTATCCCCACAGCCGAAGATACTTCGACCCATGATGCTTCCAGGAGAGGAGTTGGTAAGCGAGGGATTACGGGTAGTTCTGGACCCTGATGGACGTGAGGACGCTACGGGTGGATTACTGGGAGGCCCCCATATACTGCCCGCAGAGGGGGCGCTCTTTCTCACTACCTACCGCATCATCTTCAAAGGCACTCCTCATGATGCTTTAGGTATGCACCAGCTTTCATGAACCTTTTTGTTATCCGATTTAAACACACCATGCACTTTATAGATTTGTCAGGACAGTAGCACTTTATTTAGAGCATGACACTTATCTTCACCATGTAAAGAGTGGATCTGCCTGACAGTTCTGTGTGTGTGTGTGTGTGTGTGTGTGTGTGTGTGTGTGTGTGTGTGTGCGCGCGCGCGCGCGCGCGTGTGCGTGCTTGTCTGAATAGTCGGCGAACAGCCTGTGATTAGAAGTTTTCCAGTGTCCACGCTGACCAAAGACAAAAAGATCACCATTCAGAACCAACTTCAACAGAACATGCAGGAAGGTCTCCAGCTTAGATCTGCTTCCTTTCAGGTACTACACTAAATGAAATGTTGAAGGCATAAAGGTTTTTGTATTCAAATGCTTTTGTTTTTGCCTGATGATGTCACAATGAGGACGGTGTAATACTGTTAAAAAAAAATTGGGTTAATCTGCCTCCTACAGCAATCTCCATGGTAAAACATTATACAGTAGGCCCTCGACATTCGCGAGGGTTCGGTTCCGAGCCCTCCCGCGAATCGAGATAATCCGCGAGTTCTGTACCCGGAAGTAAAACCCCATGTATCACGTCACATGCGTGAATCAGCAGCGGAAGTAAAATACTATGTATCTATTACATGCAATAAAATATGCTTCTTAAACACTTTCTATAGACGTTCTTACTCATTAATACAGTATTAATGTAGGAAAATATAGCAATGATTAAGAAAAACTTTTCAATTTTTACTCTTATTTTTATTGATGATAAAATATAAACATTATACAGCATATACTGTTGTAAAGCACTCGTTTTAAAGTCTTTTTCAATTATTATTTCAGTACAGTACCTAAGTTAATTCTTAGAATGTTTGTGCGTGAGACTTTATGTTCTGTAGCATGTTTAACAAATGATACTAAAAGGATAAACTTTATTACGCTTCATGTCCTTGTACATTGAACTTGGAGTGACGTCTCCAAGATGGTGCTGCCTAGAGGGCAACGTCGCGGAGTTCTCAGAGTCAAAATTGTTTCTTTGTTCATGTTAATTTGCACTATGCTCGTCTATGATCGGTCGACCCTACTACTTCAGCTTCAGGCAACTAAGCACGCAACAACTTCTATCGTGAGCTAATATGCTATGGGAGCTCAATGCTAACCGCACCTCATTTAACAATAAGCCCAGGCGGAGTCTGGACCGGAGTCATGGTTCAGCCCCTTCCCGTCTGTGTTTCTTGTTAGCTGGGGTGCGACTCGCATTGAGCTGCTTACCATAGCATTTTAGCTCTGCTAGCCGCACCCTGCCCACTTAGTTATAGCTGTAGTAGCATCGACCGGTCGTAGATGAGCATAGTGCAAAACATGAACAAACAAAACAACAAATCAAACAAATTAAAACGAACAAAGAAACAATTTGAATCTGAGAACTCCGCAACGTCGCCCTCTGGGCAGCGCCATCTTGGAGACGTCACTCCAAGTTCAATGTAAAAGGACATGAAGAGTACTGTAATAAAGTTCATCCTTTTGGTGTCATTTGTTAAACATGCTACAGAATATAAAATCTCACGCATAAACATGAACTTAGGTACTGTACTGGAATAATATTTGAAAAAGATTTTAATACAACAGTTCCGAGAAAACCGTTGTTTCTCAGGAGAAAGTCTTATTTCTTCAGAAGAGACATCCAGCGTTTTCTATCGCTTAGCCAGAGAAAGACGCACAGTGTTTGAGTGGTATCATAGAGCTTAACTGGTAATTAAAACACACACAAAAAAAGAGGCTCATTGACAACTTGTGCGCGAATGAGGAAAAAGGGGAGGGACGTCAGCTCAACCAATAAGGAGAAAGGAGGACAGCCATTGGCTGAATTTGAATCACGTGCCGGTTGCTTGGCAGTCAGCGAATACTCAAACCGTGGTTGCAAAACCGCGAATAGTCAAGGGCCTACTGTATATATGATCGGTTCTGACCAACCAGTCGTAAGTCGGATATTTAACACAACGAAACCGAAACCACCCAGCACTCAGTATGAATTCATGTGAAGCGTATTCTTCACCTGCACATTCTTTCAACATGCGAAATAAACTTGTAGCCTTACTTTGCACTGCTCGCAACATCACTTTCACATTTCTTTGCCTATTATTTTCCAACCACGTTTATAGCAACTTTTCCATCTCTGCAATCTGTCCTTCACGCTGTTTTGTGATGATCGGTGATTTAATTGGGGCTGCTGCGTTCACTGATTCCTTAATGCAGTCCTTGCTCTTCAAAATTGTAGACACCGTGGAGTGGGAGAGATGGAAATCTCCCTTTCACTTTCATCTTCGTCTCCAACGACAGTGCCTTCCTTGCTTTCTTGGCAGAATTGCCATCTGATGAATTGGACTTCCTCTTGGGGGCCATGGTAACGGTGTACAGTAAATGAATATAAAATTGTACTGTAAAAGAGAAGTTACTGCGACGGTATCTACTCACTGAGTGTAGCGGTACAATGCTGTGAGTCTGAGATGCTGGGATGATGCACTGCCACAATGATCTTACGCGCTGTGCTGCCAGACATATACAGTAAACTCATAATAGGCATCTGCGAGACGTGGTCGTAAGTATGGGTGGTTGTACCTCGTGTACGTTGTAACTCGGCTAGTGTGTGTGTGTATGTATGTATGTATATATATATATATATATATATATATATATATATATATATATATATATATATAGGCTGACAAATAATTACCAGGGATAAATGTCATACAGAATACATAGGATTGCCATGACAATATGAGAGATTTTTTTAAAGGATTTTGTACAAAATATTTGAAAAAATGTGAATGAATGAAGCTTTCCTTCTTCCATGATCTTCTAGGAGTTTGGGGGCAATAATACAAATAAATTTTCATTATATAGGTCATGTTCCCCATTCTTAGGAAGGGTGTCAATAATTCTGGAGTTGTGATGCTAACACTATACATGGACAATGTTTCAAGCTACAATCATTATTATGTTGAGGAGGTGTACCTTTTTTGCTTTTATCCATCCATCCATCCATCCATCTTGACGGTGCACCTTATAGTCCGGTGCACCTTATGTATTGGCGTGACTGCACCTCTTGATGAATTCTCGAAGCAGTATGGCTACTGTGGTCCGGTGACTCACTGAGTAATACTTGAGTGGCGAGAGAAGTTTACGTCAAGAAATCAGACGGCTTTTTCAACAAATCTCTGTCTCTATTGATCTGTGACTCCATACGCACCTATCTCACTGATACCGTCAAAACCCAAGTGAAGCAAACTAATCTGGAGCTTGTCATCATTCTGGTGGATTAAGCAAAGAACTTCAACAGCTTAACTTCAATAGATATTGGTGCCAACAGGGTGGTAAGTTGGAGGGATCCGGGCTTTTGTCCGACTCGTGCAGCTGAAGATGAAGAATTTAATGGATTTGTGGAAGAGGAATGAACTGAAAAAGTTGTATGGAGAAGCATATTGGTAATTAAAGCCAGTACCCTTATTGGATTTGTTGGCTTTATTAACCATGTTATGTAAATATGTGCGATAACCCCTCGAGTTCTTTAATGTACTACTTTATGCTGCATAACAACTGAGCACCAGATCTACATGTGTTGTGTTCATGTTCTATAAAGATTTTATGGCTCATTCCTGATTCTTTAATAACATACGTTATATAACACTGGGCTGTGTGTAAAGGTGCAGGGCATTTAGGCATCTTTGCTCATGTGCTGTCTGGGATGCATTATTGGACTTTTATTAAGCATGGCGATCCACTTGGGGTCTCTCTGTAATGTCAGCACAGCCCCTTGGAGACCACAGAGATAGAAATGAAAAAGAAAGTGGATACACATAAGGTTACAGAGGCCAGCTCACACTGTCCAAAGATATTCACTTTCCACATCCCTCGGGAGAGAAATGCATTCCAAACCAACAGCATCCATTTCAGAGCACAGGCCTGTTTTGTGTCTTCTAAAACTTTCCATTGATCATTTTTACAGATTGCTTTTGCATTATGAAGTGTTGGCTCCAGCTGAAAAAACTTTTGGCAGTAAACAAATTGATAAATCTTGCTAATGCACTAATCACACATGGAGTTAAATCAGTCTGTGGCGTGAGTGGCTGATTGTCTGATGTGATACATTTCAGCTGATTAAGGTGGCGTTTGACGAGGAGGTGACCTCTGAAATGGTAGACATATTCAGGAAGCACCTGCAGAGGATCCGTTACCCACAATCCATCTTCAGCACGTTCGCCTTTGCAGCAGGACAGACGCCTCCACAGCTCCTCCTACCCAAGCAGAAGGAGAGGAACATGGGTTTCCGGTCAGTCCAAGTTTTCATTGCGTAGCAGCATCAAGAAAACTTTTTAGATGAGAGAAATTTTTATTGAAATGCAAGAAATGTGTTGATAGTTGTGTGTAAATAAACAACACCCTGAAGGAATATACGGTGTACGGAAGGTTTTACACCCAGCAAGATCCTGAAGAAGATCCCTCAGTGCACTTTATTGGGGAAAGGATGTGAAAGAGGAATTTGTTTCCGGTTGTAGTTCTTTTGATTTTGCAGTAAGTTTATCTACATACATTTTATCCTTGGGGGTTTTCAAGCCTTTGAAGCAGCAGCCAACAGACATGAAAAGACAGTGGCCTCCTCTTTCAAATAATCCAATAAATGGACTACTGACGATTGGGGTAGAAGTCAAAATAGACTGCTGTTGGGCCAAAAATTTGCATATTAAAGACAAAAAAAGATGGCAGGTAAAATACTTACCGTATTCGATGTGATAAGCACCCAGGGCGCTTAAAAATTGGAGTGTGTGGGCACTTATTAAAATTATTACCAGCGGAGTGAAACGGTCATTTTCTGAACCGTTTAATCCTAATTAGGGTCACGCCCATCTGTCGCCCATCTCAGCTTACTCTGGGCAAGGGCAGAGTGCACCCTGGACAGCTCACCAGGACAGAAGCTCACCAACGGCTATATGCAGCCTTCTCATGACGAAAGTCAGCAATGGTTCTTTTACATGCCTCACACCACAGACATTGAGTAGACAGTGAGAGACATGGCCGGCCTTTGATAACCCAGTTAGCTGCACTAGGGGGGGACAATGACAGTCCATTGGGAATGGTGGCTTGAACCCCCAACCTTGGGATTGGTCATCCAGCACCTTACCACCAGGTCACCACTGCCTTTGAAATAGATTCAAAGAGATTCAATTATAAATTAAATTGTTTTGTGGAAAGTCAATGTATATTTTATGTTGACAAAATAATATATATATAAAATTTTAGCGCTATGTTTGCCTTCAACTTCTCGCAACATCTAGTATCACTATATACTACCATTTTTAAAATGTCCAAAAATCTCTATCATTGTTTTTGACAGCACACTGTCCAAAACCATTGTAAAAGGAGCCAGGCGAGCAAGTAAAATCACCATGGGTCGTCAGTCCACACTGCAGAAGAAAAACGAAAAGGGTATGCGCATGACTTGGAATGAGGATGATGACATCTCAGGTGAGTGACTTCCCATCAATGTGGAATGTGGAGAAAAGGAAGGTTGGGGGGGTCCAGTCAGAGGAGTTATTGATTTGTGTCACAGTATCAGATGAGGGCGAGCCGCCCTCCAGCAGCACTCTGAAGGCTTCAGACAAGTCCACCATGGAGCAGCTGGTGGAGCGTGCATGCTTCCGGGATTACCAGAGACTGGGTTTGGGCACCATCACGGGAAGTTCCTCACGCTCCAAAAATGGAGAGCAGTTCCGCATCACAGCAGTCAACAGACTCTACTCACTTTGTCGCAGGTCAGATATCACGCCAAGTTTTTTTTTTTTTTTTTTGGTTCTCATGGATTAAAGGGGATGAATAATTTTCTGTTCAGAAAATTAATAACAACCTAAATGATCATCATTAACATCTTTATATACATTCAAAGTTTCTGGTGGGTTGGGTGCTTGCCGTTATTTCCTTTCGTAACAGAAATATGGGGTTACTTGCTCTGACAATGATTCAGTATTGTGTATAGTGCGGCTGGAACAATTAACACAGTTTAAAAGGCACTCAACATGGATGGTTGCTAATAACAAAGGGTAAGTTAAGCTAGCACGCTAGGTAGCCTTTATCTGCTTCGAAACAACAACCAACTTATGTGGACATCTGGTATTAAATGTCTTGTGTCAGACCCTGATATCTTTTGTGAATGACATTGAGTAACAGTGCCACTTTTAACAACGTAGTAGTGGTTTGGACCTAATGATGTGTATTCAGCTGTGTTTCTTTACAACAGCTGTCCAGGTGTTTCAGTGTGTATTGTCTTTTGGAAAAGGATCCACTTTAATTTCTGGCAGCATGACTGTTCATGTCCTGAGCAAACCTCTAGTGTTTTTTTGAAGATCATTGTTTGATATTAGCTTCAAGCTGAACGCTCTGAAACACATAAACAACACATGAGGGATGATGAAGACAAATTAAAGCCAGAGCATGAAAATTAAACTTGAGCAGCTTTTTAAATGTGGTCATTAAATTACATTGAAAACAGAATACAGGGATCCCTCACTACTTCGCGCTTCAAGTCATGCGGTTTCAGTGCATCGCAGTTTATTTTGGTAGTATTTATTTATTTATTTATTTATTTTAAATTGAATTAAAAAATAAGGAAAATGCTGCAAAAACAAGGCCAATTATGCATAAAAAAAACCCTAAACGGACACAAAACAATAAACAACCCGAAACCTCCCCTCAAAACGAGTTACATTTTTGTGAGGTGCGCATCTGCGTGTGCGCACACACGTCTGTATGTGTGTGTTTTTATATTGTATTTACATCTTATGCATTATTTTTTAATGTTTAATTGTTGTTATAAGCATTTATAGCTTTGAATATGTATGTATTAATATATACACATATACATGTACATATGCGTCTGTTGGGTTGGGGGGGTGATCCTACTTCACGGAATTTGGTGGTCGTGGGGGGATCTCGGTCCCAATTAACCATGGAATGTGAGGGATCCCTGTACTTGCATTTATACGTTTAACCAGCAAATAACCAGTAAAAAGTTGGGTTGGGGGGTGATCCTACTTCACGGAATTTGGTGGTCGCGGGGGGATCTCGGTCCCAATTAACCGTGGAAAGTGAGGGAACCCTGTACTTGCATTTATACATTTAATCAGCAAAATAACCAGTAAAATATATTCAGCAGCTTCATCACTTAGTATCGTTGTAAGTACCCATAAGGTGCGAGACTCTGAGTCTGATGTCAGTAGAATTTCTGGGTCTTTATGGTGCTTCAGTTTTGCTGACTTGGAGACTTTTTCGCTAGATTTTGTAATGTTTTTAGAATCCTTTATTGATTTCATTTTTTCTTGAAAAGCTTCTGAACAACTAACATTGTTTTCCTCTCTGAAGTGACTATCTGGAACTCAATAGTGCTGTCCAGCTCATGTCACAGGAAGCACCATCACTATACAGTCCCTATAACCATGGTCCAGTCTACAACCAGTCAACAAGCGTGGTCCCACCCATGACCAATTACTGATAAACATGGCTCTGTCAACAATAGTTTATTGATACCCATGACCCTGTCCATGAACAATCACTGTTAACCTTAGCCCTCACCATGGCTTATCTTTGATAACAATAGTCCTCCCCTGACCAGTCACTAAACACAGACCTGACCCTGGCCGGTCTCTAAACACGGCTCAACTGTTGTAACCCGTCATCTCAATCTGGTAAACATTTATTGAAATAAATGTTACCATTTTTTTCTTGTCAAGGGTTTATACAAAAGTATAATTTGCTAACTCTTGATAGGATTGGCTGTTTACTGTAAACACTATAAAACTGGTTTATATGTTTGTGTTTTGTGCAGTTACCCCGCTCTTCTGGTGGTGCCTCAGTCAGTGCAGGACGGCAGTCTGCTGAAAGTCGCACGATGCTACAGACATAACCGGCTTCCTGTAGTGAGCTGGAAACACCCCCGCACCAAAGCTCTGCTGCTGCGTGCTGGAGGCTTTCACGGGAAAAGCCTCGTAGGACTATTCAAGTCTCAAAACCCCTCCAGTACAGGTGTTTAAAAATTAATTCAGTTTTACAAAGTTTAATTTCATTTTCATTCTTTATATAGATTGATATAAGATTGTTGTAACACTGACAAATGAGGGTATTTGATCACTACCTTCTGTTGCTGTCATGAATACATTTAGCCTTGCACACATTAAGAATTTAAGAGCAAATCCTGTGTGTATGGGGGGGGGGGGGTGTTAACAGGTTAACAGGGTGCTTCCAAGATTTATAAGGTAAATAAGGTAAGGTAGCCTATTGGGCTTTTTTTTTTTTTTTAACAGGAGCCAAGTGGCTCATCAGGCCGGTGCATATTCCCAGTTTGAGTAGTGTGAAGCTTCCAAGAGTTCAACTCCTCCTGGATGGAACGCTAGTCCATTGCAGGTTACCTTCCCAGTATATTTTTAGTGGTACCAATTTATACCGCTGGCTGAACAGAGGCACACTTGTGGTTACGAACTTGCCCAGGGGCCTTATCACAGTGGGGGGGGGGGGGCGGTCGAACTGGGATTCGAATACACAACCTCCCGCTCATGAGCCTAGCACCCTAACCACTATACCACCGGCCCCACTTGCAAGATGTATGTACTATATTAATTCGACAAGGGAAAATTTTTGGCTTTCCATGTAACTCATCCAAATTGAGCAGACACACATGTAAACAGTCAGCACACACACTCAAAGCAGGTGGGCCACATTGTGGCGCTCGGAAAGCAGTTGATGGTTTGGTGCCTTGCTGAAGGGCACTTCAGCCGTATGATTTTCCTGCCGCTTCAGGAATCGAACCAGAGACCATTTGGTCCCCAAACTGCCTTTCCAGCCATTAGGCCACGGCTGCACCTCCCTGCTTGGGGCCGTTGGCATAGTGGTTAGGGTGATGCGCTCATGATCGGGAGGTTGTGAGTTCGAATCCCACTGAGACCCCTGGGCAAGGTCTCAACCACAAGTGTGCCTCTGTTCACCCAGCAGTATAAATAGGAACCAGTAAAAATATACTGGGAAGGTAACCTGCGATGGACTAGCGTCCCATCCAGGGGGAGTTGAACTCCTGGTCGCTTCATGCTATGGAAACCGGGAATAAGCACCGACCTTTCGAACCCTGCTCCCACATTGGTAATATCTTTTAAATAGTACCTTTGTATGGTATTCATAACACTGTTATAAAACTTGTTCCTACCTTCGTATTAAAGCAGTATTATTGAGTTTACGTCAGAATTGTGTCAAGACATGACCCATAAATTTATCCCTGCATTCAGACGGGCAGGTGGCGATTTAAAGGGCACGTACACTAGGCATGAGGTACAAGTTCACCTTTCCTAATAAATTATATAACTGGACTACTTGGGGCACTCAGAACACATTTATAAGCAAAGCATAAATATTTTATCACGCTGTCAAAGAGTTATAAACACAAATGTTTAACTTTGCATTCATGTTTGTATGTGGCCTAATTCGGATTGTCGAAACAATGGACCCTCATAGCACATTCATTAGCACTACGGAGATATTTTAGTGAAAATGTACCATTGGATTTATTATTTACAAAGTATATTGCTTTGTTTTATTTACAAGAGAAATGAAACCAAGTGTTCTTGTGTTTTTTAAAATGATCCGTGTGTTTCAGAGCTCGCTTCATGTTTCTTTTTCTTTTCTGCCCCCTTCTTTTTTCTCTGTAAATCTTTAATCTCTCGCTCTCTCTTTCTCTCTCTCTCTCTCTCTCTCTCTCTCTCTCTCTTTTGCTCTCTTTCTGTCTCTAGCTTCTGTCTCTTCATCCGAATCCTCCAGTAGTCTGGAGCAGGAGAAGTACCTGCAGGCCATTCTCAGCTCGATCCCCGTCTACTTCAAATCCAACGGCAGCAACACACTTTCCAACCGCTCCCTCATTGGTCTTTC
This sequence comes from Plotosus lineatus, assembly GCA_024760905.1. NCBI lineage: Eukaryota > Metazoa > Chordata > Actinopteri > Siluriformes > Plotosidae > Plotosus > Plotosus lineatus. The sequence goes on from CM045751.1 coordinate 13,389,465, forward strand.
TCCAGGTACAGTACTCTCACAAGCTGTGATGTATTTTCTGACAAGCCTGGAGCATGAGATGTATGCGTTTTGCTGTTTTTTTTTTTTTTTAAACATCCCCATTTCATTCAGTCTTATCTCTATCCTCCTTCCTCTAATTGCCCAGACTGTTACTTATATTTATGAGCAGCAAATAACTAAAGCACAATGTGTGCACTTGCATAAGCGGAACGGAACACTAAAAGGTCACTTCCAGTCCATCTTCCTGCTCCAGCGTTTTCACAGAGAACAGCTTGCATCATCAGCAAAGTGGCTCGTGTATAACGTGCCTCATCTATCAGTCTTTTAGTCTAGTTGTGTGTCTTTTTGCAGGCCAAGCTAAACAAAATAATCCTGAGAGATTTGCAGGCATTTCGGGAACGGGTAAGATAGCTGAAGTTGCCTTCAAATGCTTCACTATACATAGAAACCAGTCAGTTTGAATTGGCAAAGTATTATTGTATACTACAGATGAGGGCGAAAAGGGAGTCGAAGTGATATATGCAAAAGATTGCAAAATAAAAGAGAAGACAATGAATGTGATCAAGGATGTACAGTGGTACCTCACTTTACAAAAGTCTCGCCAAACAAAAAAAATTCAGGTTACGAAACACATTTTAATAAACTTTTTGTCTCTGGATACGAAACAAGTTCACATTACAAAAGCGCCATCTCAAAAATTCAAACACGCCATTCAAACAATGCGCGAATTGCTTTCCCATTGGTTGTCTCCCAGCACCCCTCCCCACTGGCCTCCCATTGGCTAGGAGGGAGCCGAATCTCCATAATACAGTACTGTACCCATAATGCTTTTCGTGTGTCTTCGACCCATTGTTTGACACTCAGGCGTGAAGGACAGTTGTACTGTTGGTTTGTGAGTTTCATGAGCGTCATTTTTTGTTTTTCGGACCAGCACCCCCGGACTTTAAAGCGTCACATGGGTGGTTCAAGAGATTTAAAAAAAGGTAAATTTTCTTTTACTTTTAACACCTATTTCATAAAAAAATGGGTGAACTTTTATAATTTTTAAAGGGTTTAGGGGTTGTATTGGGAGCCTTGGAATGAATCACACGTTTTGCATGTAAAATGAGGTTCAATTTACGAAAAATGCAGATTAACGAAAAAGGCGCTGGAACAGATTAATTTAGTAAGGTGAGGTCCCGCTGCAGTCTGGGAACCAGTTCGGGATTGTAAGTCTTGCATCTTCTTATGTTAAGTAGATGTATACAGTGGTCCTTTGCTACTTCGTGCTTCAGTTTCTGTGGCTTCAGTGCATCGCGGGTTTTTCAAAAATATTCATCGAAAAATAAAAAAAAAGGATAAATAGGAGAAAACTTGAAGAAAATGCAGCAAAACAAGGCCAATTATGCAAAAAAAAACAAACAAACAAAAAACCAACCCCCCCCTCAACAATACTAATTTCATTTTTATGTGTGGTGCGTATCTGAGTGTTTGCGCGTGCGCACTTCTGTATGTGTGTGTATTTATATTTTATTTACATCTTATGCATTATTTTTGAATGTTTGTTATTATAAGCATTTACAGTGTTGAATACGTATTTATTGATATTATATACACATGTACGTATACACATGTATGTACTAGTATACATCAGTCAGGGGGGGTTGATCCTACTTTGCTGAAATCGGCCGTTATGGAGGTCTCGGTCCCGATTAACCGCGGAAAGTGAGGGATCCCTGCGTATTGTTGATGGAAAGGAAAATTTAATACACATGCTACTTTGCCTTGGAACAAAAAAGAATATTTATTTTGTAATTGCTTAAAGAATGGTTGCTATTTTTTGCTCTTTTCCAAAACAAAGGCATCAGATGTTTTGCCTCATTAAGTTTTCCCTCACAGGGAGGCCTAATTCACCCAAATTATGTAGATTACCATACATATGAAACATCTCAGACCAATTTCATTCAGGCATCAGTACATAACAGACTGTTTTCTTGGAAAAGACAAGAGCGTACACTTCTGTAAAAAAAAAACGCTTTCCATGTGTGATGAAGGATATGATAGATAAAGCCGTCTGGGGTTTTTATTTGCATAGCCATCATTCTTTGCGGTCACTCACAATTATATCAAAGGAGCAGAATAAAAGAAAGTCAGTGAGCTGGGGGGGATTGACGGTCACTTAGTTTTGGTTTCAAAATGATATTCACTAAAGTGGAGAGTTTCTTCCCTTTCTACAGAGAATTTCAGAGGTCCTGGCCCCATGTCAAGCAAGAGTCTTTGTAGATTATACATTTAAATAAAAGTGAGAGAGAAATAGGTTTGCTCAAAACACACCTGAAGGTCTGAGATGAATTCTAACTACTTGGAAATATTTTTATTTATTTATTTCACACATCCTGAATATGAATGAAACAGTTAAATACTGAACGGGTTTGTAAGTGCACTTATGGGGGCTGATTATTATATACCGTATTCAACGTGATAAGCACCCAGGGTGCTTAAAAATTGGAGTGGGTGGGCGGTTATTAAAATGATTACCCTCGGAGTGGAACGGTGAGTGCTTATTACCATCGAGGTGGAAAGCATGAATAATAAGAGAACGATAAAATAGTTTTACTGGTATTTGTGGTATTCATTTCGTGGTCTCCCAAACTACTTACATGAAAGATGAAAATAAACAGAAAACAGCATAAACTAAAAAAAAAATACTTTTCCTTCCATTACTTTTCCCTCCCGGTGCTTTTCCTTTAAAGATTTCCTTTAAACATTTCTTTTAAACATTTTCCCAAGTAAAATGAGCCAATCAACATGAATGTCAAGTTTAGCACATGGCGTTGAACCAATCAACATGAACATAAACAAAAGCACATGGCCAGGAATGTGCTTAAATCTATGAAGTTAGTGAGCAGGAGAATCAGGTGAAAAATCCTCGTCATCACTTTCTGATAGGTCCATATCTGGCTCGTCGCTCCATTCATCCAGAGCATCCCATAGTTTTGCTGTAGCAGTTACTAATGGTTCATCAGTTGTTGGACATTCACCAAGAGAACACAGCAAAATATTTTCCTGTTTTTTAAAGCACAGCGGAACAATCAAATGTGTTGTTACTGATGAACATTATAGACATTCCTCAGTGGCAGGGGGTCTTGAAGTATTGTGTTAAACTCACTTTTACAGGCAGTGCACGCCTCATTTTACAGTTACAGAGACTGATCCAATAAAATTGGTAAGTTTGATCTATAATTTTGCTCCCAGTACATATGGGCGGTTATTAGACGGAAGAAAAGAAAAAAGAAAAAAAAAAAATCAGTGGATGCTTATAGGAGCAGGGCGCTTATTACACCGAATAGGGTATTTATAAATGTTCATTATTGTGATATGACTGTTCATATGATCAATCAACTGATTATGCTGAGTTTTGTGATTAACTCCAGAAATAGGCAAGTCGCTTGCTTGTTTTTACGTGTGAGTCATTACATCATTATGTACTGCTATTATATTTATACAGTTATATATTATTACCTCAAAACTGCATCAAGCGTTGGAAAACCACCAGAATACTGCAAACGTTTGCAAAGAACATACAGGTAGAGTTTTACAGCAAAAAGCAAAAACAGTGTGTTACAAGGGCAGCAGGAGAGCTCATAAATGAGCACAATGTGATTCGAGCTGTGTGTGTTCGTGACCAGTCCCTGACTAACCTGAACGGGATACAGGTGTGCCCAAGAGCTTCTGCATTCATGGGTCACCCATATACTTACACAGTCTGCAAGCTGCAATCCTATTCTCATAGTATAATAAACACCCATCAGCCATCTCACTGGTCTGCTGCTAGGCAGCCTGACACACAGCAAGCTTCAATGCATGAGATGTTCTTATTTCTTTCTATCATAGCCAGCATTAACAGTTTCAGCAGCTTGTGCTATATTATCTCTGCTGTTGGATCGGTCAAGACTGCAAGCCTTTACTAGTCTTCCCTCACACATCGCTGAGCCTTGGACACCCATGACGCTTGTACCAGTTTAGTGGTTGTCCTTCTTTGACCTAGGTTTGATTGGTCTTTACCACTGCATCCCAGGAAACACCACCATCACCTCCCAGATCTGGCCCTCATCAAAGTCTCTCAGTTCCAATCTCAGATGCTTGATAATTTTTCTGCTTCCAACACATCAATTTCGAGAACTGACTTCTCACACTTATCCTAATACCATCCCACTCCTTGGCAGCTGTCACTGTAACAAGATAATCAATGTTTCATCTTTCTGTGGCCATAATGTTTTTAACCTTATGGTCGATTACTCTGTACCTGAAAATTTTGCAATATTCTTCGGTGATATCACCCAGCCTTATATGCCATACAAATAAGAGCTTGAGAAAATAGTATTCTAAATCAGAAATCCATTTGTACACATAAAATCTCTTTCACAGCGACTGAAAGAAGGACGTCTAGAATACCAAAGATGGTTCCCGTCCACTTGGATATTCCTTTCTACAACAGTTTTACCAGAGGAGGTGAGTCTAACATGGTCCACTACTTTCCTTTTATGCTACAGCTTTCTGGTTTGGTGTGAAGCACTTTACAAGCTGATCAGTCATGTTCTGTTAGTCAACATGAACACAGTAGGACTCCCTACACTCGTGTGTGTATACACACACACACACACACACACACACACACACACCCGCACGTCCATGCCCACCAGTGTTCAATTTTGCCAGCAGGGATTTCTCAAGTAACAGTTCTGGAGATGTTTATTAGCCTGATGCTCATGAGGACAGTTTTATGTGTAAAGAAAAAATTCTGCTATAGGAAAAAAATTGCTGATGGGTTGGTGTGATCTGTTTTATTCTTTTTGTACCACAGCAAATTTGCAATTGCAAATATATAAAAGTTCACATTTAAATATTTTGGAAATTGAAATCTAGCTCAGACCAAATCCATCCTGGAGTTTTTTGTTTGGTTTTTTTTTTTTTACCTTTCACAGTTCTTAGTTACAGACCGTTCAGTAAGTCAAACCCTGACACTGGAAACTCCTTCCAAAAATGTGAACTCAACATTCACATAATTGATTACAGCTGTGATTTGCATTTCAACCAGAATCATTGATGAAGCTGCCATTATAAAATGATTCTCCACCCTCAGTAATCAATATCAAAAGTTCAAAACATTCTTATTCATGTGGAACTGTTTCTTTGAAACGCGTGATCGATCCATCTGGAGTGAAACTGAGAGTGAAAGGGAGTGACCTTGGAGTCTTGATTGCTGCCAGCAGGGTTGTAATTTGGGTTAAAGTAAATGTGGACTGCAGCAAGCGATGACTCAAACAGCAGTGCTCAACCAGATGCATTCTTTTTAAATAGGAATGTACCATTGCATCATCAGCAGGTGCAACCATTTAGTGAGAACCCCAATTAACAAAGACACTTCTAAATGTCTTGAACTTTTCCAAAATGTGGAATTGAGTCACTTGGCATGATATCATAAATCATCAGAATGTACCGACCAGTGCTGCGGTGTGACAGCTGAAGATGGATGAAAAATTTGAATAACATTGATCAACCATTTCAACTGTTTAGCATCAGTTCTATTTGGAAAATAAAATAACAGAGGAGCGATGCTATAAGTACGATACTTGAACTACATTTCTTCAAAGGTATACTGTGCATTTAACTACTGTAGCTTCCATCATTTTCTTAACCTCATGAATTCAGGCTAACATATGTACCTGTATCACTGTATGTTTGTGTGACAGCTAGAGGCAGCAACTTTGTAGTGTTTTTTGTACAGAGAAAAAAATCCTTAATCCAAATAACTTATAATAGAAGTCTCCAAATATTCTTTACCCCAAATATATAAACATATAAGTACAAATATGAAAGAAATCAAAAAACCAAAAACATCAAAAAATGTTCCATCAGTGTTAAAGAAACCTTTAAAAAGGTATCTGATCCAAAGTTTAATCCAAATCATCTCCAAAGTCAACTATAACAAAATGTTCCTTCCTCAAAGTCCCACCTCGGTTAGATATTTCACAGAAAGTAGGTGGAAAGTACACAGCACCCCCTGTTGGTCCTGGTGTAATAGGGTACTTCCAAAAAATATTTCTAACACACATTGTTAAAAAAAAAACATGCACAGAAAAAAATATTAAAAGGAGTGCATGTCTTTGGCTTGGAAGCCCGATAGTAAATATAAGTAAATGCTTCTTGTCCTGAATTCTGCACTTACAACACCTCACAAGCGTTACAGAAAAAAAAAACCCAAAGCGATTTTTTTTTCAAAGCTTTTTATGTCATATTTTCAGAAATGGTGTACCAAAGGAGCAGTTAGAAAAAAAATAAAAAACAGGACTCAAGTCACCACTGTTTTTATACAGTATTGCTTATTTGCAGTGCCTGAAAATACCTGTTCAGACATTTGTGTTTTCTGCTTTATAAGTCTGTGTTTAGATAGATCTGCATATCTTTGTGCACGTGCTGTGAGATTTCAACATGTGTATATTCTGTGTTGCTCTAACAAAGCTCAAAATTGCTAAGTATGGGCTTAGTATGGGTCATCTATTTACTAAACCACCACTAATCTGGATATATAGCATGAACACTGAAGTCTGTCCCTCCGCCGCATGCTATAACCAAAATTCATATTCGACAGAGCTGGATATGTTTTTAAATATTCAACTGTCCAGATTGGTAGGTTCAGATTCCTATTTTTAGCTAACAGGAGTGGGATATGATGTTGCTTTCTGTGGTTGTAGTCCATCCATTGGTTGACACATCACCAGCCAGATTAGCTGTAAGATAATCACCTTAAAAGAATACTGCACACTGTAAACAAAATGATATCACTGCACTGTGATGGAACACATAGATGCTGTTAATATTGATAAAATAACATTTCGCTGGTTGAAAATTGCTTAGAACACCACCTGCTGGTTAAGTCATCCTGAAGGTTCCAAAGCCAATGATGATATGAATTTGGTACTTTTCTGCGGAATGTAAAGTTTATTAAAAAGAATAATTACTAACATCCGATAATAAGAGATGAACAGCACATCTACCCCCTGGGCCCTTGTTTTCACCCTTGTTTCTCATTTCTACCCTGATTCTTAGTTCCTTGCTTATTTTGTTTGTTTATTTATTTATTGTTTGTTTGTTTGTTTGTTTATTTGTTCATGTAATGGCTGGATTTTGGCTCAGACCTGGGGATTTGGTAATAAAGTAATTTATGAATTAATTTATCGTATTTTGCGGACTATAAGGTGCACCAGATTATAAGGCACAATATCAATGAAGGATCATTGAACGGTCTATTTTCATAAGTAAGGCACAGCGGATTATAAGGCGCGTTAAGCGAAACAAAAGTCAGGTAAGTCAAACTTTATACAACTCATTCATAATAACTCTCATCATTGTTCAGTTGTGACCTTTAAAGTTATAATCTTGCATTAGGTGTGGAAAATGGTCAGCTTTTCTTTGTAATTCTTTGGCAATTGCTGCAAGATGGTAGTGTTGTGCAGAGGGAGCGTTTACGCCTTTTCATAAAACGGAAGCACCAAGAAGGACCTCCTCAAAAGTCGTTGATGATCATTTCACGTGCTACCACGTCAATTTTATCCTTTAACTGTGGCCATCTTGCTTCGTTCCCTCAAAAACTCTGGTCTCCTTTACCTGGCGCAGGCCATCTACTTGATTCCTTCACTTTCATACGATTGATTCATTAATGTTGAATTTTCTGGCTGATGCTACATTCCCATGTTGTACTGCGCGACTGATAGTATTCAGTTTGAAATCTGGCTCGTAAGTGTGTCTCTAAATAGGTGCCATTTTTGGTTCCACACACACCATAATATTACATATTGAAGCACATTATGTATTAGTCAGCGAGGCACCTGACTACGGTAGCTTCAATAGTCCATCAAGCTGTGCGGCTTCATCAATACATAAGGCACACTGTCAATTTTTAAGAAAAGTAAACGATTTTACGTGCGCCTTATAGTCCGAAAAATTCGCCCGGGCGGTAGGTGGGTATGTGTGCATGTATGAGGTTTTCCTGACTACATTATACAGCTAGACTTCAATTGCAGATGAGTTTGGTATAAACAGGATTAATTTAGTCTGTAAAGTGCTTGGGTTTGTGTATTGTACTGTGTGATTTTTATTTTTTCCCTCCATCTGATACACTTTTTCTGTCTTCCACCATCCTCCCTTCACCCACCCTTCTCTCTCATGCTCTCCCTCTCTTTCTCTTTCTCTCACTGCAACTTTAATCTACCAGTACTTGGGTACAAGGACAAACTTTTCACTCATACCACCCAAGCTAAAGGGAGACTTCACAATCAAGGTATAGTCCCTCTTTAACTAATCTGCTCATCTCTTTCACAACCTTTCTTTATAACCCATTTTCCCCTGGACAGATCATGACATATCTATATCCGCTCCTCTCACCCCCATGTCCTGTAGAGTCCACTGTGTCATCTCAGCCCACCACAAACCTCACAACGGGTGTCGTCAGTTCTGCTCTGCAAACATACAGCACTAAGCTCTAAGGACTCGGGTTTTTAATGGTGTGTAGGAGCAGGTCTGTGCTGACTCAAGAACAGTGTGGTGTGGTTTTCTGTTTTTTTGAGGCCTGGGTCATTACAGCTGAGGATAATAATTACAGTAGGGAGAGCTTGGGTATTCATGTATAACCTTGAGAATAAATGGTGGATCTTCAGTGCCCGTAGGGTGAAATATTTGAATGCAGGGAGTCTTATTTCTGTGTAAGCAGTGAGTTTTATGTGTACATTACAGTTCCGCTGATGTGATGTTGGTGTAACTAACGCAAGACCTTGATCTTACTTCCTTTTACTTATTTGTCATTGTGGGAAAAAAATAACTGTTTGCTTGTCCTTGTCCATGTCTTTGTTTCAATGAAAGGTGTGTGGGCAAGTCTGCGCTCGAGCAACAGATTAAGCCAACACCTCTCTGCGGCTGACGTCGGGGCACGGCTGGCAAGCAAGGATACGACATCATCTGCAGGTGGCGAAAGCCTACAGGCGCAGCTTCTTAAGCACCAAGCAGCTTTTTACATCTTTGGAGAAAGATCTCACCTCAGGGTATGAGCACTGTACTCATATTTGTTTTCAGTTGATTAACGAAGTGGGTACGATGTACAGATGCTCCCTGACTTACGTTTTTAATTGGTTCCGGATGGCTGAATGTAAGTTGAAAGTGAACGTACGTTGTTACAGTGACGTATGACGTGTGACATATGACGCTCATACTGTACTATACATCCATAAATACCATTACCGTATCTCATAAAACCCCCCTAAATCAATTATTATAAACTTAACATTGTAAAATAATATCAAATTTATCAAATAATATCCACATTAATTTCAAATAAATTAAATTCAAGCAAAATAATTTCAAATAGATAAAATTTAATCAAATTCACTCATCAAATATCAAATACAGTATCAAATATAACCTTTAACATTCTCTATGATACGATCTTTCTGCTTGTAAACCGAAAGCAGTGTACTTCCTGTGCTTGAAACAAAGTGTGGGTTATACGGACTTCCGGTCTTTCAAGTGAGCAAGAGCGCCGTTGAACTCGTTTAGTACTCAGCCTGTACTGATGTGAATCACCAGCAGAGCAGAGAGTTCTCTTTCTTTTCTGGATTCGGGTTTTCATTCATTTTATAACTCTCTTTGCTGAACTGAGTATGCATGGTAGATTGCGTCGATCCGTGCAGATAGTTAATTTATCTCTGTGGATGAGACTTGCACCCATGCTAGTAGGCTTACACTTCTGACCAACCATATTTGCTTAGGGTTACAAAAGTCGGCAAAACAGTGTAAACATAAAGATCACAGAGATGACGTCTTAACACAAGGGTAACACGCTAGATAACTGATTTATATATATATATCTTCAACATAAAAACCTATGCCAAATCGAATATGTGAATCTTTCGCTGTACCGACCCCTGAGGATAAAAAAGGGAACAGACGAAAGGAAAAGAAGACTAGTGGATAATGCATGAATCATAACGCTGACATTTGAAGAAGGCAGCAGCATCAAGACACTTTATAATGGAAAAACAAACCATAATTTTTTTCTTCTATGTGTGTTTGTTTCTGTGTAATATATATTTTAAAGATTTAAATAAATGCATATATATATATGTGTGTGTGTGTGTGTGTGTGTGTGTGTATATATATATATATATATATATATATATATATATTAGTGTGTGTGTATATATATATATATATATATATATATATATATATATATATATATATATATATAATGAACTGGGAAGAAGGAGGGGCATGTTCAGTCTGTCGTTTGTAAACAATGGACGCAGCATCATTACGTCAGTGTACTACGTAGGTATGTCTAAACTCAAAATTTGCCTTTTTTTTTGAAAAAAAAAAAATCGGAAAAACGTAAAACGGATGAATGCAACTCGGGGAGCATCTGTATTGGTGTGACTCACTCACTGCTGTTCACTGCATTTAAATCAAATTAAAAAGATGAATGAACAATTTGGAAAAATCTTCTAAAATCCTTGTAGATTTTTTTGTCAATTAAACATGTAATTTAAATTTAAAAAACTATTTAGTATATAATACATGAGGAGGAACAGTCTGATTGGTTGGTTATCTTGGAATAATTTACAATTATTCACCGAAAGCGGGGTGGATAGCACTGAATAGTCCTGGAAATGGAACATTAGCCTGAGCTGCATGGAAACATAAACAGAGTCAAATCAGGTGAGCTCTGTTAACTCTGACCAAAAGGAAATGCAGAGGTTGGTTTAGTATACTCATTCAGAATTTAGCACAATATACATGGAAAGTGTAAATAAACCATGCACTTTCAAGGCGTTTTTGCACTTATTTAAATCTTTAAAATATATATTACACAGAAACAAACACACATAGAAGAAAAAAAATTATGGTTTGTTTTTCCATTATAAAGTGTCTTGATGCTGCTGCCTTCTTCAAATGTCAGCGTTATGATTCATGCATTATCCACTAGTCTTCTTTTCCTTTCGTCTGTTCCCTTTTTTATCCTCAGGAGTCGGTACAGCGAAAGATTCACATATTCGATTTGGCATAGGTGTTTATGTTGAATAAGTGTTTTTTTAATCCTCAGATAGTAGACAAATCAGATTGTAGCATTTCTTTGATATAATCTTATAAGGGATTTTTGAAATAGATTATATGGGGAATTTCTTTGTCAATGGGATATTGTCTGCTGAAGGCTGAGGCACATAGCACCTGCAGAAATCAAACATTCTCCATGTCATATAAAAGCCGAATTCTATAAATGTTTTATTGTCTGTCTTCCTTTCAGCTTTTCCCTTTTTTACTTGGGAGTCGCCACAGCGAATCATCTGATTTGCACGTTTGATTTGGCAGAGGTTTTTACGTCGGATGCCCTTCCTGTCACAACCCTTTTTAGCAAGGGACAGAAACATGCTGACGACTTTGCAGCTACTCTTTACGAAAGTTAGCAATGATTCTTTTACATGCCTCACACCATAGACAGTGACAGACATGGCCCACCTTTGATAACCCAGTTAGCTGCACTGGGGGAGGGGGGGGGGGTGGACAGTGACAACCTTGTGTGGAGAGTGGGACTTGAACCCCCAACCTTTGGATCAGTGATCCAGCGCCCTATACCACTAGACCACCACTGCCCCACATTTAAGTATTTTAAAATATTCGCAAATATTTTACTGCAGACATCACTGTGTCTGAAGGACCAGATCCGAATTCGGCTGCCTAACAGCATTCCACAGCGCTGACGTGGATCTCATCATTTTGGCATTTTCGGTGAATTTTCCAGATGATAAATCTATTAACTGATAAGATACTAATGTCGGCTCATGAAGAGAGCTGTTTATCAATACATATTACCGATTTTGGCTAAAATGTTGTTGCATTTGGACAAGAGAGGGGAGACCTATCAGGCCTTTGTGTACAGTGGAAAAATTGCTTGTGCTTTTTTTGGCTTACAGTTGTCACAGAAATGAATTTTCAATCTCCGTTTATTCAGACCGACTTCTTGGTGGCCTTTGTAGTCTGAGAATTTCTTCTTTTTTTTTTTTTTTTTTTTTTTGCTTTTTTTTTATGCTGTGTAAATTATAGAGGCCATTTCCTTTTTATGATTCACTGAGCATGAACAATAATTTTTCAGCATTATACTGTGATTTGCAACCTTTGTATTGTTGCAACCACACTTCGGAATCTCTGTTTTATGCCATGCACTTTTAGAATTATTACACAACAGGCTGTGCAATTGCAATGACTTCGGAGAGATTTCTGCAAGAGACTTTCTGATCGTTTGTTTTCAGCATCATCAGTCATGTTTGAAGCTTTGCGTCTTCATGTGCCATCCATATCTTGGTGCATTTAGACAAGTATTGTAGAAGTTTACAGAAAGCTCTTTGTTGTTGAGCTGCCAAGTAACACATCACCTTGCATCATCCTGCATGTTGTGAGTTTGATTCTGCAGCATGGGCCTGTAAAACACTGTGGGGAGGTGAGGAGTGGAATATGCACACCTCTCTGTCACGTATGGAGATCACCAGCCATTTGTGTGCATTTGTGAGCTCAGGACACACTTCCAGTATCATAATTTTTCTCCAGGTTGTCCTTAGCATACTTTCGTTTGGCACATAGGTTTTTGTGCAAGAAAACAAAAAAGAAAAAGGGCATTATTGATGAATCATAATCATGGTATTCTGAGTTTTAAAAACAGCAAAATTAGGTCAAACACATGGTTTTAAGCAAGCTTTGACATTTTCAGGGCTTTAAGCTGGACTCCATGCTGAACAGTGAGTTGGTGCCAGTGGAATTTGTGGACACACGGCAGACCAAGGCCTCCTTCAAAAAATTGCTGCGGACGTGTGCTCCCAGTGCCACATCTACTAATGCCAACGAATCATTTCTTAAAGCCTTGGAAGACAGTGAATGGATCTTACAGGTGAGCTTTGTTCACCACTTTATTCTTTTGAATTCAAACGTTCATGTAAACACGTGCACCCTACCTGGTTCACCTCATTTTCCATGTGCATACAGAGTGGAGTGGAGTTGTGCATTCAGAAGTGTGTGTGTGTGTGTGTGTGTGTGTGTATACATGAATGCTGCCCTGGGATGAATCATTGTCTTATTTAAGATGAATTTTGTTTCAAAAATGTTTCAGATTCCTGACAGATGATCGATTTTTTTTTTTATTATTATTATAATTTTTTAAATTATTCTATTTTTTATAATCACTCTTCAGATCCTTTAGCTTTGCCTGCCTTCTATGGCTCTGCAAATCTACTGTATTATAATCCTTGTTGATTTACACTACATGGGATGGTGCGATCTGATTGGTGTAGTACATTGCGGTTGAAAAACATTATCCTAATGGAATAATGCTCGAATCAGAAATGATGTACAATTGTAGTTTTTTACAGTCACCTGGAGCAGTCAGTTTTATCATCATCCCTCATTAAGATAAAATAACTAACCATAAAAATGTCAATTTACCTTTTTTCCTTGTGTTTCCCTGTAGTATATACTAAACATATTCACAGACTGGCTTACTTTTGTTTTGTTTACTGTCCTTTCTTTTTGAAGGAGTAGGCGGAACATGAATTGTAACTGTACAGCTCTTACCTGCATAATGTTTACTAATATTTTAAAGAGAGTTAGAGATGTCATTACACAGCACTGGACCTGCTCGCACCTGTGCCTGACAGGAATTTAAAAATGTACAAAAATAAGTCAATCATTTTTAGTGTGCTTTTTTTTGCATTTGTGCCAATGTATTATACAGTAAAACAATTATTCAGAAAAAGTGAATGTCACTGAATATAATTCTTAGTAATAACAATACTACAAACACAAGTTTGATTGTGGCTTCAGTGCATCATGTTTTTTTTTTTTAATATTCATTGAATTGAAAAATAAGGATATTAAGGAAGAATAGGGGGGAAGTTATGGAAAATGCCACAAAAACAAGGCCCTTTAGGCAAAAAAAAAAAAAAAAACCTAAACAAACCCAAAACAAAAAACAACCCTAAAACCTCCCATCAAAACTACTTACATTTTTGTGAGGTGCGCATCTGAGTGCGTGCACTCACGCGTTTGTATGTGTGTATTTCTATTTTATTTATGGGCAGTGGTGGTCTAATGGTTAGGGCACTGGATCGCTGATCCTAAGGTTGGGGGTTCGAGTTTCCACAAGGTTGCCACTCCCCCCCCCCCCCCCCCCCCCAGTGCAGCTAACTGGTTTATCAAAGGCTGGCCATGTTTCTCACTGTCTATGGTGTGAGGCATGTAAAAGAACCTTTGCTAACTTTCGAAAAGAGTAGCTGCAAAGCCGCCAGCGTGTTTCAAATCGGGAATCGGAGTCCCCTGAGGGAGTTCGTTCGCAGTACCGTTCTGGCAACTTCTGCAGCGGCACCGGAACCCAGTCGTATCGGCACTTCCCCTTCCATTGGATCCTTCCAGTGGCGACCGAGAGGGGGGGACTTGCTGCTTGGGTAACAGCCTGTTCTCCATTACTCCCTACCCTGGCTCTGCGCACTTGAGAGTATCACCAGCCGGGATACCAGCCAGAGTGCAGCCATAGTCCTTCGGGACTGACGGAGGCCTACACATGCATATACATATTTTATTTACATCTTATGCATTATTTTTAAATGTTTAATTGTTATAAGCATTTATAGCATTGAATATGTATTTATTTATATTATATACCCATATATATGTATGTATACGTCAGTCGGGGAGGGGGTTGGGGGGGGGGTGATCCTCCTTCGCAAGATTCGTTGGTCGCAGGGGAATCTCTGTCCCGATTAACCGCGGAAAGTGAGGGATCCCTGTCTTTGAATAATAATCAGCACTGTGGGCTTTTATTTGTAGCTAGTGAGGTTGAATCGCCTCTGTGATTGATGGAGTATAGAATTCACGTCTAGCACATCGTGTTGCATACATTTTATTTTCAAGCTCTGTCTGTGCAGTATCCTGTGAGAATGGACGCTTTTCTGCTTCCGTGATTTTGACCCTATATACAAAGTCCTTCCTTTGGCTCACTTTCCCCAGGGAAATGATCCGATACAAAGACGCTATGAACTGTGCCCCCCTTAGGACCTCACAGCCTGCTTGCCCCTCATACAGCAGAACAATATTATCTATGAGGCTGTTTGCCAAGCAAGCTGATATAGTGCAGTCAGCAGTGAACTCTGCCTCTACCTTGCTGACCTTGACCATAATACACAGGAACGTCTAAAATTAGAGTCTGGAATTAAACCTGTCGTTCTGCTGACATGCTTTCGTGTATCACAGCTGCACAAGCTACTCCAGCTGGCCCTCATCCTAGTGGAACTTTTGGACAGCGGCTCATCTGTGTTGCTGAGTCTGGAGGATGGCTGGGACATCACCACGCAGGTGAGATTCTGTTCTCACACGTTTATTTCTCATGTTCTTGTTCAGTGGTCTGCTGCGGTTTGGGTTGGAATGGACCAACCCTATCGAAGGTGTTTACGTGTAGCTGCAGCTTAAACAACATGTTTAACATTCTTACAGGCTGAGCTCAAATGACTCATGGATAAACGAGTGCAGCGTTATTGGCCCAGGGTGCCGAGTGTCTTCAAAGTTGTCTTGCTCTGGGCCTGTAAAGTGAAGTGATGCAGAATAGGCACAGGGAGGGAATATGTCCGTGCCAAACACGTGCTGGAGCCAGAGGCCAGAGTACATCTCGCTCTCTCTCTCTCTCTCTCTCTCTCTCTCTCTCTCTCTCTCTCTCTCTCTCTCTCTCTCTCTATCTATCTATCTATCTATCTATCTCTCTCTTTGTGTGAGTGTCTTGTTGTCTTTTTATCCCTTTTTCTCTCTCTGAATTTTTCTCCCTTTCTCTATATTTATCTCTTTCCATATCTGCCTCTCTCCAACTGTTCATGTCTGACTCTTTAATTTTAACTTTCCCCCTCTGTCCATCTTTCTTAACTCTGTCTTACTGTCACCCTTTCTTTCTCTCCATCTTGTTGTCTCACTGTGTCACGTTTCTTCTCTTGCTGTCTTTCTGTTTGTTTCCATCTCTCTCTCTCTCTCTCTCTGTCTCTCTCCATCTTTCCATTCTCAGTCCTTTTCTGATTAAATAGGCTCCATATGCTCTGGCTTTCTCTGGTAGCTCTCCTGATCTGTTTGGGAGAAACAGAACCGCATATTCTTCTGTGTTAGTTTTTGAATCTTCCAGATGACACCAAGCATATCCGCCTAAGAGAAGAGATTCAAAACCATTATTTTATACAGGAATTATATCCTCGTTAGACAAAGAAACAACAAGTTTTAGATCGTAGATAGAAGCATAATCAAAACAATCCAATTGGTGGATAATGCCTGTTAAAAACAAACAAAAAAAAATTCACCAGTGCAAGAAAAAAAAAAAAAAAATAAGAGTGAGAAAGTGTAACACAAGTGACAAGAAATACTTAATTTAATTTTATGGTTGGTCTGAAGTCATGATTTTTTTTTAATGGAAAAATATGCATTTTACTTATTTATTTTTACCAAATCAGATAAATTAGTTAATTGGAACTAGTAACAAGTATCATTAGTTCCTGTTTGTGTTGGTTTTATGTGATTGTGCAGGAGTAGGAACTGTCAGGCTCATTACTCTCTTTGGTGCCTCGTGCAGGTGGTGTCTCTGGTGCAGCTGCTTAGTGACCCATTCTACCGTACATTGGAGGGTTTCCAGGTCCTGGTGGAGAAGGAATGGTTGTCATTTGGGCACAAGTTCAGTCAGCGCAGTAACCTGACCCCCAGCAGCCAGGGCAGCGGCTTCACGCCCATCTTCCTGCAGTTCCTCGACTGTGTGCACCAGGCAAGTGGCTTGTGAACAAATAGAAAATTGTCAAGTGCTTAATTGCTAAGCTTCTTATCACATCTTCCTGGTTGCCCTTGAGTTGTATCATTACTCAGTAGCATTTAAGTTATGTCTCTCGGACACACACACACACACACACACACACACACACACGCGCGCGCACACACATTGCGGTTGCCATGTTTATGACTATTCTGTGCAGTGTGATCTAATGAGAGAATAGCTAGAGGTGGAATATGACAAAACGTATTTCATGTATAGTGTGTTATTACAGTTGATAATATCATTACAGATGAAAATAAAATGAATCAGTTAAGTAAAGCAGACAAATAACATTGATGCAATCTTGTTGCATTCAGCTCTCAGAATGGCACCATGTGAAGAACATGGATCTATGTGACATTATATGTCGTACACACTAAAACAATTGATTGACATATACTTTAAAAAGCCTCAGTGGCTCCTAAGTGGAGCATCGACAAGGTGTATGACTATTGATACCGGGACCGGGAGTCCATGGGAGCTAATTTGGCAAGTTGTCCTAGGAGGAGAGGGAATACACTCAATTCGCTGCCACTCAGATTGATCGTCAGCCACTCATGGCTGTCTGTGAGCTCATTCGTACAAGGGGGCGGATAGCGCTTTCCCTCAGAATGTGTTTGATTGCCCCCAAATATGCATGAGCAGCAGTTCGGAAAGAGGTGACCAAGAAGTTAGTTCAGCCAAAGGCAGTAACACTAGTTATTAGGGGATAGGGTGTCCTAAGTTTTCTCCCCTATTAAGATGTGCATTTTCATATCTTTAGTTTGATGAATAAAAATGTCTATTTATGTTGTTCAGTTGCAATTAAATTAATTTGTGGCAGTGGTCGCCTGGTGGTAAAGGTGCTGGAACGCTGATTCTAGGGTTTGGGGTTCAAGTCCAACTTTCCACAAGGTTGTCACTGTCCCCCCAGTGGAGCTAACTGGGTTATCAAAGGCCGGCCATGTGTCTCACTGTCTATGGTGAGAGGTTTATGTAAAAGAACTATTGCTGACTTTCGACAAGAGTCGCCGCAAAGCCGTCAGCGTGTTTCTGCCCCTTGCTAAAGGGTTGTGTCAGGGCATCCGACGTAAAAACCTATGCTAAATCAAATATGCGCGTCATTAATGTGACTTCCATGAAGATGGAGGCAGATGATTCGCTGTGGCAACCCCTGAAAGGGAACAGCCGAAAGGAAAAGAAGAATAATTGCAATTGAATTACTTTGCTGTAAGTTTTTCCTTTTGTACACCGTTAGACGACTGTAACTTACTGATGGTGAAGAAAACATACATACATATATTACTCATAACAAATTATACTGTAGTAATACATCATGAAAATAGCAAACTTAATAAAAACTGTGCATTTTTAGTGAGGGAGGCCTGACACCAGTCAGAAATTGACTGATGGTAGGGACCTATAGACATATACCTAGAGCAGTGGTTCTTAACCTTGTTGGCGGTACTGAACCCCACCAGTTTCATATACTTATTCACCGAACCCTTCTTTAGTGAAAAATAAAATGTGATTTTTTTTTTTCAAATTCAAGACATAGGTATATGTTTTTACTGGAGCACCAAAATGAACCATGCATTAACATCACTGTGTTCAAAGAACAAAACCAATACAATGCATGAACTCCCCCCAGCACAACTACAGTGATACCTCAGCTCACGAACATAATTGGTTCCCAGAAAGTGTGTGTAAGGCGAAAAGTTCGTCTTCCGAACATTTATTTCCCATAAGAAACCATTAAAATGAGAATAATCCGTTTCCAGGTCCCCATAAAACATAATTTTCTACTAAATAAGCCTTAAAACTCCACAAAAATATACCTTATTTTATGTATAATAAATGTGCTATTGTATTGTAATTAAAGAAATAAACTGTACTGTATAATAAAGTGGTTTTATTTACCTTTGTGATGGTAGTTGATGGCTTGATGGAATGGAGTGGGAGGAGGAGGGAGGGAGGGACTTACTGTTTGGAAGGAGAGTTTGGAAACGCCTACTGTTTGGAAACACCCTCAGCCACACACGCACCCTTAATAGCTTCCTTGTTCTTAAGGATGGTAGCAATGGTAGACTTAGCGTACTGGTACTGGGATGCTGAGTCACACAAACGCACACCTCGTTCGTGTTTTTCAATGATCTCCGCCTGTGGTGGGTCTTTTTCGGTCCCATAATAGCAAAAGTACACTCAATATGGTCCAAAATGTCTATCAAACACAAACCACTTCCGCACTCAAAGAAAGGGGGTGACGAACTGTGACGCCGTGAGCGTGCGTCAGCTTCTCGTGGCCGCCACCGTGGCGCTGTTCGACCGCGTGGTTTGGTTCGTCCGCCGAAAACTAGTTCGTCGGCAGAGACTATATGCTCGCAAATTTAATGTTCTTGAGGCGAAAAGTTCGTCAGCTTAAGCGTTCGTCAGCGGAGGTTTTACTGTACTTACATTTTTATGTGAGATGCGCATCTGAGTGCGTGCACGCGCGTGCGTCTGTATGTGTGTGTATTTGTTTTATTTACATCTTCTGCATTATTTTTGAATATTTAATCGTTATTATAAGCATTTATAGTCTTGAATATGTATTTATTGATATTATATGTACCTATACATGTACGTATACGTCAGTCAGCACAGGGTTGATCCTACTTTGCAAATCATGCAGCTAGGACGCCGACTAATATCCCGTTCCATTATATATGTGAATCCATGTTGTACATATTCGTCCGACCACTTTCTTTTTTACTCAACATAGTATGGATTAAAACATTAAGAAAGAAATCACACGACGTACCATCACAACAGTCACAATTCGACTACTGAGCACACCAAATTTCCTGCAGCACAGATTGGCCAAGCAATGTAGCGTGATCACCTGCAGCCAGTGATTGGCCAAGCGGGGCGTGTCATCATGAATACGAGTCAGGTGCGTGTCTTGACCTCCGCCGAACCCCTGAGACTGACTCACCGAACCCCTAGGGTTCGATCAAACCCAGGTTAGGAACCACTGACCTAGAGATATCCGTACTTTTAATATATTTCCCTTTCACACATCTCAATGAACTGTTACAGTTTGATTTAATAGCCAAAATTAAATAAATCTGATAAATAAGACTGAATTTGTTTCAATAATTAAATTAAATTAAATCGGCCCTAAATAAAAAGAAAGCCCTGCCCAGTTGCTCCATTCATTCTGTATCACTCACTCTAGACAGTTATCGCATTGCAGTCCAAGTTACCTCCTGTTTCCCAAGTAAATTTTACTTTCTTGTGTGGGGTTGTAGGGCAGTGCTTGGTGGTAAGGTGCTGGATCACCAGTCCCAAGGTTGGGGGTTTAAGCCCCACTGTCGTATGTTTCCACTGCTGTTCCCCCCAGTGCAGCTAACTGGGTTATCAAAGGCAGGCCATGTCTCTCACTGTCGATGGTGAGAAGCTGTAAAAGAACCATTGCTGACTTTCGTCAAGATGAGTTGCATAGCCGTCGGCGTGCTTCTGCTCTCTGCTGTCCAGTGTGTACTCTGATGGGCACCAGCCTCCTCGCGACCCTAATTAGGATAAAGCAATTCAGAAAATAAATGAATGTCAGGTTGTACAGTCAATACAGTTGTTAAATTAATATAATTTGTAGTTGATAGATATTTACATATTGAAATGAGGATACAGCATTACAAACAAACACCAAGTAACACAAATAAAATGTAACATTTTAAAATAGAAGCACTGAAATGATATTTCCTTGTAAATTTTAAACCCTCTCAGGAGAGGAAAGCAGTTCTCCACAAATACTGTTTACAGTGGAAGTGGGGAGCTGCTCACCTCGACTGGGGATGTTGTCGGGAGGTGGACGGAATACTTCGAGGACCTCATTAAACCCAATTACATGCCCCATGTGGGGGAAGAAGACCCTGGGAGTTTGGGTAGGGGTCTACCCATCACGGGAACTGAGGTCGCTGAGGTAGTCAAAAAACTCCTTGGTGGTAGGGTTCTTGAGGTTGATGACATCCGCCCTGAATATATCAGGGCTCTGGATGTTGTAAGACTGTCTTGGTTGACATTTCTCTGCAACTTCTCGTTGTCATCAGGGGGCTGTACCTCTGGATTGGAAAACCGGGGTGGTCTTCCCACTTTTTGAAAAGGTTCTTAGTCTTGGAAGTTGTGATCCAGTTATTGTGGAATCACACTCCTCAGCCTACCTGGGAAAGTCTATGCAGGGGTACTGGAGTGGAGGATCCAACCGATAGTTTAACCTTGGATTCAGGAGGACCAATGTGGTTTTCGTCCTGGCTGCGGCACTCTCAACCAACTCTATACGCTCTACGGGTTCCTGGATGGGCCATGGGAGTTTGCCCAATCTCTCCACATGTCTTTTGTGGATATGAAGAAAGCGTTTGATTGTGTCCCTCGGGGCTATCTTGTGCGGTGTGCTCTGGGTGTACAGCGTACCGGACCCGTTGCTACAGTACATTCGGTTTCTGTATCAACCTGAACCAGAGCTTGGTCCGCATTGGAGACAACAGGTTGAATTTGTTTCCGTTGAGAGTTCGAGACCGCCAAGGTTGTTCTTTGTCACCGATTCTGTTCATAATTTTTATGGACAGAATTTCTAGGCGCAGCCAAGGCATTGAGGGGTTCTGGTTTGGTGGTCATTACGTCTCGTCTCTGCTTTTTGGGGATAATGTTGTCCTTTTGGCTTCATCAATCTGGGACCTCCAGCTCTCATTGGAGCGATTCACAGTTGAGTGCGAAGCGGCCGGGATGAGAATCAGCACCTCTAAGTTCGAGGCCATGGTTCTCAGCCGGGAAAGGGTGGAATGCACCGTCCGGGTCTGGAATGAGGTCTTGCCCCAAGTGGAGGAGTTCAAGTTTCTAGAGGTCTAGTTCACGAATGAGGGAAAGATGGAGCGGGAGAATGACAGACGGATCTTGAAGTGGTGAAGAGAGAGCTCAGCCGCAAAGCAAAGCTCTCAACTTACCAGTCGATCTACGTTACAGCCCTCACCTATGGTCACGAGCTTTGAGTAGTGACTGAAAGAACAAGATGGCGGATACAAGTGGCTGAAATAAGCTTCCTTCACCTGGTGGCAGGGTGAGAAGCTCAGCCATCTATGAGGAGCTTGGAGTAGAACTGCTGCTCTTCCACATTGTGAGGAGCCAATTGAGGTGGCTTGGGCATCTGGTTAGAATGGCTCCTGAACGCCTCCCTTGTGTGGTGTTTCGGGCATGTCCAACCTGGAAGAGCCCCCGAGGTCAACCTAGAACATGCTGGAGGGATATGTCCCTTGGCTGGTCTGGAAATGCCTCAGTGGACACACACATACGCCCCTTCCCCCGGTGCGACCCGACCCCGGATTATTCAGAGGAAGATGACGATGAATATTAAACAAATAACTAAGGTTGTAGTCACAAAATTAAAAAAAAAAAAATTTTCAGTGCATGGAAAGCAAGGTCATTTTGATCTACCCACTTGCAGATAAAGCATTTTTCATTCACAATTCCAACTTCCAGTAATAAATACTGCTATTTTTCCCTGGCTGCCTTCTGTCATCATGACTTTTATATAAATTTTATATCACTACTTAGTTCAGGGGGCTCATGCTCGCTCTCTTCTGGGCATTGCAGTTAAATGGAGGGAGATCTGGAGCTCTGTAATAATATGCAGGAAAAGCTTTTAGACTTCTCTTGCTTTCCATTGGGACCGCAGTACCACTCCCACCCTCTTGCTTCATCCATGCTGTTTTCCAGCAAGGGTGACGGAACCAAGACTCGGATGGCCAAAATGACCTGTTCGAAGAAGTATGGCAAAAAAGCATCTGAAAATAGAAATGCCTCATTGTACAAGCAGCTGTTGTTTTCGCCAACAAACACAGATGGCCCCAAATGTGAGAACTAGAGCGAAGTTGGTCCCAGCTGACAAATGGGTGTCCGTCTTATTTCAATTTCCTATCCCCCTCCCCCACATCCATTGTCTCAATGCTGAAACCGATTTATGTTCATCCTCATCGTTTGTCATAATTTGTTTACTAATTGCTTACATTACCTTGTCTGGATTATTATGAATGATTGACCAGAGTCTTCATCTAGATGACTGATATTCTTGTTCCAGGTTCATAACCAGTACCCGTTGGAATTTGAGTTTAATCAGTACTACCTGAAGTTCCTGGCATACCACTACGTCTCCAATCGCTTCAAGAACTTCCTCTTGGACTCGGACTATGAACGCCTTGAGCACGGTGTGTATCATGGGGAAATGGTGAACAAATACTCTGTAATAAAGTGTTATACATGACACAAGATGTTTTGTCCATGTGCGCATTACATTTACATTTACGGCATTTAGCAGACACTCTTATCCATAGCAGCTTACAGAAGTATATTCTTGTACTGGGTTGTTAGAACACAGACTAAGTATACCCCCAGTCAAACTTAGATGGTAGGTGTTGTATGGGGGTCCCACCCCCTTTTTATTTATTTATTTATTTTGTGTGTGTGTGTGTGTGTGTGTGTGTGTGTGTGTGTATGTATGTGTGTGTGTGTGTGTGTGTGAGAGAGAGAGAGAGAGAGAGACACTCCACCGAAAGTAGGCTCTTGCATCTAAAAATGAGATTTTTACACAGTCAGATAGAGGAGGCCCAAAACTACAAGATGCAGCAATACCTTGAAAATTGACTGAGTTATGCCATTTCTTGTGTCAGCATTCAACTAAAAATTTCAAAAGATGTTTTAGAGAAAAATGAGCACAAAGATTGTTCTTCTTCCAAGATCATGAGTCCTTAGCAACCAAACATTTTTATGCACCTCAGCCATATAAACCTTTAGAAAACATGTCTAGGAAAAGTTATCATCCTCATTTTAATCGGACACGCCCTTTTTAAACCCATCAATCATTGTGGTAACCCCCCCAAAAATGAAAAAAAAAAAAACTTTTTTTTCCATTTCTGTTTCTTCCAATAAGATCAATATGTATCTTTTCGACCATTATATAAAGGTTCAAATGCCTTCAAATGATACTGATTGGGGAAAAAAACAGTCAGGTTCAAACAATCACACTGAAATTAAGAAAACTATATAAAAAACCTCTCTGATCTCTTTATACAAGTAAGCTTCATCAACTCTGCCCTTATCATTATCATCTTAATCTATATTGTGCTCAGCAGAAAGGATCACATCATCATCCCAAACACAACAAAACTGACTCATGCACACTTTTATTAATTTTGCATGCAGGGAAAAATACTCACCGGCAAAATAATCTTCAAGAACGGCAATCATTCCGGCATGTTCAAAGCCAAATTCTCGTGTCGAATTTAACATCTATATTAATGCTGCTAGACATCACAGATGACATTTCACTCTACTTTTCCAGAAATTATGTGTATTCACAATCTTATAAATAACTTAATGACTGTTATTGAAGAGAGAGCTTCAGGTAAATCAGCCAAAGGTGTTTTTTTCTCTTGCTACCGCTTTGCAAGGATGACTCTTCTTCAGGATGTTTTTTCTTTTCTTAAAGAACATATCTAACATGGCTTGTTTCTGCCTTCTTTTCAAAACCTTATGGAACTGGTTCATGACCTCATAGTTAAAGGTGTTTACAGCATTGCTAGCGCTTTATCTTAGCTTACATACATACATACATCCTCTTCATCCTCTTCAGCTTAATTTAGGCGGATATGCCTATAAGCCGATCTGTGGATTTTGTTCAGTATTCTAAATCCTATTTGTTGCTGGAGGGGGTATATGGCGTTAGTGATTAGATAGCTTCAGTGCTTTAGCGCTAGCTTTAGCTTCAGTGCTTGTGATACGTACATAGTACTGTATCAACAACTTCCGGACTTCCCCAGGACGGCATTTAGGGTGATACATAGTATCAACAACTTCGGGACCAAAACACCTGAACATGTATATTATAGTTCTAAAAAAAGGTGAAGATGTGACTAATGCTGACTGTCTTCCTTTCGGCTTTTTCCCTTTTACTTGGGAGTCGCCACAGGGAATCATCTGATTCGCACGTTTTTGATTTGGCAGAGGTTTTTACGTCGGATGCCCTTCCTGTCACAACCCTTTTTAGCAAGGGACAGAGACACGCTGACGACTTTGCAGCCTACCCTTTACTAAAGTCAGCAATGGTTATTTTACATGCCTCTCACCATAGACAGTGAGAGACATGGCCCGCCTTTGATAACCCAGTTAGCTGCAATTATCAGCGATCCAGCGCCCTATACCACTAGACCACCACTGCCCCAAAGATGTGACTAATGCTGAATCTCGAAATGTAATATAAATTTTGCATTGCTGCTTCAGCCAAAGTAAGGATTGTGTTCTTTAGTAACAGTCAACAACTTCAGTCAGTGTACGCAAATCTGAAATCTGATACTTAGGAACCGCCACCCACCCACATGAAATGATGACAGATATTCACCTGAATTGACTTAAACAAAAAAACATCACAGTTAATTCCAGCGTGTCTGTTCAGACTCAGTTTTTTCACCACATATCACATCTTTGTCTCTGACTTCAGTGGCGTGTCTGAATGTGGGTCACAATTTGAATAGTCTTCCAAACTTTGAAAAACAGAAGAATGTGCACAGTGCATTGTAATGGTGGCCAGAAATGAATATTATTGAATTTTTACAGCTTAATAATTCATAAATAGAAAGATTATCTGGTATGATGAAATACCCATAATGCCTGACATTTTGGTAAGATAAACAAACCAGCGTAGTGTAGAAATATGATTACTTAAGTCTCTGTAATTGTGCACAGCATAAAGGTTAAACTCAAAATTAGCTGCACTATATGGACACATACAGGGATCCCTCATTTTCCGCGGCTAATTGGGACCGAGATCCTCCCATTATCACAGAAATCCGCGAAGCAGGATCCCCCCCCCCCCCCCCCCCCCCCCGACGTATATGTACATGTATATGTGTATATAATATCAATAAATACATATTCAATGCTATAAATGCTCATAATAAGATTAATCATTAAAAAATAATGCATAAGATGTAAATAAAATATAGATACATGCGTGCACACACTCAGATGCACACCTCACAACAATGTAACTATTTTTGATGGGGGTTTTGGGTTGTTTTTTGTTTTATATTAGTTTAGGGGTTGTTTTTTTTTTTTTTTGCATAATTGGCCTCGTTTTTGCAGCATTTTTCTTAACTCCACCCCCCCCCCCATTCTTCCTTAATTTCCTTATTTTTTAATTCAATGAATATTTAAAAAAAACAGTGATGCACTGAAGCCGCATGAATTGAAACGCAAAGTAGCATGGGATCCCTGTGTATGTATATATGATGATTTCCTTTTTGGCTTTTTCCCTTTTTTTTCAGGAGTCGCCACAGCGAATGATTCACACATTTGATTTGGCTTGGTTTTTACGTCGGATGCCCTTCCTGACACAACCCTTTTAGCAAAGGACATATATGTATAGATATATTCACAAATTTACAGACTTGTACATCTATGGACATATCCACACATAGACACAATTTTTTTTAGTGTCCTGTATCTTTTTCCAGAGAGTCGAGAAAATGGGGTATCCAGGGTATGTGGGGTCCCTGATAATTTTATTCTCTCCCTTGTGAAGTCAGTCTGTGTAAATGTCACTAATGGAGGGTATTGTAGTTCCAATTACCTGCTTTGCCATCCTCACCACCCGCTGCAGGGCCTATCTTTGTTCTGCAGTTACAGCTGCTAAACCATACTGTACAGTAATAGGTCAGGAAGCTCTCAATGGCTGAGCAGTAAAAGTTCGTCAGTAGGGGTCAGGATAAACAGGCTTGTTGGAGCTTCCTGAGGAAGTACATCCTTTGTTGTGCCCCCTACTGATTTGAGATGTTTGTGGTCCAGTTGAAGTCAGCAGAGATGTGAGCTCCAAGAAACTTGAAGCACTCCATGCTCTCTATTTGCTGTAGATCAACGTGTGGAGGGCAGAGTACTCGGTTTGTTTCGATTTCCTGAAATCCAGTATCACTTCCTTGATTTTAGATGTGTTCAGTTCCAGATTGTTGTTAATGCACCATCGCCGTAGATGCATTGTTGGTGAATTTGATGATGGTGTTGCTGGTGTGTGGGGGAGCAGTCATTTATGTGAAGAGGGAGAAGAGAAGGGAGCTAAGAACGTACCCCTGTGGTTTTCCGATGTTCAGGAGAGTAGAGGAAATGTGTTCTCCTATTCTGACATTCTGAGGTCTGTTGCCAAGGATGTCCAGTGTCCCAGTGCACAGTGAGCTCCCTTGACCCAGATTGCCCAACTTCTGAAACAGTTTATGTGATTGGACTGTGTTAAAAGCATGTAAGTAAATAAGTAAAGTATATAGAGTCCTACATTTTTTTTTTTTTATCCTCTCTGCTCAAATACATCATGGTCTGTAAAAATACATGTAAAAACTAACTTGGCACTTTTCGGGCACCTTGCACTATAAATTTATTGTAATATTGTAAGTAATGCAAATAGTTTAATCTGGCTTAAAAACAGGTGAAAATAATTGTCTTAATATTTTTCACAAATGGTTATTGAGCATTTGTTCTAGGTCTTTTCTCCATAAAAGGAGAAAATCCTATTTGACCTCTCCTTTTTCTTCTCAGTTTATGCATGGCTAGCACTTGATAGTTGTCTGCGCACCACCCAGAACGTGCCAGAGCTGCACGTGCCTGACGAGAAGCAGTTACCACACTTGTTTTTATCTGTGTATATGATCCTTTCCCTCTCTTTTTTTTTTTTCCTTGTATTTCTCACCTACTTGTTTTACTCTTGACAGCTTTTATAACAAGCAGTTCTTTGTTGTTGCTTTTTTTGACTCACAATAAAGGCACATTGTTTGAGGACAAAGGAGACAAGCAGGCCAAGAGAGGGATCTGTATCTGGGAGTGTATAAACCGAATGCACCGCAGAAGTCCCATCTTCTTCAACTACCTGTACAGTCCATCGGAGTCAGAGGTAAGGATGAGAGAAAAGTGTCGTCTTCCCCCCCCCCCCCCCCCCCCCACACACACACACACACACACACATACACAGACAGGTTGGTTCATGTGTGTCCTTTAGTCTTCAAGGCTTTTACCCCAGTTCACTTGATCTACAGACTGTCTCCACTATCCTTTCCAAGCATTTTGATCTGCCATCACAGATTACAGGCATGATTAATAGCTGTGCTCTCTTGCATAAAGACATGTCTGTATTTGACCTTTGAAAATAGTAGTGCCTTTATTTTTCTTGAGCTGCTGAGCTCCATTAAAACAAGAGCTGTGGATGAAATAACTAAAGAGCAAGTGGCTGCAGAAGACACTTAAAAGGCTTTCACACTTTTTCTTAACCATATTAAAGCCCCAAACTGAACAACTGCAAACCTTTCTGTTTAAATTGGTAAAAATTCAGTTTGCTGAATTCAAATTTTCAGCATTTACAGATGAGGACAAAATCATTAGCTCTGACTTGAGAATGCAACAATTCAAAAACAAAATACAGTGATCCCTTGCTACTTCGTGCTTCTGTTTCTTGCGGCTTCAGTTCATCACGGGTTTTTCAAAAATATTCATCGGGAAAAAAAAATAACCAGGAAATTAAGGAAAAATCGGGGGGAAGGTTGAGGAAAAATACCACAAAACAAGGCCAATGATGCAAAAAAACCCCCACAAACAAACAAACAAAAAAAAAACACCCAAAAAACTACTTACATTTTTATGTGAGGTGCGCATCTGTGTGTGTGTACATGCACATCTGTGTGGGTATTTATATTTTATTTACATCTTATGCATTATTTTTGAATGTTTAATTGTTATTATAAGCATTTATAGTGTTGAAAATGTATTTATTGATATTATGTACACATATACACTTAGTGCCGCTAACTGGGTTAGCAAAGGCCGGCCATGTCTCTCACTGTCTATGGTGAGATGTTCATGTAAAAGAACCATTGCTGACTTTCGTAAAGAGTAGCTGCAAAGCCATCAGCATGTTTCTGTCCCTTGCTAAAATGGTTGTGTCAGGAAGGGCATCCGACGTAAAAACCTCTGCCAAATCAAACGTGCGAATCATTCGCTGATAAAGGGAAAAAGCCAAAAGGAAATCTCTCTATCTCATATACACATATACATGTACGTATGTGTCAGTCGGGGGGGGGTCGATCCTACTTTGCGGAAATCTGTGGTCACGGGGGGTGGTCTTGGTCCCCATTAACCACGGAAAGTGAGGGATCCCTGTAAACCAGTTTAAAGTTGAGGAAAAAAAACATGTTGATACTCAGAATGCAGGCGAAGGATACACAATGTTATAGCCTTTCCAAGTTTTCATGTCTGGAGTGAAAAACATCAATAAATTCAAAGAGAGCCACACAGTACAAAACACTTAAAGGTTTCCAGGACTTTGGAAAGAATACTAGTGAGAGATGACTCCTGGTGATGGATGTCTGTGGCATCAATCTGGATTCGAACTTGATAGTCATGTCCTTGTTGATAGTCTTTAAAAAACCTCTCGAGGTAAATTTTCACAGAGGGCTGGTCATTTTATCATTATCTGTACTAATTTTGGTTAAGAACCTACTATACTCAGTCCATATGAAAACGCACCACTCATGAAATCTGGAATAGCTCCACGGATTGATATGTGAAGTATATACTTTTGAGGCATTTGAGATAATGAATCATTTAAGAAGACATGTAAACATCATTCAATTTCATTCAAGATAATGTTCATGCGATAATGTTAATGTGTCAAAATAAGGACGTCGTGCTCACAGATGGTTCCGTACAGTGTTGGGGTGAATGAATCTACATCGTCCTTGAACTTGAGCAGTCGTTCTTGTCGCTGGTAGTGTTCGGTCTCAGATATGATCTCGTAGGATCTGACGGTCCTGACGTGCCATTGTCACACGTTGTTGACCCGGTCGAGGACGGTCCCGAGTGCTCCCTGTTTGCAGAAACCTTTGATGGAGTCTTGCGATCGTTATGTGGGCGCAGTGTAGTCGTCTGGCACTTTCCCTGGTGCTGGCACCATTTTGAAGCCTGCCTATGGTACGTTCTCGTTCAGGGGCTGTAAGTCGCAGCATCTTGTCTGCTTTTCACAAGTGTCCGTGAACAAGTGAAATTTTATTCGGGTTCACATGCTTTTAAAGGCAATGTGTGCACAAATTCAGAGTGAAATTCATTTTTCCCGTGGTGTGCGTACAAAATGTTGTGTTTTTGTGAAAAATTGCCTCGCGTTACAGTTAACATGAAATTCTCGCATTTCTTGCACCTGGCATGTTGGATGACGTCACTGTAGTGTTGTTGTTGTATAAAAATTATATTGAAGTTCATTTGAGCTTAAATATTGACATTTTTCAAGTGGTGCGTTTTCATGTGTACTCAGTATATTTTAGAGTAGCTTTTTTTGCTGATTAATAGCATGAAACTCTGTTCTGAGAAGGATTTGGGGCCTGCTCTAGTCTATAGATACTGTAATTAAAATCATAATAATAAATAATATTATCCAATAGCATGCTTGGTTGCATGCAGTCACACATGTAGCTTGTGATAATTTGCCTTTAAAGCTGCATCAAACAAAGATGACCTCCTCACCACCAGGGATGAACATCTGGCCATGAATACATTCATTCACACACACGTATACAATTAGCATCACATTCTGATCTGGAAAAAAACCAGCTTACCTTTTGACCTTTTTAAGTTAGAATGGAAAAAAGGATCATCATGCTCTGGGTCTGGGTCGGATCAGTTTTGTGGCAAAGATGCTATACCGCTTATATAAGAGAAAGTCTTTAGCGCTTGGTTTGAATCGATTAATTCCCCCCAGGCTGGTTTGTTCCAAATCGTGTAAAATGCACAGTAAAAATGTCTCTCTTAAATCTGTTCCTTTGTGTTTTCCTCCCATACACTTACATAAGCACACTTACTAACGCACTATTTCTGCACTATGTATAGTGAAGTTGCTGTCTTCTGTCTGTTGTTTAGCTCGTCTTAAAGCCATCCATTTCTATACCCAACCTGACCAAATGGGAGTTCTACACAGCCGAGACCCTGTCAACCGGACCCTCGTATGACTGGAGGATGCTGGCTGTGCCAATAGAGAGCACCGAAGAGCCAGACACCATACCCACCAGCAAGAGGAAGATCATCTGGCCCTGCTACGGTAGTGTAGTTCGTGTTCAGCCTGATGCCATCACCAAACTACTGGCTGTAAGTCCAGTTCAGTCTACTCCTTTGTTCTGTTCCTCACTGGTAGGATGCACCACAGCAGGGTTTCGGAGTGTGTTTTAGCTGAATGGTTGTATTTTTCAGGACATTGAGAGATTGGAAGGAGAGCTTGGACACATGCCCGAGCGATGGAATGCTACTCTAGAAAAAGTGCGAGTCAGTGTACAGGAAGACCTCAAACAAGAGGGAAATGTAAGAGCTCATGTCCTCTCTAACTTTCTGTAAATTTCATGTTATTTTTACTTTTTTTTTTTTTTTTCATTTCATATTTCAATATTTTGCTAATACGACTAAACGGTAAAATTTTTCCCTAATAATGCTGTTCTATATCACTGGAGTTGTACTAATACCTGTATCAAAAATGTAAAAAAATGGCAGCTTGCTATTGCCACGGAGTCTATACGCCAATCTGGTACCACAGAATAAAACAGTGATGTAGTATACAAGTAAAATAAACCAAAAAATGGCTGATATAATGTGTCAAGGCATTTATCCTCTACACAGGGTGAATGATATACAGCTCTTTTCAAAAAAATGCATTTTTACTTTTTATAAGTTTGATAATCCTCCCACATGCTCAACTGCAGCATCTTTGAATAGCTATTCAAAATGTTAACAAAGTACATTTTTAAGCTTGGGAAATGTGAAGACATTTTTTGTGGGTTTTTTGTTTTTGATTTTTATTTATTTATTTATTTATTTTCTTTTGCATTTTGTTGTATTTCATTTCATTGATCGTGGTAAGGACGGAGTTTTTTCATGCTATTTTGATCTAGGCATTATCCTGAATTTGCAGGGTGGATAATAAGTACAAACAGGGATCCGTCACTTTCCGTGGTTAATTGGGACCTAGATCCCCACGCGACCATCGAAATCCGCGAAGTAGGATCACCCCCCAACCTATCAATACATACATATTCTATGCTATACATGCTTATAATAACAATTAAACGTTAAAAAATAATGCATAAGATGTGAATAAAATATAAATACACACATATAAAGACGCACGCAGGTGTGCGTGCACGCGCTCAGATGTGCACCTCACAAAAATGTAACTAGCTTTGATAGGAGGTTTTGGGTTGTTTTTTGTTTGTTTAGGGTTTTTTTTTTTGTTGTTGTTGTTGTTGCATAATTGGCCTTGTTTTTGCAGCATCTTCCTTAATTTCCTTATTTTTTTAATTTAATGAATATTAAAAAATAAAAAAATGCGATACAATGAAGCCGCATTAATTGAAGCACAAAATATCGAGGGATTCCTGTATTTGATGGTAAAGATGTAGTTTTATTTTTATGAATTAGAATTTTCCTCCCACTGAACATGACTTAGTCAGCTTACCATGCGTGCCACCAACATCAATGTAAAATTTGATAAGTAGACAACACCCTACTGACAGCAGTGTTGGCTGACTGAATTTTGTGCTGCTGTTTTGGTCATTGCTACTCACTTTTATATATAGTTTATGGCAGTATAAATATTAATAAAATAAAATTACAGCTTAGGGCTGCAGTGCTTCACTGTAAATTGCACTAACTAATCAAGGGGAAGTAGCCATCTGCTGCGGGGTGGAGCCTATCTATCTTGTAAGTTATCTTCTTCTTCTTCTTCTTCTTTTACTTTCGGCTGCTCCCTTCAGGGGTCGCCACAGCAAATCATCCGCCTCCACCTCACCCTGTCCTCCGCATCTTCTTTTCTGACTCCAACGACCTTCATGTCTTCCTTCACCACATCCAAAAATCTCTTCTTTGGTCTTCCTCGAGGCCTTCTGCCTGGTCGTTCCAACCTCAGCATCCTACTGCCAATATACTCACTATCCCTCCTCTGTACATGTCCAAACCATCTCAATCTAGCCTCTCTGACTTTGTCTCCAAAACATCTTACGTGGGCTGTCCCTCTGATATACTAATTTCTGAACCTATCCATCCTCGTTACTCCCAGAGAGAACCTCAACATTTTCATCTCCGCTACCTCCAGCTCTGCCTCCTGCCTTTTCCTCAGCGCCACTGTTTCTAATCCATACAACATCGCTGGCCTCACCACCGTCTTGTACACTTTTCCCTTCATTCTTGCTGACACTCTCCTATCGCACATCACACCGGACACTTTTTTCTAACCATTCCAGCCTGCCTGCACACGCTTCTTCACCTCTTTTCCACACTCTCCATTGCTCTGGATTGTTGAGCCTAAGTACTTAAAATCCTCCACCTTCGTTATCTCTGCTCCCTGTAACATCACCGTTCCTCCTGGGTCCTTCTCATTCACACACATGTATTCTGATTTTCTGAGGCTAACCTTCATTCCTCTCCTTTCCAGGGCATACCTCCACCTCGCTAGATTTTCCTGCACTTGTTCTCTGCTCTCACTACAGATCACGATGTCATCTGCAAACATCATAGTCCATGGAGATTCTTGTCTCACCTCGTCTGTCAGCCTGTCCATCACCATAGCAAACAAGAAGGGGCTCAGAGCTGACCCTTGATGCAGTCCCACCTCCACCTTGAATTCGTCGGTCACACCGACAGCACACCTCACCGCTGTCTTACATCTCTCATACATGTCCTGCACCACTCTAACATACTTCTTTGCCACTCCAGACTTCCTCATGCAATACCACAGTTCTTCTCTTGGCACCCTGTCATATGCTTTTTCCAGATCCGCAAAGGCACAAGGTAGCTCCCTCTGACCTTCTCTGTACTTCTCTATTAACATCCTCAAAGCAAACATTGCATCTGTGGTGCTCTTTCTTGACATGAAACCAAACTGTTGTTCACAAATGCTGACCTCTGCCCTTAGTCTAGCTTCCACTATTCTTTCCCATAACTTCATCGTATGGCTCATCAACTTTATCCCTCTGTAGTTGCTGCAACTCTGCACGTCTCCCTTGTTCTTAAAAATGGGCACCAGCACACTTCTCCTCCACTCCTCCGGCATCTGCTCACTCTCTAGTCTATCTAATCTATCTTGTAAGTTATCTATGAGGATAAATATTGGCACATGCCAATCATACAATAATCATTCAAATTATACAATGCTAGTAGTGGATAAATTGTACTCTAAAAGTAATAAGCCACATTTAGAAATAAATTATAAATAAAATGCATCGAAAGTAAGCATCAGTTATGCTGGTACATATTTTAATGAACAAAACACTTAACACAGTTACCATTAAGAAAAACTCCGTCTGTATGACTCCGTCCACATACAAATGCCTCCTGCTATTTCAGGGGTCGGGAACCTTTTTGACTAAGAGAGTAAAAAAAATATATATATTTTTAATCTAATCCGCTGAGGGCCAAATATATTTTTAATACTGAGAGCAACAATTTGAGAGTATAGTAAGACTGTACTTCTTACTATCAATGCGACTTCTGGTGCTGCATGGTGTTGCTGATACGTGCTGAGGTTCAGCTTCATGCAGGCGTTTAGGCTTCCATCTATTACGTGACCGCGGGTTGGTCTTGATGCTTTTCAGGTGTGAGAAGAACTGCTCACGTGCGCATGTGGTCAATATGACCGGACTCACGCTGCAGTATTTATGTGACAGGAAGCACATTTTAAGGCAATCAGCTGGTCTGTGGGTTGAAGTTTTTTCATTCTGACCATTTGTGTTTTGCTTGGCTGTGTGCACATGAGCTGATCAAAACAAGGGAAATTTCCCTCTTTACCCAAAAAAAAAAAACTCGCGGCGGCTGTTGCATATAATCCAATAAAATTAGCATTTCATGGTATCGGCCCCGCCCACACACTGGAGTACAGAAAGGATTGGCTCTCCGATGCGCGCCACAGTGACAAGTGGCGATGAAAATAGATGTATAGATTAAAATATGTGAGATTTATTTCTGTTTTTGTTTTATTTGATGTCTTTTTTCTTTATTTTTATTTAAATGACAGCGAAATTCTGTATTAGTTAGTCTGTCAATAAAGGCCACCTGATTTATCTGAGAGCGAGATGCAGTCATCAAAAGAGCCACATCTGGCTCGCGAGCCATAGGTTCCCGACCCCTGTGCTATTGTAATATTACTAATATTATTGAATTTAACTAGTAAAGTTTCTAGAATTAGAATCTCATTTTAAGTTGTTCTCTCTCAAATAAAAAAATTCATTCATTATGTTTTGTGTTTTAGTTTTATGTTGGGCGAAGTGGTTACCACGTCTGCCTCCCAGCAAGAAGTTGATTCCCAGCTTTCTGTGTGGAGTTTGCATGTTCTCACCGTGCTCATGTGGCTTTACTCCGGATACGCTGGTTTCTTTCCACAGTCTAAAAACATGCACAGTAGGTTAATTGGCTGTT
Organism: Plotosus lineatus; assembly: GCA_024760905.1. Classification (NCBI taxonomy): domain Eukaryota; kingdom Metazoa; phylum Chordata; class Actinopteri; order Siluriformes; family Plotosidae; genus Plotosus; species Plotosus lineatus. Next base: position 13,424,854 of record CM045751.1, read on the forward strand.
CCAAATCACTCCTAGATGGGAATGGTTGTGTGAGGGTTGGCCCTGCGATGGCCTGACGAGCTGTCCAGGGTGTACCCCATCCTCACCCAGAGTCAGTTAAGATGGGCGCCAGCCTCCCTGTAACCCTAATCAGGATTAAGCGGTTCAGAAAATGAATGAATGAGTTTGATGTTGTGACTGATCATAGCTGCATATTATCAAACTGGAATAATTCTGTTTCCTCCTTTTAGCTACGAAAACAGTCTGTATCCATCTCGGGTTTGATACCTACCTCTAACCTTCAAGCTTATCAGCGCCACTCAATGCTGCACCTCCCTGACAGCGGCCTTGGAGAAGACAGCAGCCCCACAACAGCCAACGGCATGAGCCGCCGAGCTGCAACACTGTATAATCAGTTTACACCGAAGAATGATGAGAACAGGTGAATATAAACTATACATCTCTATTCGGTCACATTCCATTGAACCTGGTTACTTTTTTTCCTGAACATGGAGGCATTGTTCTTGCTCTCGCAGGTCATTTGAAGGTGTCCTGTATAAGAGAGGTGCATTACTTAAAGCCTGGAAGCGTCGGTGGTTCGTTCTGGACATAACAAAACATCAGGTGTGTTTCAGTAACTTCTGTCATTCTTTATCTAATTTTTAGTTTCAGAGACATTAATTGATCTTTGCTGTGTTTGTTCAGTTGAGGTATTATGATACAGATGAAGATGTCAGCTCCCGTGGCTTCATTGACCTGGCTGAGGTGGAGTCAGTTGTAATCGCTAACCCGACTATAGGAGCTCCCAAATACATCAGCGAGAAAGCCTTCTTTGATGTGAGTGGTGCACTCACTTTGCAAGTTATTCTATTTGTGCAGTATAATAAATGGTTAAAGTAAAGCACAATAATGATACTTATATTACAATTAGTAATGCATTAACCATAGAGGTTTGAGAAACATTAATAGGAGCATGTTTGTAGGGCCATGCAGCGTATCATGTGATGAGTCGCTATTCACATCTTTTATGACAGAATTTTCCATCATTTCTATTGCGTAGTTGAGATGTGGCTGTCACTTTACTAAGCACTATTATCATGCTCAAGGTTTACCCAAAATCTTGAAGTCAGCTAGAATAGACTTCAGTCTTACCATGATCCTGACGGATGACATATTAATCTTATAATTGATAGGCAGTGGAAAGGATGTGTCAGCACAGACCTGGTTATTAACTGCAGATTAGAAGTGTCCTTTTTTCCATCAGAGAAACTACAGATAAATGTGTTGTTTATAATATAATGGGTATTATTAGTGTTCAGAACAAGAAATGTGTAAAAATAGGGACAATATTGTATTATTTTATATATGCACATATGCCAATTGTATTCATATTAAAAATTATAATTGTTTTGATTTTTATAGTTTGAAAATGCTACTTTACTTTATTTTTACCTTAAGGTTTACACACACACACACACACGTAGATATGTGTATATGTATCTGTGTATATTAAGCATGTATTTATAAGATTTATTTATTATTTGAATTTACATTCATTATATAATCATGTAATTCTGCATAAGTAGTAAATATTGAGTTAAAGAAAATATACTCTGAGCAAAAATGTAACCAGACAGTTCAGCTGAGTCATCTGTTAAACATTTTACAGCTTTAACTTTTATTGTATAATCACCAAATGATTAAGACCAACCTGGAACATACTGGTATGGAGGGTGAACAAAGAAAATGACACATTAATTCAGTCATGCTCCAGTTAATTCATAAAAACTAAGATGAATCATATTTCAAAATGTCTGCATTTGCCAAATTATCCCGATTATTTATATACACACACACACACACACACACACACACACACACACACACACACACATATATATATATATATATATATATATATATATATATATATATATATATATATATATATATATATATATATATATATATATGGCGGCACGGTGGCGTAGTGGTTAGCACGTCCAGCGCCGAGACAGGGGGGGGAACTTGCTGCTTGGGTAACAGCCTGTCCCTCATTACTCCCTACCCAGGCTCTGCGCACTGGGGGGTATCACCAGCTGGGGTACCAGCCAGAGCACAGCCATAGTCCTTCGGGACTGACGGAGGCCTACCATACCATATATATATATATATATATATATATATATATATATATGTATGTGTGTGTGTGTGTGTGTGTGTGTATATATATATAGATAGATAGATAGATATAGATTTATAAACACACAGAGAGAGAGAGAGAGACACTGTATTTTCAGACCATAAGGCACACTTAAAAGCCTTTAATCTTTTTTTTTTTTTTTTTTTTTAAACCCTGACGGTGCGCTTTATAATCGGGTGCGCCTTATGCTGCCTCAGCTCCATCTTACTGACATCATCAAAATCCAAGTGAAGCAAACTAATTCAGAGCTTACCATCATTTTGGTGGACTAACTAAAGAACTCCAACCACTTGATATTGGTGTCAACAGGTCATAAGTTAGACGGATCCGGGCTTTATGTCCAAATACCGGGCTAAAGCGCTGCTACAGGTGTCGTACTGAGACCTCGGATTAACCTTCTTGAATTTAAAGTTACACTGATACAGCTCCTTAAGAGTAATGACCTCCGTTCTGTAATGAGCACAATACCAATGCGCTGTCTCTTTAAGGGGGTGTGGCTGAGAGAAGGTCACGACCCAGAAAGACTTCTAGTCTCGGTCTCGATTGATCTGAGTCCATGCGCGAAGGGATAATAGATAATAAAATATAATAATAATAATAATAATAATAATAGAGTGATCCGGGCTTTATGTCCAACTAGTGCAACTGTTAAACTCAGACACTGAAGATGAAAAATTTGATGGACATGTGGAAGACGAATGAACTGAAAAAGTGAGTTTATTGTTTTATATTGTTACAGCTGAACAATGTTGAGATATTGTGAGAGTTGAATCAAGTGTGACTTATCTGACTGTTCGCTTGAGACACCTTATAATCCGGTGCGCCTTATGGCACAGAAGAATGGTGTGTGTGTGTGTGTGTGTGTGTGTGTGTGTGTGTGAGGTACAAAACATGCTGTAATGTCATGAACGCTCTAAAGCCAAAGAAGGAAATTTTCAAAACTGCATCATTTGTACAAAGGATGACATGTCAAGGCAATATATCAGAAATAATAAATACAAAGCTATGTATGTCGTCTTACATGTATTAGTACCTATCTTTTTAAGATGTATAATTCAATATATTAAAAGCCTGTCAGATTTTGCTGAAAAGCTGTCAAAATAGGCCTTATGTTGCCAAACAAAGGAATCCCAAGTTCAGATCGGTATCTGAAATGGTTTGCCCATGGCAGCCATTTGAATTTCAGGTGCCCTTTTTCAGGTGGCATTTTAAGGCTGTTTTCACATGGAATGGCCTATATATACCTATATGTAATCTATACTACACAGGACTGGTACAGTCTGATTTGCGTGTGATAATGGATATTATCCACCTCCCCAAATCAAACTCAGGATAATTTTGAAAATGAAAATGGCAGACAAGAATTTATGGTTTGTAATGTTCACTTATTCTGAAATCCTAGAAATTGCGCAATATGCTGTCCCAAAAATACAAAGAAGACTAAGCAACATGCGCTTTGTGTTTTTCAATGTCACTGTGTTTCAAGACATGCTGTAATGGAGCACATGTGACCCCATTATTTTGTGGTTTAAAACTCAGAAAAGAAAAAAAAAATTATATATACACACAGGGAGTCCTCGGTTTACGATGGTGATCCGTTTTTAAGATGCGATGTAACCCGAATTTCAGTGTAAGTCAGAACATAACATAAATTGTAGTGAAAAGTACTGTACGTACAGTGCTATAATAAAATGTAACAGTTAATGACATAAAGTATTAAAAAAGAGAAAACAATTCCTTCCCACAGGAATGAAGTACAGCAAGGGAGGGAGAGACGGGCTTATTGTGCTGGAGAAGCTGGGGCAGGTGAGCCTGGAGTAGTAGATGCAGCGGCCTCTCTACCTTCTTAAAATACTGCTCCAGGTTAGACTGGACAGAGAGCAACCTCTTCTCATCCAAGATCTCTTTGTAGCATTGCGTCAAATCCATGATGCCTCTGGAAACCCAAGTGAACCTTTCCAAGTTGGGATCCTGAGCCTCAAAAGTTGCCAACGCTTGCTACATCTCGCGCACCCGAAACTAGTTCGCGTTTTTTCACATAACCGCGTAAGTCGTAATGACGCGTAATATTACAGTACCGAGACTGAGCGAAGGGAAACGACGCCGTATTCCTCGGCCCACCACCACAACCAAGCGTATTCTTCTGCCTCGCACGCCCGAAACTAGTTCGTGTTTGTTTACGTAACCGCGAAAGACGTAATGACGTGTCATATTATTTTTTTACATTTTTATGGGGCGCGTTTGTAACCCCGAAACGGTGGAAGTCGAGACCGGTGTAAACCGAGTACTTCTTCTGCATATATATATATATATATATATATATATATATATATATATATATATATATATATATATATATATAATATAAAATCTTGAATTAGTTTGTTTTTCTATGTTCCTGTGTAGGAAATTCAAGTTTACTGAATATTGCTGAATTAAACAGTCCCTAAGATTGAGAGTTGATTTATCTAACTTGCTTTTGGTGAATAATTTGTGTGTGTGTGTGTGTGTGTGTGTGTGTGTGTGTGTGTGTGTGTGTGTGTGTGTGTCTATGTGTGTGTGTGTGTGTGTCTATGTGTGTGTCATACTGTCTCTCCAGCTGAAGACGACAAAGCGGGTGTATAACTTCTGTGCGGAAAACGCTCAGAGCGCACAGCAGTGGATAGATAAGATCCAGAGCTGCATCTCAGATGCCTGAAGCCACACCCTCTTCCCATGTCCTTCCCCTGAGGACCTTCATACCTTCACCTTCATCACCACCGTCTCCTTTCCTGGAGGGAGATTCACTGTGCGTGAGTAGGAACATAGCAAAGCCCCTCAGTGCCTATTGAAGAGAGGCGTGAGATCGCAGAGGAACAGGTTCTCACTTTATCATTACAAAGTGCATACTCAGGCTGCAGAGTCACTGCCACAGTAATCCTCCACAGAACCGTTTTTTTCTGTTCGATGTGAGATGATGTGGGAATCTATCAAGAAAGGATTTTACTGCTTAAGATACAAAAGGAGCACTGAATAAAGGATTGTTTGTCATACGTTACTTGTCAGAGATGCACAATTCAAACAACGTGGTTGGTTTATTTGCACTTATTACTTCGATATGCACTCCGCAAATATATAGATTTTCTAACGGATAAAAACAAAAAAACATTGCTTTATGTCGAACAATATCTGTGTTTATATGCGTATATACACTACAAAAAATACTTTGCACACTAAAACATGAATATTTAAGTGATTGATGTTTTATGGTGTTTTAATACATGAATGTGGCTCCCTGAATAACAGGTCAATTTTTTTGTGATGTAAATTTTTTTTAATCTTACAAGGAGTAACTTGTGTATGTTCACGGGTGTTGCGTTGATGTTTTTTGTGTAAATAACCATCGTTTTTATACGGTGGTGAATGTGCTCTTACAGTACTTATTATTCTAACATAAAAGCATACGAAGCCACTGTACGTTCTCTTTGTACATTTTTCTTTGACCAAGAAAAGTGCTTCCTCTCGTCCTGAGACATCCTGTTTGACCTGAAGGAACGTACACTCCATTTCTCTCTCAGCAGTGAGTTTTGCGTGTACTGAAGGGCTCAGCACTGGATCCGTGGACCACCACACACTTGCATTGGGTTACGTTCATGATTTCGTAAATTACCAAGAAACGAAACTGAAGAAAAGTTCCACGGACTCAACGGGTCTTTGATCCTGTAATTGAAAAGGACGCCATTACACGCATATTATATTTTGTGATGACACTAATGTTTCTGTTTGGCTCTTTTTAAGTTTTAAATAAATCAAAATGACTTGAATGCCATTCCTAACACAATGAATATGTAGTAATGTCATTTTAACTTCTGACTCAAATTTAATTGAGTTTTATATTTCATATTTATAATCAAGTCCCGCTGAATATATGCAAACTGTTCACTACATTTACATTTTTAGCATTTGGCAGATGTGCTTATCTAGGCAACTTATTATATATATATATATATATATATATATATATATATATATATATATATAATTTATTATTATTATTATGGATGATGGTATAGCGCATTATTCATACACGCGTATGCTCACTGCGCATGAGAATATTGCGTTTTTTTATCCTTTTGATGCTGAGCACCAAACAGGAAGCAACAACTACCAAATTTTAATGTCTTATGGTATAACGCGGCCGGATTCGAACGCCAACCTTCCGGAGGATAAAGCGGACGCTCTACCAACTGAGCTAAATTTGACCCCGGTCATTCATATATATATATATATATATATCTCTCAGTGGTTCTTAACCTGGGTTCGATCGAACCCTAGGGGTTCGTCGGAGGTCAAGACACACACCCGACTTATATTCATGATATATATAAATATATATATATATATATATATATATATATATATATATATATATATATATATAGTGGTGGTCTAGTGGTATAGGGCACTGGATCGCTGATCCAAAGGTTGGGGGTTCGAGTCCCACTCTCCACAAGGTTGTCACTGTCCCCCCAGTGCGGCTAACTGGGTTATCAAAGGCGGGCTATGTCTCTCACTGTCTTATGGTGAGCGGCATGTAAAAGAACCATTGCTGACATTCGTAAAGAGTAGCTGCAAAGTCGTCAGCGTGTTTCTGTCCCTTGCTAAAAAAGCGTTGTGACAGGAAGGGCATCCGAAGTAAAAACCTCTGCCAAATCAAACGTGCGAATCAAGATGATTCGCTGTGGCGACTCCCAAGTAAAAGGGGAAAAGCCGAAAGGAAGACAGACAGACAATATATATATATATATATATATATATATATATATATATATATATATATATATATATATATACTTTTTTTTTTAAATACAACTGAGTGTCATGAACGTTGAGGGTCAAGGGACCAACAGTGGTGATAGTGGGGATTGAACCGCTGACCTTCTGATCAATCACCCATCGCCTTAGCCACTAAGCCCATCACTACATCATCATTCACAGTATACAGTCATACATTCTGTTCATTATATACACCCAATTTACTATGTACACCCTATTGACAATATACACTGTTGACTACAAAACCACTCAATGTGTACATCATATTCTCTATATCAGGGGTCACCAACATGGTCACCCGAAAGGACAACATGAATTGCCCGCGGGCCTGTTCACTGCTATTTTTAGAAGAGGCCCGCGGCCCCAAAGCGCCACTTTCCATTGAGCTGCATCTAATTTTTTTGCTATATTTTTTGATCAAATCAATGTCTTCACATAGATGAATGTCATTAATTATTAAAAAATGACTAAATAAATAATTAAAAGGAAATTGAGCATGATAGCCCTTTGCATTAATTGGTACCCATGAAGTAGCTCCCAGTTTCAAAAAGGTTGGTGACCCCTGCTCTATATACACTGTGTTTACTATATAGAGCCTTACTGATTATAAATGTCCTTTGTTATGTATCGTACCGGGCCATAAGGTGAACCAGAGTATAAGGCCCAATATCAATGAATGATGATTGAACGGTCTATTTTCATACATAAGGCACACTAGCTTCACTTGTGTTTTGACGGTATCAGTGAGAGGAAGTCGTGCGGCTTCACCCATACATAAGGCGCACTGGATAATAAGGCGCGCGGTCAAATTGGTTGAAGATTAAAGGATTTTAAGTGTGCCTTATGGTCTGAAAATATGGTACGCCAATATATCTTGCGCTCTATATGTGCCCACATGAACTCTTCACTATATGTCCATATGCCCTGTTCATTAGGCGCACCCCTCTCAGTATACGCACACTGTTATTTCATACTCATATACCATGTTTATTATAGACACTCATGCATTCTGATCATTAAGCACGCTCAACTCACTGTACATACATTGCTCTGTATATAAGCCGTATTTACTACAGGTGCTCATCCATCCTGTTAATTATATACACCCATACTCCCTGTTCACTATATATGCCTTGTTTACTACATACGCCCATACAGCCTGGTCATTACATTCATCCATACTCCCTGTTTACGACTGTACATACACCTGTATACTCCAGTAACTACATACCCATACTCCATGTTCATTTATGTATGCTGTGTTTAATATATATGTCCTGTTTAATCTGCATGGGAATATCTATGCCCATGCACCCTGTTCTCTATATGGAACCATATGCTGTGTACTATAAACCCATACACTCTGTTTGCAATGTATGTCCTGTCTGTGCGCCTTTTATCTGTTCATGCCCCAATACCCTATTCATTAAGTACACAAGAAAGACTGTCACAATGCGCACCGTGTTCACTTTATGTTGCTGTACACTCATCCCTGCTCACTATACAGTATATGCATAGCACAGTGTACGTACTGAATGGAACACCTTTTGTTTTTGTCTGAGGTTTTTTCACCTTTATTTCAGTCGCTCGCTATTTTGTACAAAATTCTGCGCAATACATAAAAATAAATATAATATATTGTGTACGTATAGTGCATATATATATATATATATATATATATATATATATATAATATAGTGGGGGGAAAATTACAGTTTACAGGTAAAAAATGACAGGCAGTGATGCGCTGGTGGTAGTAAAGGTACTGGATCACTGATCCCAAGGTTCAAGTCCCACTCTCAACAGGTTGTCAGTGTCCCCCCCAGTGCAGCTAACTTGGCTATCAAAGGCCGGCCATGTAAAAGAACCATTGCTGACTTTAGACAAGAGGAGCTTTAAAGCCATTAGCATGTTTCTGCCCTGCGATGGCCCGGCGAGCTGTCCAGGGTATACTCTGCACTCGCCCAAAGTTGGCTGAGATGGGCACCAGCCTTCCTGTGACCCTAATTAGGATTAAGTAGTTCGGAAATGAATGAAAGTGAGAAATATTTATTTAAATTTTTTTTTTATTATTATTGCTATTTGTGCATCACAAAGATCACCCCTGCATACCTAGCTGTGGATATCTACTGCAGACTTCTATGGGTAGTGTTATATAAGAAGGGGGGAAAAAAACATGGGCTCATCCAGGATGCACATAGTTCTTGGTTTGGATGAGTAACTATACCGTGTCTTACTGTCCACACATAAGTCACCGTTTTCTAAGCTCATTAATAAATAACTTGCTCAACTCGTACACCTTTCATGTTCAAGTTAAAAGTTTATTTCCAGTTTATTTGTGAGCTTTATTAGAAGTGACAATTTGATCGTTTGATTAGTGCAAGCTTTGTTTGCATGATTCCTGGTCATCAGTGTACACAGCAGTTTTATTTTCATTTTGATATTAAATTAATGTAAAAGTAAACTTTCCCATACCGTGATGAAATTGCCGCGTATTCTTCATAGGGCATGTCAAATGGGCAGCATGTTGACAGCACGAAATGAAACTTGACCTTTAATCAGTGGGTTAGATCAGTCCATACTGCACAGTCTTTTCATGCTGTCTTGATTTATTACACTAATAAGAGTGTTTTTCTCACTGAATAGGCCGAACATCTTTGTGAAAGTGTTCCAGCACGAGCATTGTTTCCAGCTATATGAGCCATACAAAAATGATGGGCTGCAAAAATCTAAAATATGTTCATTCAGTGTGGGTTTTTTTGATTTCTTTCAGAATGTGCTTTGTACCACAACACCCTTAAACACCCGAATCTCCTAAACTGATATGAAAAATGTCAATGTCACATTAATTGCGTACTCTGTTATTGCCACTGTGACTGCATCACCAAACTCATAATGTATTTTCATGGTGTATAGGGTATAAGAGGTGGATGAAACTACAGGTCTGCTTCTCAAAGAGTTAAAAATATACAATATATGTCCATGTAAATCATCTAGCGAGATGTTTTGTAGCTATATTTTGTATTTTTTTTATTATTATTAAATTATCGATATTCTTATGAGTGAAGCATAACAGTTGCTGCTACCTTAGTGTTTATTTAGTAGTTTAACCAGAATTAGATTTCAGTTACACTAAGGCCTTTCTTTTTGTACTCCTTATTTGGAAGATTTCTATATAAACCCAGACCCCCGGAGGGTGGGGGGGGGAATCATTTTAAGAACCAGGTATTTTATTTTTATTCTTTAAAAACACAACTTAAAAATAGTACAAGAAAGTCTAAAACATAAATATTTTATTTTGCCCTTTGTTGTATTCTTAAAGAATGTACAGTGGTACCTCACTTTACCAAAGTCTCACCAAACGAAAAATGCAAGTTTTTCCAGAGCCTTTTTCGTAATCTATATTTTTCGTAAATTGAACTGCATTTTAGATGTAAAATGCGTGATTTGTTCCAAGGCTCCCAATACTATCCCATAAACCCTTTAAAAATTATAAAAGTATACCTTTTAAGACCTCCTTCTGCTTCAATATCGTACCGATGGTAGACGGGTTTGGCCATATTCCTTCGTGATATCACTCAAGCCCATTTCTTCTTTTCACTCGCACCGGAAATCACACGCGCGTGTGTGTGTGTGTGTGTGCGCACGTGTGTTGACCATGTCTTCTTAGCAGAGTTATAATCTTACAAATGTTTATAGAAGGTTAAAAGCCTGAGTCAAGAAATAAACCATGAAACAACAGTAACTCTGTTCTTTACACACAAAGCATTATGGCTGCTGCAGCGCCATAATAGCCAATGGGAGGGAGCTGCGTCCTCCATCCTAGCCAATGGGAGGCCAGTGGGGTGTGATGTTGGGAGATAGGCAATGGGAGCTGCATCATCCCTTCTAACCATTGGGAGGCCAGCAGGGCGGGATGTTTGAACGTCATTGATGCGAGAGCAGATCGAGCATTGTTTGAATGGCGCGTTTGAATTTTCAAGATGGCGCTTTCGTAACGTGAACTTGTTTTGTATCCAGAGACAAAAATTTTCGGAAAATGCATTTCGTAACCTGTACTTTTCATTTGGTGAGACTTTCGTAAAGTGCGGTACCACTGTACAGTTATGTTATTTGGGTTGTGGTTTGTTTGTAGAATGAAAAGCTAAGGCTGAGATGGGTTATGTTATTAACTCCATGACAGTCAAATATGAAAAAATGAGATCATGGTATTGTGAGCCTGGTAGGAACGAAATGTCATGGACTTTTGCTGATGCTCCACAACACGAACTGCCTGTAGAAATGGATCTCTTTGAATAAAACAATTTGGCAGTGTTAACAAATTACTACAGGGAATAAAACCCTTCAGGATGGATTCAGTAACTCATTAATTCATTTCCTGTACCCACATAATCCAAGAGTGTTTTTATTCCTGTTCTTGTAGATCAGGTTACATTTTTCTTCAAACACCGTGAACATGCAGCTCTTTTATAAGAGCACTTAAATTTATAAAGAGCATTTGGTTTCCTCTAAAATTATTATTTTTTTTTTTAATCCACACAGAATATCGTTGTGATATTAGATATTGCATGGAGACGTTTTTCTGGACGTCATTCTGTCTGAAAGGGTGTGAACAGATCTTTCCTTCGTTCTAGCAGCACTCTGACAAAGCCTAAATTAGAGGTAAGAAGAGACTTGCTAGAACGGAATGTTTATGCTACGACTGTCCTGACCCGAGTTTTCTCATGTGAGGCAATAAACAAGTAGATATCGTGGCTTCAGCGCTATAGGACTTTTAGCAAACAGTATACCTACGTGAGATGCAGAGATGGCAGTGGCACCTACTGTAGAGGATTTACACTTTCCTCGCTGGTATTTGTAGTGTGCACATGCACAACATTCTCCTCATCCTCCCTCTGTTACGCACTACCTCATGCCTGCCCATGTGACATCTTCGCCCACGTGACATCTTTACACAGTCGATGATCGGAAAGGTTAGTTGACTTATTCTTTATTCTGTTTTATTATTATGAAATATTTATAGTTTTTACATGTTTATCTTTAATATATTAGGTCAAATATACATGTTTGTGGCAGGTTATATGAATTTGGGAGGGGGTTGGAACGGATTAATTGGTTTTCTGTTATTTCCTATGGGAATAATTGTCGGGGGGGGGTTCTCTTCCTATGGGGGGCATCACAGAAAATAATTGAGAAGCACTGCACAAGGCATTCTCGGAGCACAAAGAAATACACACAGAAGAGTACAAGGCTAATCGGCCCGGGGAAAGCCATTTCTCCAGCAGAGCTCGTAAATCAAAAATTTGCTCATTGGTTAGGGCAGATTTTTGGTGGGATTTAAGCTCATATCACGGAAAATTCGTTATTAAAGACACCCGTAAGTCAAGGTACCACTACACTCTCATATCTGTATTGAAAAGAACGATATTTATCAGTGTTGTCACAAAGCAAATTTATGGAAAGTGACTGAGATGTTTAATAGGGGCTGATGTTTTTCAGGATTCCCGCAGGATGCGAGTCGGTTTCACTATTCTTCAGATTGACTGGGACACGGAAAGAGCAGATGGACAATTAGTCAAGATAAGAGCAGGCAAGTTTTTGTTTATTTGGAAACCCTGTGCAGACAGGAATGCAACGAGACAGCAGTTTTATGGGACAAGAGTATTTTTGTGGGCACGGAGTGAGACAGGTCTAAAAATCCACTAATGTGATGCCCTAAAATTCACTGCTTCCAAACCCTGTTCCTACCCTAACTCTACCTCTGTAGCGACTTTGGCTCCAACCCTAACCATGCTCTTGATGACTATTAAATCAAGACATAAAACTTTGAAATTAAGATTTAAGGTGGATCTAACAGGTAGACATTTTGGTCTGCGCTAAAGCTTTCAGGGAGAGAGATCGCCAGGAACATAGTTGGACACCACTACTCTATTTTTCCTTATAATAAACAAGCGAGATGGTGAGGAAAAACATCTCGAATTGAAACCATGAGGAATTTTTTTAGACAAGCCAGACTCAGAATGGAGCCCAGTTATCTCCCTTAGGGCTGATAAAACTAAGGTTGTCTTAGAGAAGTGACTGATGCAAAATTATTTATTTATATTTTTTGCAAATTTTGGGAAATTCATGTCAAGATGTGGGGTGACTCCACATGCATCTGAATATTTTGTGCCTTAAATCGTGTGACAGTTTTTGCAAATGATATGCAAGTACAGGGATCCCTCACTTTCCGTGGTTACATTAACATTAATAATAAAAAATATACAATAAGTCAACTAACCCTGCCGATCATCAACTGCGGCAAAGATGTCACCTGGGCAGGCCGGAGGAGGAGGAGAATTTTGTGTGTGCGCACGCTACAAATGGCAGCGAGGAAAGGCTTGTGGTGAGCTCCCACAAGGCCAGTGCTTCTCAAATAGTAGGGCGCACCTCCCTTGTGGGGCACGGTGTGATGCCGGGGGGCAATAAGCCCCTGAAGAACATGCTTTTTTGCCATACTGTACTAGAATTAAGCGTAATTGCACATCCAATACAGTAGTTGGCAGTGGCCGTCTCATTGTCGCGCTATGGTGTAGGGATAAAGCACAGAGAAAACTATATGAAGTGCAGTAAACACTATTTATAGTCGCACTGGGGGGGATGTGGAATGTTTTTTTTTTTTTCCTTTCTAGAGGGGACGTCAAAATCATTGAAAAGCACTGCACAGGGCATTCTCAGAGCGCAGAGAAATAGATACGGAAGAATACAAGCATAATCGGCCTGGAAAAGCCATTTTTAGGAAAGCTCGTAAAGTCAATTTTTGCTAATTGGATGGAGCAGAATTTTGGTGGGTTTGAAGCTCGTATCATGGAAAATTCATTATAAGGGACACTCGTTACACGAGATACCACTGTAGTACATTTCAAAGATGTAAGGACTCATCTGATATATATTAAAAAAAAATCTATCATTAAGTGTGACGTGAATAAACACCTCCAGACCTAATTTTCTGGAAATTTCCCAGACTTCATAAACAGCTTTATATTCCACTCCTATAAAAATAAATAAAAAGAACCTAATCAGTCCTGCAATGTACCCTTGTAAAGGACCATAAAACCAAGCTGTTTTATTTGCAATAATAACTGAGCAGACAAGAGGACAAAAAGTTCTACAGTGATCCTGCAGCCTTTCTGAGCTTGACTCGTACCGTTAAGGACATTCGTGTGAGCTCTTTTTCGTGTCAGCTGGCTCATACTTTCAGCAGGTGTGGCATCAGTTTAACATCTGGGCTGAAGCTTAATAATCTTTCTTAGTGCTCTCCAAATATAGCTGTGGCAGGAAGAAGGGGATTAGGCAACAACAGCAAGAAAAGAAGGATGTAGCGGAAGACCAATTCCCATTGCAACTAGTGGAATGAGACAAATGTGTTCTGGAAGAGGCCTATCAATCTGTTGAATGCACACTCAATGGCTGAAGTCATAATCATTGTCCTGAGAGACTCATTCAAGCTTATTTAACAGACAGCCTGAAACTGATCGGCACATGAGCTCATTGCACCAAAAAAAGATTATGAATCATGACAATCGATTCCGTAATCCTGAAGCATTGCAATACTAAATGTCATACTGGATTTTCTTATGTAGGAACAGACTGGTATTTCAGAAAAAATGCAGAAAACATTATCCGTGCTCATAATTCTTTTTGGCCAGTTTGAGGAACGTTCAGATGTGTGTCGGGGGGGACGACGACACTGAGATGCTTCAGATGGTTGCACAGTGAAGGAATACAGAACAGATGTTAATGTGTGAAGAAGTGGAAGATTCTGGCTTTTCTCATTCATTCAACAAATCAGCACAGTGCGACTTACATAAGCATGACAAATGGTGATTAACACACGAAGCACATCAAGCTCTGTGATACGCGCACTCAGTCTCTTAAAGAAAGGAGTTGTCATTACCTGGATGTGGAATACAGGGATCCCTCACTTTCCGTGGTTGATTGGGACCGAGGACCCCCACCCCACCGCGACCACCGTATATGGTCCAATGTATATGTGTCCGATGTACACCGATGTATATGTGTATATAAAATCAAACGCTATAAATGCTTATAATAACAATGAAACATTCAAAAAAAATGCTAAATAAAATATAAATACAGACGCGCACGCACAGATGCACACCTTACGAAAAAATGTACGTTTTGATGGGGGGTTTTGGGTTGGGGTTTTTTTGTTTGTTTGGTTGGTTTTTTATTTATTTATTTATTTATTTTGCATAATTGGCCTTGTTTTGCAGCATTTTCCATTACCTTTCCCCCTCTTCTTCTTCTTCTTCTTCTTCTTCTTTTCCTTTTGGCTATTTCCCTTCTCCAGGGGTCGCCACACCAAATCATCTGATTCGCATGTTTGATTTGGCATAGGTTTTTACGTCAGTTGCCCTTCCTGACACCACCCTTTAGGTGGCAAGGGTCAGAAACACTATGACAGCTATGCAGCTACTCTTTACAAAAGTCAGCAATGGTTCTTTTGCATGAACCTCTCACCATAGACAGTGAGAAACATGGCCGGCCTTTGATAGCCCAGTGAGCTGCACTGGAAACACCACCCATCTGCATGTCCTCCCTCAAAACAGCTCAAAATCTCCTTTTTGGCCTTCCTCTTCTCCTCTTGCCAGGCAGTTCCATCCTCAATATTCTTCTCCCAGTATACCTTTCATTGCTTCCCTGTACACACCCGTATTCTTCGTTAATCTCCTTATTTTTTAAAATTTGATTAATATTTAAAAAATTTTAAAAAAACACGATGCACTGAAGGCACATGAATTGCAGCGCGAAGTAGCGAGGGATCCTTGTAAATTAATCCTGACATCTTCGTATAAATTCACAGAAATGTTTTTGGTAACAGGGTAAAGTTCATAAGGCTGGTATTTTAGGGGTGACATGAGCAGAGCATAACCATTTACACAAACACGAATATAAATACAGTGGTACCTCACCTTACGAAAGTCTCACCAAATGAAAAACGCAGGTTCCAAAAAGCATTTTCCTAAAATTTTTGTCTCAGGATATGAAACAAGTTCACGTTACGAAAACGCCATCTTAAAAATTAAAACGCACCATTCAAACAATGCACGAGCTGCTACTCCATCAATGAAGTTCAAACATCTCACCCCGTTGGCCTCCCATTGGCTAACAACTGAGCTGTTGTTTATGTCGCCTTCACTCGAGCGACATCTTGGATAGGTCCAACTGACGCCATCTTGGACAGGGATCCCATTGCCTATTATAGAGCTGAATCTACCATGATGCTTTTTGTGCAAAGAATAGAGTTAGTGTTGTTGTATGTTTTATTTCTTGACTTAGGCTTTTAACCTTCCATAAACATTTGTAAGATTATAACCCTGCTAAGAAGACATGGTCAACACGTGCGCGCACACACACACACACACACACACACACACACACACACACACACGCACACACGAGAAGAATAAATGGGCTCGAGTGATATCACAAAGGAATATGTCCAAACCCGTCCATCATCTGTACGATATTGAAGCAGAAGGAGGTCTTTTGAGTCCCATTGAAGAGTATGTGATGCAGTGCCCTTCTGTGCCTCACATGCCAAATCATGATGTGCCTTCTCGAGTGCCTCACATGCAAGAAAACAACGATGTGTCCTCTAAGGTGTATCATATATGAATTAAAACAAAAAACAACAAAAAAAAAAACTGCCCTCTATGATGACTTCCACGCCACTTAACTATATGAAGTGCCCTATCCCATGCTTATACTGTACTTCATGTTGGAGTGCCCTCTAGGTGCCTTACATGCCAGGAAAAAAAATGTGAAGGGCTTTTTGGGCACCCAATATGTGTCAATTTAGGGTGTCTTTCATTCGGTGAATACATGATGAACTGTCCTCTAAAGTGCTTTTATGTGTGGAAATCCTCGAAGTCACCTCTCAGGTGCATTATGTGTGAAAGGGAAAATGAGGTGCCCCCTATGATGCCTTTTGTGCCATAGTGGCTCATCAGGCTGGTGCTTATCCCCGGTTTCCGTAGCATGAAGCGACCAGAAGTTCAACTCCTCCTGGATGGGACGCTAGTCCATCGCAGGTTACCGTCCCAGGATATTTTTCTGGTACCCATTTATACTACTAGGTGAACAGAGGCACGCTTGTGGTTGAGACCTTGCCCAGGGGTCTTAGCACAGTGGGGGTCCAACTGGGATTCGATCACACAACCTCCTGATCATGAGCGCGGGCCACCGGCCCTCGGGTGCTTTACTAATAGAAAATCTGTGATGTAATGTAATGCCCTCTCAGTTATTTTATTCCCCAAAAACCATTAAATGCCCTTTATGGTGTCTTGAATAAAAGTAATTTTGCTGAATTGCCCTCTAGGGTACTTACACTTCAGAAACCATAGTAAAGTTCCATCTAGAGTGCCTTACCAGTGGAGAATATACGCTGCAGTGCTCTGTAAGGCTCCTCCACATGTGAGGAAACATAAAGTGCCCCAATGGGTGTAAGAAGTGTCCAACCGCCAGCCTTTAAACTAGTGCTTCTCAGTTATTTTCTGTGACGCCCCCTCTAGGAAAAAATAAAATAAAATAAAATTTCACGCACCCACCCACCGCCCCACGCTTGACTATAAATAGCATTATTTG
>CM045751.1:13445000-13570000 GCA_024760905.1 Plotosus lineatus
GTAAACACACGGGTCTTTCATTGTCTCCCACCGTAGTCACGGTGACGCCGAGTGCTACGTAGGCTTCGTTATATTTACTCGTCTTGACTTTCGGGTGACTTTCTTTTGTCTCAATATCTCCATCGCTCTCCACCTTTCTCTTCGTTCCTGTTAGAAAATTTTACATTTTACATCAGTTGTTTGTTGACGGGTTGTTTACTGCACTTCATATTGTTTGCTCGGTGCAAAAAACCTCTACACCATAGAACGGCAATGAGAGCGCCACTGCTAACTACTGGAGTGGATGTGCAATTACACTTAATTCTAGTACAGTATTCCAAAAAGGCATGTTCTCCAGGGTCACCCCCCACCCCACCCACACACATCACACCGCACCCCACTATTTGAGAAGCACTGCTTTATACTCTGCTATCTGTACGTTATGATAGTTTATGCTGAAATTACTAATTATTTTACTGTGTTATTTGTCTTTATTGACTGGTTCCCACATTGTTTCTAAGTTTTTGAGTTTATATCTAAAGAGTTATATTCAGAGTTATAAAGACCGAATCCCACATACCTTCGAAGACAGTCATACAGTATAACAAATCCCAAATTATTTATCCTCCAACAGTTTACTGCAGAAAACAATGTTGGTTCTCCCTGCTTGTTTAGTGGTGTTCATCTGCGACTCAAACCCTATGGTCCTGCTGAGTGCAATACTGTAATGTCTCTTTGGAAAGGGATCAGAAAACATTATTATGTCATTCCTCCACAACAGCGCAGACACAGGAATGTTCCCATTCTGAAGGATTTAAGAGAGACTCTCCTGGATGGGATACAAGTCAACGTACAGTTTCACAAACAACAGGAGGCCACAAATGATCGTTTCACGGCTTGGACAATTCAGTTACAGGGATCAGGCTCTCTCAGTGCACGCTAGGAGTTGACGGAACCATGTGCACAGGAAAATCTAGCTTTGTACAAACACGCCGTTTCTTTACCCATGTTCTGTGTTCATTTCTAAACCGGAAGTAAACGTATTAAAAGTGAGTTGTTTTCCGGGTTATTATTTTGCCACTCTGATTATTTGTCAACTTGTGAATGCTTCTTCTAATCATGAGGCTGGAATGAACAAGACGAACTCTGTCAAATTTTGTCACTTTAAAAATCCAAAAACCTTCACAATAAAATGTTTGCATTCATCTTTCTGAGGTTTAATTAATCATTAATTTTCTGAACTTCTTAATTCTAATTGGGGTCGTGGGGGAGGACGACGCCCATCTCAGCCGACAGGTCACCAGGCCATCGCAAAGCCAATACTTACAAATATTCACACTCACTCTCACACCTAGGGGCAATTTGGTACAGCCACTTAGTTTGCTGGGCATGTTTTTGGCCTGTAGGAGGAAACTATAGTACAGTGGGCCCTTGACTATTCGCGGTTTTGCACTCACGGTTTGAGTATTTGCGGACTGCCAAGCAACTGACACGTCACTCAAATTCAGCCAATGGCTGTCCTCCTTCCTGCTGATTGGTTCAGATGATGCAACACCCCTTTATCCTCACTCTCGCACAAGTTTTCAAAGAGCCTCTTTTTTAGTATATTTTAGTTACCAGTTAAGCTGTATTATGCCACTCAAACGCTGTGCTTCTTCTCTGGCGAAGCGCTAGAAAAGGTAATGACGTTGGATGTCTCTTCTGAAGAAATAAGACTTTCTCCTGAAGAAACAACAGTTTCCTCTGAAGTGCCTGAAGAGAAATAATCATCTGAAGCACTCTAGTATTAAAGTATTTTTTCAATCATTATTCCAGTACAGTACCTAAGTTAATGTTTAGAATGTTTGTGAGTGTGATTTTATGTACTGTGGTGTAGCATGTTTATCGTTTTGTTTTGTTTATCCAATTTATTGCATTTCATATTGTTTTATGTTCTTTTTTTTATGATCTGTGTTTTGGGGGACTTTGATTTTGACGGCTGTGTTCTCTAACTCTGTCCGCTCCGGCTGAGGGGTGTGGTTGAGCTGCTCCGTGGCTCACACCTGAATTTTATTCTCATCTACTCTCAATAAACACAAGCATGCTTATCTCTGCACTAGAGAATGAACTCACATTTTTGCATTTGCAATTCACATTTATATATATATATATATATATATATACAGTAAAACCTCCGCTTACGAACGCTTAAGCTCACGAACTTTTCGCCTCAAGAACATTAAATTTGCGAGCATATAGTCTCTGCTGACGAACTAGTTTTCGGCAGACGAATCAAACCACGCGGTCGAACAGCGCCACGGTGGCGGCCACGAGAAACTGACGCACGCTCATGGCTTCACAGTTCGTACCCCTTTCTTTGAATGCGGAAGTGGTATGTGTTTGCTGGACATTTTGGACCATATTGAGTGTACTTTTGCTATTATGGGACCGAAAAAGACCCCACCACAGGCGGAGATCATTGAAAAACACGAACGAGGTGTGCGTTTGTGTGACTCAGCGTCCCAGTACCAGTACGCTAAGTCTACCATTGCTCCCATCCTTAAGAACAAGGAAGCTATTAAGGGTGCGTGTGTGGCTAAGGGTGTTTCCAAACAGTAGGCGTTTCCAAACTCTCCTTCCAAACAGTAAGTCCCGCCCTCCCTCCTCCTCCCACTCCATTCCATCAAGCCATCAACTACCATCACAAAGGTAAATAAAACGACTTTATTATACAGTACAGTTTATTTCTTTAATTACAATACAAGAGCACATTTATTATACATAAAATAAGGTATATTTTTGTGTAGTTTTAAGGCTTATTTAGTAGAAAATTATGTTTTATGGGGACCTGGGAACGGATTATTCTCATTTTAATGGTTTCTTATGGGAAATAAATGTTCGGAAGACGAACTTTTCGCCTTACACACACTTTCTGGTAACCAATTATGTTCGTGAGCAGAGGTATCACTGTGTATATATATATATATATATATATATATATATATTATTATTATGCTGTATAATGTTTATATATTTTATTAATAACTATCACAGTACAAAATTAAAAGGTTTTTCTTAATCATTACTACATTTTACTACATCAATACTGTATTAATGAGCAAGACTGTCTATAGAATGTGTTTAAGAAGCATATTTTAGAGCATGTAATAGATACACAATATTTTACTTCTGGTTGATCAGTCGCACATGTAATATGATACATGGGGTTTTTCTTCCGGGTACAGAACTTGTGGATTATCTTCATTCACGGGAGGGGCCGGAACCAAACCCCTGCGAATACCGAGGGCCTACTGTACATGTAGGAAACCCACGCAAGCAAACTCCACACAGAAATGCCTGAGCCTGGGAATCGAACCCATGACCTTCTTGTATGAGAAGGCTGTGCTAACAACTGTGCCACTGTGGTATAATTATAGTTTCTTTAAATTTTGTTCTTGTTTGCTTTTGATAAAGTATTTGAAACTCCAAATTAGGCTTAGATATTTTTGTATTTTATGACTACATTCGTCTTTAAAGTGTTAAAAAACATGCCGTGTGAGTGTGAATAATAGTGTGTGTTGGCCCTGAAAAAGCCTTGCAGGCTGTCCAGGATGTATCCTCACCAGAGATGGATGAGACGGGTTCCAGCCTTCCGACGACCCTAATTCGGATTCAGAGGCTTAAAAATTCAAGAATGGATAATAATGTTGATATTATGCTTATTTATTTACTTATTTTCAGTGAAATAAAAGACTCATGAAATATTGACATTTTTCAGAAAGGAACAAGAGATGGGGGGGTGATTATGTCCCAAATTGTGGTGATTTTATCTGCACGTTTCTTTTAAATTGTTTATTGTTATTTTTTATTTTATTTTTTTTCTGTACATACTCCTTTACCATTTATGGTCATAAATCTGTCAAGAGAGGAAAAGAAAGCCATTTAACAACATTAAAGTTTTGTCACAGTGCCAGTAACAGACGAGTGTGTGTGTGTGTGTGTGTGTGTGTGTGTGTGTGTGTGTGTGTGTGTGTGTTGCCCAGTTACCAGGACACATCCAGGCATGTTCTCCATATCATCTTCAGCTTTGCACCTCAAAATGAACTCTGTTTGCACTTCTGCTGTGTGTTTGTTTTAGCAATCCTTCTCTGTTCATGCGAGAAGAAGAAGTAACGGAGCAGTGACGCTTCATGCAGGTGCCAGGAACCGAAACGAGGCCATCGCATGCGCTTGTTTAGATCCTCTCACGTGCCAGAGAAGCCCAGTGTCTCTTCTATGATTTGTGTTCATGGATCACTGTGACATATGGAGTCATGTTTCTCATCTTTGGTAGGTGATGAATGAGCTGCATTTTCACTTTCGGTCTAATTTCTGAAATTGCAGGTTCAAATTGAGTTCGGGTGTCAGGGTTCAGCAGGACAGATACACAATGGAAAATATGTATTTAAAAAAAAAAAAATAACGGTTTGTTCTGGAAATGACTGAAATTTATCTGAGACCATCTCCAGCTGCATAAAGCATGAGGTCTTGTTGGGTTCATCATCGCTTCCTTGTTGGATTCTTTGGTGTTAGGCATATCTTGGCAGAGTTGTTGATTATCTTGAGTTTTATGAGCAGAATTCCAATCAAATGTTCCTTTCTCTGGTGTTATTGGAGTCATGACTAGTTGCTGCTTTTACAACTTGTAACCACAACAGATCCGTGCCAACAGCACATATAAATATAGCATCCAAATTCACAGCCAAGCGGGAGGGTGGAGAATCAATTTGGGACCCTGTTCCCTTGACAAAGGTCAAAGATAAGCATGCAGAAAGATTTGTGCGGGGTCCTGCAGCTGGATGAGAGCACAGATGGAGCCACCTCAGCACCTGCCAGTTCCATAGAAGAGGGAGACGGATGGATTTTTTGTTGTTGTTGTTGTTGTTGTCATTGGAGGGGCACATGCCTCAAATGATCTTATTTGTCTTACCATATTTGGACATATAGGACACTGATGAAGTTGACATCTTTGTTTATCAACTCCCTGAGACAAATTCTTGTCCAATCAAAAGTTCTCCTCTTCTGCTGACGCCAATAATGCATTCAGAAGCTGTCCCAAAAATGAATCAAAATCCGCCATCTTTAATGTACTTCCAGATGGTGCTGTTGGGCAGGTTGTGTAATAGGGAGATGGACTCATGATTGTTGGTACGTATCAACATTTGACAATTCTAGGACATCTGGGCAAAGTCTTAACCACAAGTGTGCCTCTGTCCACTCAGCAGTAGAAACAGGCACCGATACAAAATCCTGAGAAAGTTACCGGCAGTACACTACCGTCGAATCCAGGCAGAGATAAGATAAGATAAGATAAGATAAGATACAGCTTTATTAATCTCACAATGGAGAAATTCACTGTTACAGGCTCTTGAGGTACTATCAGTAGGGGGTGCAAAAATAGATACAAGTACGAACATACACACATACATATATTGTGCAGGAAGGAGCGCTACCGCAGGTCGTTCATTCCCACCGCTGTCAGACTGTACAACGCCACTTTGTAACTGTCTGTGAAAATACTGGTTATGTGCAATAAAAACCCCCGTGCACTTTAATCAACCACATCTACCCCACTGACTGTGAACCATATCAACCCATCTACTCCGCCCTCAGATACATTACACTTTAATATAGGCCAGTCTATAAAGTTGCTCCATTCTTTTCTTTTATTGTTTAGTAATTTATACTATTTATGTATCTATTTATTTATTTACTTATATAATATATGTATGTGTGTATGTTCGTACTTGTATCTATTTTTGCACCCCCTACTGATAGTACCTCAAGAGCCTGTAACAGTGAATTTCTCCATTGTGAGATTAATAAAGCTGTATCTTATCTTATCTTATCTTATCTTATCAAGGGCCGGCCATGTCTCTCACTGTCTATGGTGAGAGGTTCATGTAAAAGAACCATTGCTGACTTTCGTCAAGAGTAGATAGATAGCCATCAGCGTGTTACTGCCCCTTGCTAAGGGTTGGGTCAGGAAGGGCATCCGACGTAAGAACCAACGCCAAATCAAACATGTGAGTCGGATGATTCGCTGTGGTGATCCCAAAGAAAAAGGGAACAGCTGAAAGGAAAAGAAGAAGAAGTTTAAAAAAAATTGGGCTGTAGAAGTACTGGATATGTTGTTGTATGTGATGGTGCTTGAGAGTGATATTAGGCTGACGGTTGGAGTTTTGGAAGATTATCTGTCTGGGGAGAGTGCACTGATGAAGACATGAGATAGCTGGACTAACGGACTAAAGTGCTGCTGCATTGCATTTTTTTTTCGCTAAAAATTTGAGCACTAAATCCCAATGCAAGCGGTAGTCAAAAAGTATTATGTGTAATAAGGGAAAACATTAACCAAAGTGAAAATTGATAGTTGAAAAATTTCAACTACAAAAAAAAAAAAAAAAAAAAATCGGACCTGAATTTTCCTGAATATCATGTTACTTGGAAAGATGCTATCCAAGCCGTTAAGAACTGTTTTCCCCCTTTAAAGGTTCTCAGGCTATGTAACAACACACAGTCCAGAAAGCCAGCAAAAAGCCCAAATTCAAAACCCAATAAATCATACAATTTCCAACCCAAACCCTGTAAACAACATTAACAGTCCAAACTGTTTTTGCCAATAGTAATATTTATACTTTTATAATGAATCAAGAGAATTATTAATGCTTGCAGAGTCTCCCTGAATAGTTACTACGATCTTGAGATGGTCTTGTCTGTTGTATCAATGAAAAAAAAAAAAAATTCACTGGCACGCATTATACTTTTTATACAAGGATAGAGACTCGTGTATGAGAGCAGTCTCCTATATGTGGCTCCTCAGGCTCACTGAGATTTATTCAGTGTTTTGCTTGGACTGGATTTCAGAATCCATGTAAATCTATTTCATTAAAAAAAAGCCTTGATGAAAGATCTGGCTTGGCTTGACCTGCATTAAGCTGCCACAACTTATGTTGTTGTGATCTGGTCAAATGGGTAGACCATCTTTGCCAACTGGAACTGGTATCTTATTTTCGAGCTTCCTTATTATTTGATAAATTAATCATTTTACTTTAAAATACCTTTTTGTTAGTAATTTGTCTGTCGGTATGTTTGAGGTATGGTGTTATAAAATCGATCCTTTCTACCTAGTAAAGGTGGTCTACCAGCTTGGGCTGTGTTCTGGCAACCGGTATCTGGCCCGAATGAACTGTATTTTTCACCAGGGAGAGATGATGTATGAAATCAGTCGTGTGTAGTGTTTTATAAGGTTATTTCAACACAAACAATTACGGTCATAATCACATCTTTGGAAATTGAAATGTTTTTGACAGCTCTGGGTTCATATATTTTATTACGTACCATGTAAATGTGCAAAAAAACAATATTTCATGTGTTTATACTTGGTTGTGGGATAACAGTGTTTAAAAGTTAATTTCGCTTGTGGTATTCCATCATTTGAAAATCAAAACTCTTTGACCACTGTGTTTACAAATTGTAATTCCCAATGGGATAGAGGCTGACGCGAAAAGCAATTCCAATTTTCAAGAGGAAATTCCATCCATCCATTAACCAACTATCTATACTGTTTATCCATCAGGGTTATGGTTGAAGGTGGAGCCAATCCCAGCTAACACTGGGTGAGAGGTGGAGATAGACCAGGAACAGGTCGCCAGTATGTTACAGGACTAATGTGAGTACAAACAACTAGTCATGCCACATTCACACCTCATGGCAAATTAATTAGAGTAGTCAATTGATCTAACGCGTATGTTGATGGAACTGATTTTTTTTTTTTTTTTTTGGTATCTTCTGTCTCGAGAGACAATGGAGTTCGCGCCATGGATCAGTTCATGGTTGGGTGACAGCGCCTGCTGTGGCTATAGAGTCCAGTTTTTGAGCGGCAGACTCTGTTGCAGTAGTCACAAATGAAGCGCCTGGCCGTGTGGGGGGCTGATGCTAGCTTCTGCAGTCTGCACTCTATTTTTCTCCTCCCACTGATCCTCTCTCCTCTTCTCATTGGTTTGGATGCCTGCCTTGACAACATGCCTCCAGCTACTGCGGTCAGTGGACACTGCCTCCCAGCCTGTTGGGTTAATATCACCTACCTTCAAATCATGTTTGAGAACGTCCTTGTAGCGGAGGATAGGCCTTCCTGCAGGTGTGGAACCAGTGGCAAGCTTTCTGTATTCGGCCATCATCAATTTGGCTAATGTGACCGAGCCATATCAATCACCTCTAGCTGAGCAAGGTGAAAATGCTGGGCTGTGTCAGAACATTCTTGTTGGAGACATGATCTTGCCAGCAGATGCCCAGGATTCTTCAGAGGTAGTGCATATGAAAGGTGTTGAGTCGGCATTATTGGCGGAGTACAGGGTCCAGGCTTCTCAACCATAGAAGAACGTGCTGAGTATACAAGCTTGGCTTTTCGCTATCTTGGTGTTGGTAGTCAGCATGGCATTGTCCCATACTCGTTTTCCAAGGCTTGCCAACGCAGTTGCTGTTTTGCCGATGTGCGCCTTCAGCTCTGCATCCAGGGACAGATTGCTTGAGATGGTGGAACCCAGGTAGGTGAACTTATCCACAAGAATATGGAGATCCTGGGTGCGCCAATTGGAAGGATATCCTTTCCCGACCTTGCCGACTGGGTCCAAAGGAATGCGAAGCATGACGTTTGGCATCAGTCTGGCTGCAGGAGATGCTGGAACGGTGTTACTTGTAGCACTGAACCACCTGCAGGACCCCACTTCAGATTTTAAGGTTTACAAAAAGGTTTACTCCTTTTCCCTCATGTGATTTGGCCCGTCAGCTGAGATAGTTTACTGGGGTGTGGCGCGTAGAGCCAGAGCTTTGGGAGATGAACGAGAACCGGTTATCTGTCCACCCTACGAAATAGGGTGCAGCTGTGGCCAGACAAGGGCACTATCTCTATCCAGAGCTCCCTACATCCCAGGATCTGATCAATTCAGTGAATAATTATTTATAGTACGTATTCAAGAATAGAAACATAAGCAAAATGATAACACTTTATAAAAAAAATTAAATCGTGACAATTCACATGAGTTCTGAGTGTATGTGTAAGTAGTGTAGTATAACTACATTTAAGACTTTACACAGCAGATATACAGTACCATTTTAAAATCTTTATTTTTTTATTTTGAACACCAATGGGGAAATAAAGTATAATTCCCAATCCAAAAAACTTCACAGTTCTTCAGGAAGCTGCTTGCCAAACTCCCCTGAAATACTCATTTTGAATGGACGTGTTGGATGGTCTGTTTGGCTTCCTCTTCCCATTTATGGTCTTTCTGCTCTCAATGCCTGCTGTGCTCTGATTGGTTGCCCTTCTGAAGTGTGAGATTCTTTTCGTTTCAGTGTACTCAGAGGGCAGCTTGAGATACCAATGTGTATGGGGAGAGGTTCTTATTTAATCCTCATTAATTTGATGGGGAGGCTGGCGCCCGTCTCAGCAAGGATGGGGTCCACCCTGGACAGCTTACCAGGCCATCGCACCAGTCAACACTCACACCTCGGAGTGAATTGTAACAGCCAATTAACCTACTGTACATATTTTTGGACTGTGGGAGGAAACTAGACTACCCTGAGGAAACCCACACAAACACGTGGAGAACATGCAAACACTTAAATTAATGAATAGTACAACAGTGTGCTATTCCTGTGACAACCAAGACTGAAAATGCACAACTGCACTTCACAGGTTTTTTTTTTTTTAATTATTATTATTAATAGTTTATTGTGAGAATTCAAGGTCTGTGAAATTTTCAAAAATCTGCAAGTCAAGCAAAACAGATGTCCTCAGGACAAGAGGCTCAAAAACAGACATGAATATTATTGTACCAAGAGACGAACTCCATGTCCTTCAGAATGGAATCCTTTAACATGGAGCTTTTATCAGTGTGAGAACGTGACTGTAATTATTTGAACAGTGACAGCTTGTCATATCAAAGAACCAATCCAATCCATCTGTGTATTATTATCTTAAATCTTATCTGACAGCGTTCGAGATGTTTCGAGAACCAAGCTCCTGATGGATTTATTGGTACAAGAGTGACATCTAGTGTACAAGACAATACACATCACTAAGCTGTTATTCATTCATTTATTTTCATATTCAACACTCACACAATCATTCACACGCAAACCTAGAAGTGATTTGGAACAGCCAATTAGCCGACTGTCCATGTTTTTGGACTGCGGGAGGAAACCGGAGTACCCGGAGGAAACTAACGCAAGCATGGAAAGAGCGTGCGATCTGGGAATCAAACCCAAGACCTTCTTGCTGTGAGGCGGACATGCTAACCACTATGCCACTGTACCGCCAGTGCTAATAATTAAGAAATTAAAATAACACAAAATTATTGTGCATACTTTATGTGGAGTTTCCACTGAACAATACATTTAAATATCCTATTACCTGCATATGCAAAACATTTTAATTATAAAAAAATAAACATGAGTGAACTGAGAATTAAATGATGACACAAATCTATCAAGTCATATCTTTGTAATCCATGTAATAAGATTCCACTGTAGCTTAATCTATCTATAAGTTTTTAATATTTCGATGCTCCAAAATAACAGGATTAATCATTCACTCATTTTCAGTAACACTTCATCATGACTGGTTCCTGGAGGAACCTGGACATGGGCAACAATTGTAGCTGTCACTGCTGTGTAATAGATTATAAAAAAATATAAAATAAGAGCCATCACAGCAACATACAACTCAGTGTTAAGAAATGTGTACATTTGCATGAAACATGGCGTCTATTTAAACAATTTTATAGGGCATGGTCTGGTTGTTTCTTGTTCTTCTGCCAAAGCTTCTCTCTCAGTTCCAGTTCTTGGTCTGTAAATGCCGCTACTCCCCAGTTGGTCATTTTCTGAGTACCTGAACCACCTGAGAAATTAAAATTCACATTGTGACCGTGTTCCGGTGAATAAATTTAATCAGCATTAAATTTGTTGTTTGCAAAAATTGAAACTGATGTCATATAAGTACAAGTAAGAATTAATGGTGGCACAAAACATATGTTGACGGATGCTTCTTGTGGCACCGACTGGTGTATATTATTACATATGCCAAATGGATTCTATCGGATGAGCCCCCAATTTTGGAATTTAGACGTAAATTGCCCCGTGAGGGCAGTGGTGGTCTAGTGGTATAGGGCGCTGGATCGCTGATCCAAAGGTTGGGGGTTCGAGTCCCACTCTCCACAAGGTTGTCACTGTCCCCCCAGTGCAGCGAACTGGGTTATCAAAGGCGGGCCATGTCTGTTACTGTCTATGGTGTGAGGCATGTAAAAGAACCATTGCTGACTTTCGTAAAGAGTAGCTGCAAAGTCGTCAGCGTGTTTCTGTCCCTTGCTAAAAGGGTTGTGACAGGAAGGGCATCCGACGTAAAAACCTCTGCCAAATCAAACGTGCGAATCAGATGATTCGCTGTGGCGACTCCCGAGTAAAAGGGAAAAAGCCGAAAGGAAGACAGACAGACAGACGTAAATTGCCCCGTGAAATCAGCAAAGCACGACAGACCATGACATAAACTATATACAATTTAATAATATAAACAAGGCAAGGCAAAATAATACTTACAGCTTAAAGCTCAACCAAAATACAAATTAAACAAAGGGTCCCATCGTCACCAAGTACCTGCAGCATGGTACATTTAGAAGCAGCACGCACGCTGGTGGGTAAAGGCTTGTAAGCCCGTGTTAGACAGAAACAAATGATTAAAGTCCTCGCGTTGGATGTGAGTGAGTGTGGATGATGGACTTTGGCGATGAAGTCTCGAACGACGAAACTTTGTCGAAACGCGTTCCATGATCTGCCTTGGACGAGAGGACCCACCATGATGAGTTTCCTTAGAGGATCAGCTCGCCAAAGAGACGGGAAGAGCCTGGAGCCAGTCGGCACCAGGTCCTTAATATAACCTCCCCAAAGTTCCAGAAAGTTACATTCTCGAAGTTTCTGAATCACCTGACCTGCCACCGGGGCACATGCGCAACCAGGCCCATCTCGAAGTTTCCAGACCCCCTTACATCTGAGTCATACCACATGACACTAGTTACGGCACACTCTGAATCTAATTATGTACAACGTTTACACAGTCACATCTATATACATGCCCCTAACAATATATAACATCGAATCTTTGTTGTTCTATAATAAAGAATAAGGATAGTTTGTTTTATTACCTGAATGAATAATACTACTAATGACATAAGTACTGACATGACATTATCTACTGCATCATTATTGGAGAAATTTGAGTTTTAAAAAAAAATGACCTCTTCTGAGTATTTGTACACTCACATGCTCCATTTAGTTTGAAGACAAAGTTGAACTTCTAATTATCTAATTAGATCCCGGGGTTAGACCTATTAGAAAGTTCTGTCTTTGTAAATATAATGGCTATCGTATTATTACTTTATTTCAACGCGATTTCTATAAACTTTCATTTGTCTAATAATCACATGAACAAAATATAGCTCACTCTAAAGGTAATAGCTTAATAGGACCAAAAACAACAAAAATTGGCGAATCACAGGACCTTCCGTGTAGCCTACACGAAAGCTCACTAGTATATCGAAATGCAGTTAGTTTAACATTTAAACAGTTTGTGGAAGGGTTTTAATATGTGGTGAGCTGGTTTGATATTTCTATTTACCTGGTTGGATGAGTCGTATTAAACCTTCATGATGTGCCACTTTATCCTTCCAGCTCTTCGTCTTGTTCGTAGCCTGCTCGAGTTTCCTTTGCACAGCCTGTCAGAACAATTACATGTTGAGCATTATTACACATTATCAATAATATATCATCCTTGTAAAACTATTATGACACGCACAGACAGATAACAAAGAAGAGTCTCCACCAAGCCCAGTAATCCACTACACGAAACAAAAAATTACATCCTACTGTATCCTTTAAAAAAATTTTAAACCGCATTATTTGCATAATTGAACAGAGTCTGCATCACTTAAAATCCCTCAAATACTTAAAAATAAAAAATAATATAGATATCGAGCTGGTTGTAGGGTTACATGAATAGTACGAGTCTTGCCCTGTGAAACCACTTCCTGTTTAGAATGTTTTCAACAGAGACAGCTAATAGTCTGTATTTGTACATTCTTCCAAATAGTTTGAATACGGTACCGCTATAATGCTAAGTTCTTTGGTAATGGTAGGAGGGCCAATGTTGTAATTTACTTCTATCCCAAATGTACTTCAACACTATACAGTGGTACCTCACTTTACGATCTTAATCCGTTCCAGAGCCTTTTTCGTAATCTGCATTTATCGTAAATTGAACCGCATTTTGCATGTAAATCGCGTGATTCGTTCCAAGGCTCCCAATACTACCCCTAAACCTTTTAAAAATTATAAAGCATACATTTTAAGACCTCCTTCTGCTTCTATATCGCACAGATGGTAGACGGGTTTAGCCATATTCCTTTGTGATATCACTCGAGCCCGTTTCTTCTTCTCACTCGCACCGGAAATCACACCCGTGTGTGTGTGTGTGTGTGTGTGTGTGCGCACACGTGCGTGTGTTGACCATGTCTTCTTAGCAGAGTTATAATCTTACAAATGTTTATGGATGGTTAAAAGCCTGAGTCAAGAAATAAAGCATGAAACAACAGTAACTCTGTCCTTTACACGAATAGCATTATGGTAGATTCAGCTCCATAATAGCCAATCGGAGGGAGCTGCGTCATCCCTCCTAGCCAATGGGAGGCCAACAGGGCAGGATGTTGGGAGATTGCCAATAAGAGGGAGCTGCGTCATCCCTCCTAGCCAATGGGAGGCCAGCGGGGCGGGATGTTTTGAACATCATTGATGGGAGAGCAGCTTGTGCATTGTTTGAATGTTTGAATGGCACGTTTGAATTTTTAAGATGACGCTTTCGTAACGTGAACTTGTTTCATATACAGAGACAAAAATTTTAGGAAAATGCATTTCGTAACCTGCATTTTTTGTTTGGTGAGACTTTCGTAAAGTGAGGTACCACTGTAGTTTAAAAACTTAGTTCTGAGGCAAAACCCACTGTTCAATCTGCTCTTGCTGTAGCCATGGATGGCGAGATAGTGTTGCCGATAAAAGGGATATGAAAAATCGGCTGTTTTCTTATTGAAATGCATTGGGTGGGTGGGGCTTAGAAAAGTATTGATACGAGCCAGTTAGCACTGTGTCAGTTCCATGTCTGTTGATATGTACAACAGATGCACATGGAACAAACAGGTGTCAACACAGAATGCAGAATGTGTGAGTGTTGGCGGTGGGTGCGAAGGGTTGACTGGCCTCATACTGCTCTAGCGCCCCCTGTCTCTGCTGTTCCAGACTCTCCAGCTGTTTCATAGCATTCTGTAGAGTATGGTCCTGCTCCAACTTCTGCTTCTCCAGCTGCTCTTTCTCCTGTTGCGTCTCACTGATAGCCTGTTGCTGCTGCAGGTAAAGCTGCTCCAGCTCACTGCGCTTCTTCACCTCCTCATCCAGTAAACTAACACACAAACACACACGGTGTTCACTTTGTGTTCTGATTCATATTCCATCCATGCCATATAGATAACGTGGGTGTACCTGGCCTGCAGTTTGCGCAGTTTCTCCTCGTCCTGTCTCATCTGTCTCTCATCCTCTAGTGCCTCCTCTAGGCGACGGTACATGTCTTCCAGCTCCTGGACACGCTGCAGATACAACCTGAGCTCACTTGACATGTGATCCACCTGCTCCTCCATCTGCTGCCGCACCTAATACATACATACACACAGCATGGCTTAGACAAAACCTTTTAACATGATTAATAGCAGGTGGATGACTGTGATTGGGTTTTGTGTCTGAATATTTAAATGTCACTGTTGCATGGTTACCATTTTTTCTTTCTCTAGGTCCTTTCTGTAGTGGCTCTGCAACTCTGCATGATTTTTGATTCTTCTTTGCTCCTCCATCAAAGCTCTGGCTGCTGCCTCATCCAGATTCTGATAATCAAACAGAGCTTAGTCTTCCAATGTTAAATAAAAAATAGTAACAGGTGGAGGAGTGGTTAGGACATCCGCCTCACAAGAAGAAAGGTTTCCTCCCATAGTCCAAAAACATGCACAGTCGGCTAACTGGCTTTTCTAACTTGCCCCATGTGTGAGTGGCTGTATGTATGTTGGCCCTGCAATGGACATGAGAGCTGTTCAGGGTGTACACAGCCCTTGTCTAGAGTTGGCTAAGATCAGCATCAGCCTGCACAGGACCCAAATTAGGGCTAAGTAGCTTTAAAAATGAATGGATGAAAGAATATACAGTGGTACCTCACTTTACAAAATTAATCCGTTCCAGAGCCTTTTTCGTAACCGCATTTTACATGTAAAACGTGTGATTCGTTCCAAGACTCCCAATATTACCCCCTAAATCCTTTAAAAATTATAAAAGTATACCTTTTAAGACCTCCTTCTGCTTCAATATCGTACCGATGGTAGACGGGTTTGGCCATATTCCTTTGTGATATCACTCGAGCCCATTTCTTCTTCTCACTC
The DNA here is from genome assembly GCA_024760905.1 of Plotosus lineatus. Taxonomy (NCBI): domain Eukaryota; kingdom Metazoa; phylum Chordata; class Actinopteri; order Siluriformes; family Plotosidae; genus Plotosus; species Plotosus lineatus. The sequence continues at coordinate 13,460,516 of CM045751.1, forward strand.
GCACTGGAAATCATGTGTGTGTGTGTGTGTGTGTGTGTGTGTGTGTGTGCACGCGTGCTGATCATGTCTTCTTAGCAGAGTTATAATCTTACAAATGTTTATGGAAGGTTAAAAGCCTGAGTCAAGCAATAAAGCATAAAACAACAGTAACTCTGTCCTTTACACAAAAAGCATGATGGTGGATTCAGCTCTATAATAGGCAATGGGAGGTAGCTGCATCATCCCTCCTAGCCAATGGGATCCCTGTCCAAGATGGCGCTTGAATGAAGGCGACATGAACGACAGCTCAGTTGTGAGCCAATGGGAGGCCAGCGGGCTATTGATAAAGAAAAGAAATCCGAAGTCATATGTAATGTTAAGGGGTGATATTTGTTCCACTTACTTAATTTTATTTGAACATTTTCTATTTTTATTTGAGTTATCCTGAAACTCAATTTTTCCAATAGAACTATATGCTATCCTTTTATGACCGACATTTGGGTTGTACTTGCTATAAATGTTAGATGCAGCAGTCCAGAAACAACCTTTTCACACATTCTATGTTAATTTACTTCTTGAAAGCTGACAGCTTTCTTTTTAACGCCATGTTTCCTGTGAGTCAGCCACGGGCAACAAATTGTTGTGAAAACTATTTTGTCTGCAGACTCATTTTTTTCATTCAAACTTGTAGCAGTATCAGTTTAACAAATATGAATTACGAGGAGATTCCATTATTTTTTCCCTCAGAATTGAGTGATTCCATACTTTTTTCTCTATGGACAGAATATCCATTAATTTCTTTGCCAGAGATAGAGATTGTAGAAACCTAATTTGGAGCTGCATTATTAACATACGAACTCATTTCATGAGTTGGGTTTTACAGATCACATGACGATCATAAAAAAAATATATAAATGTGAATAAAAGCTAGCCAAACAAACAAAAAAATGTTATCAGTTTAAAACCCTGTGTCTTTTAATTTTTTTTTCCTTTACATGAAATTGTAAATGGCAGTGTCGGCCTGGTGGTAAAGGTGCTGGATTGCTGACTCTCTGGTTGGGGGTTCAAATCCCTCTCTCAACAGGTTGTCACTGTGCCCCCCCCCCCAAGAACCATTGCTAACTTTTGAAACGAGTAGCTGCATAGCCGCCAGCACGTTTCTGCCCTGTGAAGGCCTGATGAGCTGTCCAGGGTGTACTCTGCCCTCGCCCAGAGTCGGCTGAGATGGGCACCAGCCACCCCGTGACCCAAATTAGGATTAATCAGTTCAGAAAATTAATGAATGATAAAGTTGTAAATATCTGATACAGTTTGTATGTACTAAATGCCCAGGAAATGCCTTTATAGCCTCAATTAAACTCTTTTCATTTTCTCCATACAGAAGATCATATCCATAATAGCTTCGACTGCTGTTTCCCCTCACGCCCCATCCATTGTTAAATAATAATAATAATTATTAAAAGTCTGTTTAGTCTAACCCTGCTAGTACAACATGATATTCAAAAATAAGCAGGATACTGTTAGATGTTAAAAAGAACATCTCTTGTCAGCACTACTAAAAAAAAAAAGAGGAACTTGATTTGAAATGTAATAAGGGAAAGACATTTCTGAAAATGAAAAGGCAGGGTGAACTGATAAAGCAACTAAAACAGGAACTTGCACATTTGGAGAAACTGCTTTATCATCATCAAGGGCTCATCAGCTCAGCACTGACAGCTGTGTCTGTCCCCATCCCCCAAAATGTGGACACACACACACACACACACACACACACACACACATATCTACTGTATATATAAATACAGGTCCTTCTCAAAAAATTAGCATATTGTGATAAAGTTCATTATATCTGGGCGACAGAGAAGCAGCACTGGACTGTTGCTCAGTGGTCCAAAGTACTTTTTTCGGATGAAAGCAAATTTTGCATGTCATTCGGAAATCAAGGTGCCAGAGTCTGGAGGAAGACTGGGGAGAAGGAAATGCCAAAATGCCTGAAGTCCAGTGTCAAGTACCCACAGTCAGTGATGGTCTGGGGTGCCATGTCAGCTGCTGGTGTTGGTCCACTGTGTTTTATCAAGGGCAGGGTCAATGCAGCTATCAGGAGATTTTGGAGCACTTCATGCTTCCATCTGCTGAAAAGCTTTATGGAGATGAAGATTTTCATTTTTCAGCACGACCTGGCACCTGCTCACAGTGCCAAAACCACTGCTAAATGGTTTACTGACCATGGTATTACTGTTCTCAATTGGCCTGCCAACTCTCCTGACCTGAAGCCCATAGAGAATCTGTGGGATATTGTGAAGAGAAAGTTGAGACACACCAGACCCAACACTGTGGATGAGCTTAAGGCCGCTATCGAAGCATCCTGGGCCTCCATAACACCTCAGCAGTGCCTCAAACTGATTGCCTCCATGCCACGCCGCATTGAAGCAGTCATTTCTGCAAAAGGATTCCCAACCAAGTATTGAGTGCATAACTGAACATAATTATTTGAAGGTCGACTTTTTTCATATTAAAAACACTCATTTTTTGAGATAGGGATTTTTGGTTTTTCTTTACTTTTTTGCATAAATGATCAGCATTAAAACAATAAGAGGCTTGAACTACTTCAGTTGGTGTATAATGAATCTAAAATATATGAAAGTTTAATTTTTATCAGTACATTACAGAAAATAGTGAACTTTATCACAATATGCTAATTTTTTTGACAAGGACCTGTATATACGCACACACACACACACACACACACACACACACACACAGGGATCCCTCACTACTTCGCGCTTCAATTCATGTGGCTTCAGTGCATCACATTTTTTTAAAAATATTCATTGAATTTAAAAAATAATGAAATTAGGGAAGAGTAGGGGGGAAACGTTAAGGAAAATGCTGCAAAACAATGCCCATTATGCAAAAAAAAAAAAAAAAAAAAACCCGAAACAAACAAAATATAACCCAAAACCTCCCATCAATACTACTTACATTTTTATGAGGTGCGCATCTGCATGCATGCGGGCGCAAGTCTGTCTGTGTGTGCCTTTATATTGTATTTACATCTTATGCATTATTTTTTTAATGTTTAATTATTATAATCATTTATAGCATTGAATTGCTGATTAAAAGCTGTCACAGTTTTTTGGAAACGGTCATGAGATTGAAAGTATTAGACGGTCATAAATGGAAATGTGAAACAGGGAGAATGAAGGTATAAACTGTGGTTTTGTTACTTGGTGAGGAATTTCCAGTTTAATATGACAGAGTGAAAATCTGACCGCACTCAAAAATTTCCATAGCAGCAAAATATTTACTTAGAATTTGTATTTACATACACTACTGTCAGTTGAATGAGCAGGTGTGATTTTAAGCATCATGTGCAAATGCTTTGTATATATAGCAGTGGTTCAATGCCAGGAGGGACGCATGTGACCCCAGGGAACATGATTTTTTTTTTTTGCCATATTAGAATAAAGTGTAATGGTACATCCACTACAGCAGGTGGTAGTGGCTTCCTCACTGTCAGAGTGTGCCTAGAGGTAAAATAAGAAGTGAAGTTAATAAACCCACCATGGAAATTTTTAACATGGACGGAAAGAGAGGTGGAGAGATGGAGACAGTGAGCAAAACGAAAGTCTCCAGAAAGTTAAGTCGAGGAGGTATGATGACGCGGATGTAGCACTCGGCTTCACTGTGCGGCGGTGAGAAACGAGGTTAAACCGCTGTGTTTACTGTGTCTGAAAATATTGGCAGCGGACAGCATGAACCCAAATAGATTCAGGTGTCACTTAAAGACATCACACCCCAACTATGGTGATGAGCCACGTGAGTTTTTTCAGCAAAACCATGCTGAAGATTGCCAACAATCATCCCGCTTTGTGAACGCTACTCCAGCAAACCAGCGAGCTCTGTTAGCATCAGATAAGGTGGAGCACCAAACTGCTCAGTGCAGAAAACCCCACAGCACAGCAGAGGAACTGATCCGACCTGCAGCACACACGGTCTCTGTCATGCTGGATGATGTCACTGCTGCGAAAATAAGTCCAGGTCCCAGTTCAGCATTGAGCAGGAGCTGAGAGTTCAGTATCGGGCTTTAAACCCGGCTTCGAAAAGCTGTGCACTGCGAAATGTGCTCATTGTACCATTAATCTGGACTTCATCAATTTGACAAAAATAACAATAATAATAATAATAATAATAATAATAATAATAATACAATTTGTTTTATTCATTTTTGTTTTGTAGGTTAAAGTGTTTTATGTTCAGTATTGTGCTCCTGAGTTAATATTGCTGATCAATTTGAATTTATTATTATTTATTGATTTTATTTAATTTTATTTTTCAGTATCGAATGATTTAAATTGTTGATCAAAATGTTTACAGTTTAAATAAGGATACTTTTTTTATTTCAGGCAAATTGATGCACTTTAAATCTTTTTGTTTAGAGAGAAAAAATGTTAAATAAAGTTATTCTTTGTTGGAAGTTGCTCTATATTTCTTCCTTTTTTTGTATTTCATAATATTAATAAGGATACAGTGTCATGCAGAGGATTACTTAATTTTTAGACAAATAACACTATTTATATTGAGGGTGCGTACGAAATGTTTTCCTCTTCCTGGGGGGGGCGCAACAGAAAATAATTGAGAAGCACTGCTCTACAGTACTGTATTGGATTATATTTTAAAGGGAGGTTGATTGTGACTGGGGCGATGACTGAACTGAAGTACCTTCTTCATGACTTCCAGCTCTCTGTGTTTCTTCTCATTGGCCAGCTGCAGCTCCTTCATTTGTTCCTCCATTAGTGATTGTTCTGCTTTCAGGCGGTTACGTAGTTCCCTTCTCCGGTGTCGAGCCTCACAATGGGGTGCAGACAACCCCTGCCTCAAGCGATTAATGCAGTCCTGGATGCCTGGTAAACAAACATACACACACACACACACACACACACACACACACACACACACGGCCTTTGATAACCCAGTTCGCTGCCCTTGGTGGCAGTAGTGACAATCGTTGACAATGGGGCTGAACTCCCACCTTAGGATCGGCAATCCATACATACAGGTATACCTCACACAATGTCGTTAATTGGTTCCAGGTGAGACGACTTAAGTCGAAAAACGACTTAAATCGAATTAGCTTGTCTCTATGCTAGCCTAGGCTAGGCTACGCCAAATTTACTTGTCTAGACCAAGCAGAAAATAACCATTCCTCGTTCTGTACTTTATTCATGAATGCAATTTTCAATATGGTTAATAATGTTGTCCCTGGAGCATATGCGTCGGACCCAAAGATGCAGGAGACCATGTAAGAAGATTCAACGATTTTATTTTGCACTTTGGAAAATCTAAACCACTGGAAATAATTAATCGATGGAAACTGGTCGAGCACGAAGCAGGATACCAGGAGTCAGAGAGATATCAGGGAAACGGAATCAATGGGAAGGACAATCTTCCGATGTCGGAGGGAAATGCGCCGCCCCTATTTATAGCTTGATGATTGCTGAATGGAAACAGGTGCGCTCTCTGGACCTCGCCTGCGGGTAGCAGCCACGCCCCTCGCCAGCACTTGCAATGAATAAAGAGAGTTCAGGCCTCCAGCCAGCACAGACCATAACAAATAAGATCTATTTTATTAAACTTTATTTATTAAACCTTATTTTTATTTTTTAATTTTTCTATACTTTTTGAAAACCGACGTATAATTGAGAACGACTTAACTCGAAACGACTTAAGCCGAGGTATACCTGTGTCTTGTGCCTGATCATTTCCGATCGGAATAATAAACAAATAATGTAAAAATAAATACAAAGTCTAAGGAGTAGAAAGCTTTTTCATGGAAATGGCACTGAGATACTGTTTAAAGTACTGAGTGACTGAAGTATGTCCTGGGGTGTGTGTAGCGCTTCCATACCCTGGATCCACTCTTGTCGTTTCTTTTTGTCTGAAGCACTAATCTCAAGGCTTTTGTCTGGACATCTGATGATAAAGAGGTTTCTCTTTCCTTCTTTGTCTGGCAATGCCTGGGGGGGGGGGGGGGGGGGGACGTAACACTTAATTTTGAAAGTAATTTGCATAGATTCACAATTGAATGCAGGCCTGGTTGAGCTCTGACCTCCACATAGCAGTTACGGTCCAATGAAATGACGCCCTTCTTCTCCTCAAGGTCCTCACTTACGAAGTATGACAGCGAATCAAGACGGAGCTCAAACCAGCGCTCTGTCCAGTTTTTCCTTATGTGACCTTTTTTTGACATGTAGCCCTTCAGGGAAGGAAAAAAAACGTAACACAGATATTCAGATAATACATGAAACTCAATCGTCGTAGTAAACGTGATTCCAGTTATGACACAATAAGAACAGTACAATAAAATAAGCTAAAGTTAGCCTTTGTCACATAAGCTGAATCTCATATTATATACAAAGATTAATGTTTTGAAATTTCCTCAGAGCAAGTTAGTTATCTAATGGTTGTAAACATTGTTTTCCTACCAGCCTTTGTTTCTTACCCCAGTCAGACAAAACATTAACACCACATGTCTGGCCTTGACTCGACACCCTCATACCCAGCAAGCTGCAGTGGACGGTATGTTCTGACTCCTTTATCTCATAACCTGCATTAACAGTTTCAGCAGTTTTTGGTATACAGGGATCCCTCACTGTGCGTGGTTAATTGGGACCGAGACCCCCTCGCGACTCCCGAACTTCGCGAATAAGGATCGACCCCCTTGACTGACATATAGGGACATATGTGTATATAATATCAATTAAACATTCAAAAATAAGGCATAAGATGTAAATAAAATATAAATACACACACATACAGATGCACGCATGCACGTACTCGGATGTGTGCCTCATATAAAAATGTAAGAAGTTTTGATGGGGGTTTTTTTTTTTGTTTTTTTTTGCATAATTGACCTTGTTTTTGCGGCATTTTTAATTCGATGAATATTTTTAAAAAAATAAATAAATGTGACGGGGAGATTAAATATTTAATCATAATCAACAATTTATACATTTATTCATTTTCTGTAAGCACTTAATCCTAATTAGGGTCACGCGGAGGTTGTCCCCATCCCAGCCGACACCGGGCGAGGGCAGAGTACACCCTGGACAGCTCACCAAGCTATCGCAGGGCGGAAACACGCTGACGGCTATGCTGCTACTCTTTTCAAAAGTCAGCAATGGCTCTTGTCCATGAACCCCACACCATAGACCGTGAGAGACATGGCTGGTCTTTGATAACCTAGTTAGCTGCACTGGAGGGACAGTGACAAAACCCGCGGAGAGTGGGGCTTGAACCTCCAACTTTAGGATCAGTGATCCAGCACCTTTATCACCAGGCCATCACTGCCCACAATTTATACATTTTCCTTTAAAATGTTTTCATTAAAGAGCAGCACATTGTTATTAATGGATTCAGATGTAATGTCAAGAGCCTGTCAATCAACTTTTAGTAAAAAAAAAAAAAAAAAAAAAAAAGAAATTAACATTTTAGAACAAGGGCTTTCAAACTTGTTGAGCTCAAACTTGTTTTCCCGAAAACTAAATAACACCAATTGACTAATCAAAAATGAGAATTCAACAGCACCCTGCAAAGCTGAGCAAACCGATAAACCGCGGACAAAATAAAAGCAGTACAGTTCTTATATTTTTGGAGAACTTTAGTACCATTTATCTTTGATTTGTGTCTTAGTTACAGAAAGAAATTTGAACCAATGTAACTGACTGACTTCAATGTGACTCCTCCCAAAAACAGTCTTCGCAGAAAACATATGCAATCAATTCGTAAACCAAATAAATCCCATTTTGGTTCAAGTTGATTCAATTTTGGACAAAATTTACCAGATGTTATTTCCGATTCAGATAATCCCTAATTGGTTGACAAAGGGGCAGAAATTTTTCAGAAAATTTCCATGGGAACGTAAAATGAGGAATTTTACAAATACTCCAGGTTGGAAATTTGAGTTTCCATACAGATTAACAAGAAAATATTGGAATTACCAGTATTTAACTGGAATAATTTGGGGCGATTTTTACAATTTGTGTCAAATCAAAGTATAAAATTTTTTGTTTTATCATAAGCAGACCTGCATGGATGCGTTCCGAATACAATTTTATCAAATGTTCAGGATATAATTCAACAACATTTGCATTAAATGATTGTTTCAACCAGGAGGAGTGGGACCGGTGGTGTAGTGGTTAGGGTGCTGCGCTCATGATCAGGAGGTTGTGTGTTTAAATCCCAGTGAGACCCCCACTGTGCTAAGACCCCTGGGCAAGATCTCAACCACAAGTGTGTCTCTGTTCACCCAGCAGTATAAATGGGTACCAGTATAAATATACTGGGAAGGTAACCTGCGATGGACTAGCGTCCCCTCCAGGGGGAGTTGAACTCATGGTCGCTTCATGCTACGGAAACCGGGGATAAGCACCGGCCTGATGAGCCGCTATGGCTCGGGTGTAAAAACCCAGAGGACCTTTAACCAGGAAGCTTCACCAACTACCCGGTTATAGACTAATCTGCAATTTTTCACTTCATTCCTGATCATTCCCAATAATAGATTCCAAGACATTTTGTAACCCGAATGTCTACACAATTTAAATGATTATTTAGGATAGTTCTCTTCCCGATATATTAATTCATGCACCGAATCAATATGCCTTTCTCACTTGTCACATATAACCACCCATATATCATATTAAGTATGCGATGTATATGGATGGTTATAATGTATAACTTGCTGTATACTTTAGTCATCGTAAAATAGTCAGCTATTGTTTACTGGATGCTGAAACAAATCTTCTTCCTTTTTTTCCTTTCGGCTGTTCCCTTCAGGGGTCGCCACAGCGAATCATCTGCCTCCATCTCACCCTATCCTCTGCATCTTCTTCTCTTCCACCAATTACCTTCATGTCCTCCTTCACCACATCCATGAATCATCTCTTTGGTCTTCCTCTAGGCCTTCTGCCTGGTAGTTCCAACCTCAGCATCCTACTGCCAATATACTCACTATCCCTTCTCTGTACATGTCCAAACCATCTCAATCTAGCCTCCCTGACTTTGTCTCCAAAACGTCTTACATGTGCTGTCTGTCCCTCTGATGTACTCATTCCTGATCTTATCCATCCCCGTTACTCCCAAAGACAAGCTCAACGTAAGGCTTAAACTTTCTCACCTGTTTAAGAATACCCAGAACAAGCTCTTGGAAGACCTCTGTGATGCCCATGCTGGTGGTCTGGCGGTCCATGCCCTTGGTGAAGTACCCCGTACCTATCAGTTCAATCAGCTCCCACACATTAAGACAATTTCGTTTCACACTCAGCTGACCCTTATAGTCTATAAACCTACTCTCGTTCCAGTTCCCGCCAATGGCGTCGATCAGCTTCCTCAGGAAATACTCGATCTTAGTTGATAATAAAACAGCAGTTGAAAATTACTTTCAGAATTCAGTTACATTTAGTATGTTGTGTTGATATTAATAGTTGAGATTTTGATGTTTACTCACCTCTTCTGTCACAATCACAAGCGGATATTGGTCTTCAGACAGGAAGTTAAAAATACACCAGACTTTAAAAGCATCATTTTCAGAGATGAGCATGCGATTGCTGCAAATGTTCTTCCGAGCGCACAGCGTCCAGCACATTTTATTCAACTCGAGAAAATCAAACTTGCCCTGGATCTGGAATTAGAAAACATTACATTCTGAAATCGGTGAATCCTGATTGACACATCGCCCTCATTACCCACCTTTCCTATTAGATTCATTTGGTGTTATTATTGAATAATCTGCTTTATGATCAATCACTTTATTATATTTTGGCTTTAACTACATTATTTACGGCAAGCATGAGACATGGTCGGGAAATTCATCAACTGCTTCATCCCAGGTTGGTGCCCCTCTGAGCAGACTCTGGGCAAGGGCAGAGTCCATGGACAGCTTGACAGGCCATCGCAGGGCAAAAACACACTGACGGCTATGCGGATACTCTTCACGAAAGTCAGCACTGGTTCTTTTCCATCCTTCTCACTATACACAATGAGAGCCATCACCGGCCCTTGATAACCCAGTTAGTTGCATTTGGGGGGACAGCAATGAAAACTACTGACAGTGAGGCTTGAACCCTCAAACTTGGCATCAATACTACCGTGCCACACTGCCCCCTTTTCTAGTAAGTTTCAGGATCAAATTTTTAAAAACTGATTGAGAGCTGTCTTTTGAACGCACACATGCTTAATCCTTTCACAGAACCAGAAATACCTGCGTACGAGACAAAGGAGTCATATCACATAGAGGAAACAGAGTTCAAACCATGTGAACATTCCTCACTTGTGATTAGTCAGCCACACATGTCTGCATGTACTGTGGGTGTCAGTGCATACAACTTTAAAGTGCTAAAATGTAAACATTTACCAAAAAAAAAACAATGCTCTAAGTGGTAAACCAGCTTTTGGTGACTTTTTAATCAACATTCAGATTGTAAATTCACGTATGACAATTTCAGAATATTCAGATTTATAAAGATAAGAAGCCAGAATTTTAAATTGGGGATAGTCACCACAATGTGAGACGAGTACACCAAAGAATGAAAAGTTATAGAATATCTATCTAACTCCACAATTATGTTTAAAATAAGGGATCAGTTGTCCTGAAATTTGGTGGAGCCAGTCGAGACCCATACATGAAAATGTTTAGGGTGTATTTACTTGAATGGAAAAACAAATTTCGAGAAAACCAGCTATCATTTGGTGTTAAAAATAAAAAATAATGCATAGTACGCATGTGATTGGCCTACAAAGCCATACTTATGGACTGATTAACATAATATTATTTTGGGAAGAATAAATTGTACATGAAGAAATATATTTACTGTACTACAAAAAAAAAATTAGAAAAACATGTGGGTATGATTTGTTAGATTGAGATGGTTTGGACATGTACAGAGGAGGGATAGTGAGTATATTGGTTGTAGGATGCTGAGGTTGGAACTACCAGGCAGAAGGCCCAGAGGAAGACCAAAGAGAAGATTTATGGATGTGGTGAAGGCGGACATGAAGGTCGTTGGAGTAAGAGTAGAAGATGCAGAGGATAGGGAGAGATGGAGGCAGATCATTTGCTGTAGCAACCCCTGAAGGGAACAGCCGAAAGAAAAAGAAAAAGAAGAAGATGTGGGTATGATTTGTACTTATTGCTGAACCTCAGAATGAACATTTGCTACACTGGATTCATATGGCGGTGACGCATGATGTTTACGCAGGTTTTAAACTGTTGCTATGAAAGGTAGAAAATTCTACATTAATTCAGGACATCATCTACTGCTGTCATTTCTCATAAGATCATTATCAGTGCTTATCATACACCAGTTTATCAACTGGCACAGATACACTAATTACTATCAAGATTTTAATTTACTACACATTAAAATATTTGAATTCATTATATTTGGGAAATTCTTCATAGCAAACAAAAAAATGCTGTTTCGGGCAGTGGTCAATGAAATAATTTAAGAATTTGAATACAATCCCTTATTAACTAAATGAGCTTACCTTGGCATTTCAAATGTTTTTACTATTATATCGTTGAAGTACTTCGGCTCAACAATCCAGAGCAATGGAGAGTATGGAAAAGAGGTGAAGAAGCGTGTGCAGGCAGGTTGGAATGGTTGGAGAAAAGTGTCCGGTGTGATGTGTAATAGGTAGGTATTGGCAAGAATGAAAGGAAAAGTGTACAAGACGGTGTTGAGGCCAGCGATGTTGTATGGTTTAGAAACAGTGGCGCTGAGGAAAAGACAGGAGGCAGAGCTGGAGGTAGCAGAGATGAAAATGTTGAGGTTCTCTTGAGGAGTAACGAGGATGGATAGGATCAGGAATGAGCACATCAGAGGGACAGCACATGTAAGAGGTTTTGGAGACAAAGTCAGAGAGGCTAGATTGAGATGGTTTGGACATGTACAGAGGAGGGATAGGGAGTATATTGGTAGTAGGATGCTGAGGTTGGAACTACCAGGCAGAAGGTCTAGAGGAAGACCAAAGAGGAGATTTATGGATGTGGTGAAGGAGGACATGAAGGTCGTTGGAGTAAGATAATAAGATGCAGAGGATAGGGTGAGATGGAGGCAGATGATTTACTGTGGCGACCCCTGAAGGGAACAGCCGAAAGGAAAAGAAGAGGATATTATAATTCATCGAGCCTCAAATCAGTTGTTATTTAGCAAAAACATATTACTGAACATATTACCAAAATTGGAAAGAAAAATTAAAAAAAAGTAAATAGATAAACATCACTATGTGCTTTCTCGTACACGTTATCTTTGTTAAGCTCTTAGAAGAAGATATAGTCATATCACTGCGCATGAGACCGGACTCCCCCGTACAGTACCCCCCACAAACACACGCCCCTAAGGGCGATGTTTTAAGTAAACGATCCACATATGAGCATTTTCTTGGGATAAAAGCATCTCTGCTGAGCACTGAATAACTTATGAAGAACTTAGTTCAAGATATAAAAGGTCTCTAATTTAGTTGTGTCCAATTCCCACCCATTGAGTATTGCCTTCCCTCTCTCTACGTCTACATCCAATCACGAGGAATGGACGTCGATCCATGAAGCTTGAATGATGTTCATACAGGGATTATCATGGCTGTAATCACAATGATCTACCGTATGGTTCACCAGGCCACATACGGCTCACTCACACCTACGGGCAATTTGGAGCAGCCAATTAACCTACTGTGCATGTTTTTGGACTGTGGGACGAAACCGGAGTACCCGGAGGAAACCCACACAAGCACAGGGAGAACATGCAAACTCCATACAGAAACACCCGGCTGGGAATCGAACCCAGGTAGGTAAAAGGTAAAGTCTGTTGGGTTTTTACACCCGAGCCTCATGGCTCATCAGGCCGGTGCTTATCCTCGGTTTCCATAGCTTGAAGCGACCAGGAGTTCAACTCCCGCTGGATGGGACACTAGTCCATCGCAGGTTACCTTCCTAGAGCATATTTGTACTGATACCCATTTATACTGCTGGGTGAACAGAGGCACATTTGTGGTTAAGACCTTGCCCAGGGGTCTTAGCACAGTGAGGGTCTCAGTGGGATTTGAACTCACAACCTCCCGATCATGAACGCAGCACCCTGACCACTACGCCATCGGCCCCACAATCGAACCCAGGACCTACTACTAACTTCTACGCCACCGTGCTGCCACTATGCTCCTAATTCAGGATATACTAAGTGTTCCATGTTTAATGGTATTAAATGTAGAGATTTTGTGAAAGTGTTTGAGTTCGGCGAAGACTTTTTCATCATAAGAAAAGGGAGGAAGATCACTAGTAGATAAACGAAAATGAGGATAAAGTAGAGAAGGCACGGGATGAGAAAGATGAAGATGATTACAGTAAGATAAAATGAAAAGGAAGTGAAAGAGGAAGGAAGAAGACCAATGAGAACGATATAAGAAAGACAAACAGAAGAAAAACAACATGAGAGCTTCTTTTTTTTTTCAGGTTCGCAAAACAAGAAACTTCCTGAAGGCACTTTTTAAACTTATCACTAAACAACCCATATCACCAATTAAAGGTCTTTGCAGGAGCCATTTATTATTCGGAGCACTCTGAGGGTTTCTACCTACCCTGTCTAAGATAAAAGTGTTGAGATAGGGCATGTAGCCTTGGGTGGAAACAGGCCCCTCATCGTCATCCTTGAAATGTTCGTCCAGCTCCCAGTTTTTATGTGGAATCTCCAGCACGGTGTACAGGTTGTGCGACAGAACCTTCACAAGAGAGAGCATCTAGATTATAGTGTTTTTACCAACAGACGCTGACACAAAAATTCTGTACACAAACCTTTATGTAGATTAATATCCACAAAGGGTTAACCAGATGTGAGGGTACAGTGTTGAAAAACCTAAAAAGTAGGCAACTACAGTCGGCCTCCAACTTACGAAATTAATCCGTTCCAGAGCCCTTTTCCGTATTGCGGGATTTCGTAAGTAGAGGTCGCATCTTACATGTTAAATGCCTAATTCGTTCCAAGGTGCCAGTCTTTGGACTGGATAAAGCCCATAAACCTTTTAAAAATAATAAAAGTAGACCAATTTTGTATGAAATGTGTGTTAAAAGTAAAAGAAAATTATTTATTAAACCATTTCATTCACATATTTATTAATTAAACCATTATTAAACATTTTCTATTAACTCACATACACACCCCTCTCTCTCTCTCTCTCTCTCTCTATCTCTCTCTCGCGCACGCGCTGTGTGCCACGCCCACAAGATGTGAATTCAAAGCGCATTCCCTGCTTGACAAACTCAACTTTAATTTGATTCCTTGAGGGATCGAAATTCCAGATGAGCTCAAATGCACCCACATTTATTAAACATTTACTGAATTAAAACAACTTAAAAGGCTAAACTAAAAACTAAAGAGTGAAGCTTCCTTCTGTCTCTATCTGGGAGGCCAGTTGGGCGGGATGTTGAGAGACAGCCAATGAGAGAGCAACTCGCGCATCGTGTGAAATTTTGATTGGCGCATTTAAATTTTGAATTTCTTTTCGTAAGAGGGATTGTTTCTTATATCCAGGGGTCTTCGTAAGTTGGGGGCCGACTGTGTGTGTGTGTGTGTGTATATATATATATATATATATATATTCATGGCGAGACTTGGGCTGATTTGGCCTGGCAGAGCCCATCCCTCTCCAGGTCGTAGAAACACGCTGATGGCTTTGCAGCTACTCTTTACGAAAGTCAGCAATGGTTCTTTTACATGAACCTCTCACCATAGACAGTGAGAGACATGGCCCGCCTTTGATAACCCAGTTAGCTGCACTGGGTGGGGATGGTGGGGGGACAGTGACAACCTTGTGGGGACTCGAACCCCCAACCTTAGGATCAGCGATCCTGCGCCCTAACCACTAGACCACCACTGCCCCTATGGAATGAGGACAGGATCGCTGTTCTGTGGGTACAGTTCTTATACAGCTGTTCCACATCTACAGTATTCAGATAAAATAGTAAAACCAGGTTGAGGGCAAATATTTCGGTAACTGTGCAGGATATAATCAAAAAAACTACTTAGGTCTGCACAACGAAACCACATGCCAGATGTTCAGTGTTATCTCAAGACTGCATCGGAATCCTCTAACATATTGTGTTTCCGCCCTTGAGCTGCAGTCAAGACAAACCAAGCATAAATCCTATTTCTATAAATAATAACATGAAGTGAGGCTTTTGGTTCTCAATGATTTGAGAAGTTGTGTGTCTGTGTCTGTCTCTGTGTTCAGACATTATAACAATCAGTATAGAGTCATATAAAAATCAGTTTGGGTAATGAGATTATGTATATGCACAGTATTTATTTTTTTGGCCTGATGAAACATATTAAACCATAATCCCTAAACAAATTTATGAATTCATATGACGTCATTGAAGAGGGTGGGATCAGCATCACCCAGAACTTGACCTCAGAAACCACTATGAGCAGATTGTAAAATTGTCAAATTATTCTATATTATAGTAATTTATATGCACTGCTGCATCATCATCATCATCATCATCACCTTTACAGTGTTATTATATGAGTCTGGTTATCTGGATCAGCATCATTAAATGGAAATGGCGCAATAAATCTTCGAGCAGGTGGAAATGTATTGATTTATAATTAACTCCAAACCATGATTGAAAAGTCACGTGTTCAAAAACGTGCGCCCATTAATTCCAGTTTTATCAGACATGTCTCTGGAACAAACACGGTGAGTGTTCATTATGAGGAAATAATTTTTTTTTTTTTTTTAAAGGTTGTTATTTCCCCTTTCAGCAAAGCAGAACAAATCAAGCTGACGTCATAAACGCGCTTTATCACAATGCGCACAGAATTTGCGCACATTGAGCCAAAAAAAGCGTCATTATAAGGATTAAATATTTTTAGATATTATTGATTACAACACAAGAAAACTTTAAAACTGTGAAATAAAGTTTCAGTGCACGCCCGTCTCCCCTGATTGATCATCACCTTCCTGTTACCTTCAGCTGAGACTTGGACACTTTTCCCTTCCGGTCCACATCCAGCGCGCTGAACGCGTGCCAAATCGGTTTCAATATTTCGTCTCGATGAACCATTTTACACCGATCAGCGTCTGACAGTGTCACACACCTGCTGTTCCCAACATCCGCACAATATGTGCTTTCTGGTGTGAGGTTCTAGAAGAAAATGACGCCACCTATCTAGAGCGCTTTGAGACGCGTGGGCGCAGTCACGTGACCGAGAGCTGGGTGAAGATGATGTATGATTTGAGTTACATGACACTAAAGTTAAACATTACACCTGAATCATGAGGCCAAACCTGCTTTTAAAAAGAATCTTTATTTTACAGGAAAAAAAAAAAAAAACAATAGTTGGAAAAATGTACATGGATAGGTTTTGATCCATTTTTTAAATGAAAATTAAAAATGTTTCAGACCCAAATGGTGAGCAGTCTTAATAAATATTGGCTTGTATTGCAGAAATTTAAATCTGGATTCAATTAATTGTCATATCTATTATCAATAAATAGAAGATCAGATTTCTTTTTTTTTTGTTTGTTTGTTTGTTTTAAATTATGTTTATATAATGTCTTCTGATTATCCCCCAGTGCGGCTAACTGGGTTATCAAAGGCGGGCCATGTCTGTCACTGTCTATGGTGAGAGGCATGTAAAAGAACCATTGCTGACTTTCGTAAAGAGTAGCTGCAAAGTCGTCAGCGTGTTTCTATCCCCTGCTAAAAGGGTTGTGACAGGAAGGGCATCCGACGTAAAAATCTCTGCCAAATTAAACGTGCGAATCAAAATGATTCGCTGTGGCGACTCCCGAGTAAAAGGGAAAAAGCCGAAAGGAAGACAGACAGACAATGTCTTCTGATTATATTTGTGATGAATCACTGCTGCCTGAGTGCAAGAAGGTTGTGAGGTCAAATCTTGTAGGCCAACAAGGGCATTTCCGGGCGGAGTTTGCTTGCTTTTTCGGTGCTCATATGGGCGTCCTCAGGGTAATCTGATTTCTATTCAAAGTCCAAATACATGCCGGTCAAGTTGTCCATGTTGTTCGGTGGGACTGGTTGTATGTGTCTGTGTGAGTCCTTTCACAGACCTGTCACTGTTCAGGATGTCACATAAAGTCAGTTGGTATTGGCTCCTGCTTTTCCTGACCCAGATCCCTTCCTTCCTTTTTGGCTTTTTCCCTTTTTTGGGAGTCGCCGCAGCGAGTCATCTGATTCGCACATTTGATTTGGCAGAGGTTTTACATCGGATGCCCTTCCTGTCACAACGCTTTTTTAGCAAGGGACAGAAACACACTGACGGCTTTGCAGAAAGTTTTTACGAACTTTACGAAAGTCAGCATTTTTTTTTTTTTACATGAACCTCACACCATAGACAGTGAGAGACATGGCCCGCCTTTGATAATCCAGTTGGCTGCACTGGGGGGACAGTGACAACCCTGTGGGGACTCGAACTCCCAACCTTAGGATCAGCAATCCTGCGCCCTACCACTAGACCACCACTGCCCCGTTTCCTGACCCAGATGGATACACAATATTAGTAATGGATGGATGGATGGATGGACTTCTAATTTTTAAGTGCATATAATTGTTTTGAATGTTGTGTTGTAAATAATATTGTTTTTTCTATTTTTCTATTGTTTATTACATTTCCTTCTGTGATTTCATACTTAGCTTATATAAATTCTTTATGAAGTGCTTTGTGTCAGTTGTATAATGAATGTAATGTACTGTATTGAATGATGTTATGTCGGATCCTAACAGACGGGTGATGTCAGATTACAAACACACTTTAATTGGTGTTATTTTACGCGACATGCTTTGCCAGGTATAAAGTTGACAGAAACACTGAACAAAGAAAACAGGTTGATTACAATATAAAGTTACAGCACAGTAAACCGATGCTGTCAAGAACTTTCAATCAAAATATGCGGAAATTATGCACAGAAAACATATTTTCGCAGGCTGCACTCGAAAATAATTAATTTTATACATCCAATAGCAGGGTGTACATTAAGTTCACCGCTTAAGTGCTTCTTGAACACAATGTGTCAAAATATGATTATTACAGATGAATTTATATCTTCTAAATAATACAGTGACCCACAAAAGTATTCCCCTCCTTGGAATTTATCCTTAAAATCTGGAATTAAAAGGTATACAGTATGGGGTGGGATGAGGGTGGTGGTGTTGAGTGTAAGGTGTCATGAGTTGATTTGCATTATATGCCAGCAACCTTGAAGATGTAAACTATTTGTTATTGTGAGGCAAACAAGGAAGATGCCCCAGAGTTTACATCAACACTAATCAAAACACACTACCATGAAAAGAATGTGACACTATGACGGTGCTTCTCAATTATTTTCTGTTGTGCCCCCCAAGAAAGAGGAAAACACCCCCCACCCCCAATATAAATACTGTAGTGTTATTTGTCTAAAAATTGTTATAAGTAATCCTCTGCATACACTGTATCCTTATTAACATAATAAATCCATATTATCGTTATGGAACACACACAAAAAAAGGAAGAAATATAGACCAACTTCCAACAAAGCAGTTTCTGAGAACTGCTGCACATCTGTATTGCATTGAGCCGACCAACTTCTGACTCCTGTGTCTCCGTGCACTGCTGTTTCCTCTCTTCGGTCCTCTCAATGTCCCACTTCTTCTTAGCTAACCTCTTCCTTTGTACACACTCCTGCACTTCCTCATTCTATCACCAAGTCTCCTTATCTACTTTCCTTCCAGAGGACACACCAAGGACTCTCCTACCTGTTTCCCTGATCACATTTGCTGTAGTTGTCCAGTCATCTGGAAGCACTTCCTGACCACCCAAAGCCTGTTTCAGCTCCTCCTTGTTTCAACTCCTCCTTGAAGACAACACAACACACTTCCTTTTTCAGCTTCCAACACCTTGCCTTCTGCTCTGCCTTTGCCTTCTTCACCTTCCTCACCATTAGCAACCTCCTGCACACCACCATCCTATGCTGTTTGGTAACACTCTCACCCACTACTACTTTGCAGTCACTGACTTCCTTCAAACTGCATCTTCTACACAAGATGTAGTCTACCTGTGTGCTCCTACCTCCGCTTTTATAAGTCACACTATGCTCCTCTCTCTTCTGGAAGAAAGTATTCACCACAGCCATTTCCATCGTTTTTGCAAAATCGATCAGCATCTGTCCTTCTGTGTTCCTGTCCTGGATACCAAACCTGCCCAACATGTCCATTGAAGTCTGCTCCAATGACCACTCTTTCACCTCTGGGGATTCTCTGCATTCTAACTCACTCCAGAATCTCTCCTTCTCTTCTTGCTCACATGCTGCCTGTGGGGAAAAAGCACTAACAACATTGACCATCACGCCTTCAATTTCTAACTTGAGACTCATTACTCTGTCTGACACTCTTTTCACTTCTAGAACATTCCTGACAAACTCCTCCTTCAAGATGACCCCTACTCCATTTCTCTTCCCATCCACACCGTGATAAAACAGCTTAAACCTGCTCCTAAGCTTCTAGCCTTGCTACCTTTCCACCTGGTCTCCTGAACACACAGTATGTCCACCTTCCTCCTCTGCATCATGTCAGCCAGCTCTCTACCTTTTCCTGTCATAGTTCCAACATTCAAAGTCCCTACTCTCGGTGCTAGACTCATGCCTTTCCTCTTCTCTCTCCGCCTACGGACACACCTCCCGCCTCTCCTTCTTCGACCAACAGTAGTCCAGTTTTCACCAGCACCCTGTTGGTTAACAGCACTGATGGTGGTTGTTTTTTTTTTTGTTTTTTTTTGCATAATTGGCCTTGTTTTGCTGCATTTTCCTTAACTTTTTCCCTATTAATTTACTTTTTTTTTAATTATTATTTTTTCGATGAATATTTTTGAAAAACCCATAATGCACTGAAGCCGCAGAAACTGTAGCATGAAGTAGCGATCGGTCTCTGTATATGTGTTCAACAAGTGCAAATGATGCAGACGGCAAAACTACACTACACACAAACATATAGAGTGTGTGCACAGTATATGCAAACATTGCATGACCATGCAAAAGAGAAGACAGCTGTCACTGCTAAGTACACTCTACAAGCAAAGTAAACAAAATAATGGACTCAGAGATAGATGGATAGGTGAAACAGTGGAGTTTAAAGTGCTGATGTAATGGAGAATATATTCATTGTGCATCAGGTCTGTTTTATATATCTGATACAATGAGCCTAGAGTCTGCTGGTACAATAACCTTTTGATGCAGCATTCTCATTATGGAGCAAACATGATCAGGACACGGATAATTAACTATAAATGTTGGGGTTTTTTTTACTGTTGAATGAAAAACTTAGGAAAATAAGAAAACTTTTGAAGAAGTATTTATAATATAAATGTAAAATAAAAAGCTAAAATAAGAATATGACTGGGGGGGAAATATAAAAAAAGGAACTTGCTCAGACTTATTTCTATTAGATTACATAAAACATTACAGCCTAGTTATACCTCATTTTAATTATAAGACTTGTAGTTTAGTCAATTTCCACATTAGCTTCCTTTTCAGGTAAGTATTAGGACTACTTTCTGATGGACTTCTATATTTTCTTTTATGTAAAAAACGATATCTAAAGCCGGTCCTATTTATTTGTCTGTTTTAATTACATTCTATTTACATTTTCATCAACATACTGCATATAAAATGGATTAAAAAAACTGTTTAAATATTTGTGTTCCCATTCATCCTTGTTTGTTTCTGACTGAACAAGCTTTTACTTCTGATTACATTAGCACTGTTTCATATAGACAATGCAGAGACACGGTGAGCGTCCATTAGACTTGCAGTACTGTACAACAGAGAATCAGCCCTTTGTTGGACAGATAATCATTAAGAGGGCTTGGCCAACCATATTGAATCTGACTTGACTGTTGCCTTATAAAATGCCAGAAACAACTCACTGCCAATTTTAGTGTTCAGTTGATAAAGTCAAGATGGAGAGATTTCTTCTCCCTGCTTTGATACTTATGTTGGTCCTCACCATAGTCTGTGGTCAGTTGTATCCAGACACAAGGTTCTGCTGGGAGACACAAACCTTTAAGGGTTCTCGCTATGAATCAGTAACTTGGCAGTTGAGCTTTGATCATGCGAAGACTGAGTGTGAGAGTAGTGGCGGACATCTAGCCTCCATCTTTAATGAAGAAACACAGCAGTTTCTGGAGAAACAGCTGCAGCCAGATCACAACTGGTGGCTCGGGTTAGCATCTACATCCCTTGGCCTGAGTTTGCCCTTTTTTAATGGTGAGATGTTGTTCATAATTCTGGATGTATGCAGTCATAAAGTATTTGTTGTACGACCTAATTATGCTGATAGTGTGACTAAACTTGATTTCCAATTTAACCTGTCAGATTTCACCATATGTATGTTTAGTCCATGTATACTACATGGGTAAGTCACAGCCTGATTGCTTCACTGTCTCATGGTAATAGACATGATATTATCTATCTAGATAGATAATAAATAAAATGTGTAAAAATAAACTATAAAAATCTTCAGTTCACTTCAGCATTGATCTGCTTTCTTGTGTTGCTGACACTGTGTCTATCTGTTCACCTGTTCATGTACCTATGGGAACTGTGCAATGAAATTATCCTTTATGCTGGCATATAACTATTACAATAGGAATGACTGTCTGAGTGATGGTACCATCTTCCACTTTATGTTCCCCTCCCTCCAAATTGTTAATTGTTTAACGTGATACACTTATTTGAAATGTGAATTGATATGATTAATTTCTTTCTTTTTTTTTTCTGACTATTACTGCCATGCAATGCATTACTCAGTTTTGTAGAAAGGTTTTTAACCCAGTCACATTGAGGAAGCTCATGACGTTTCTGACACATATAACATGCTTATGGTGAAAAGAAGCATATTGAATTAAGCCAGCAGAATGGCATCTCATGACCCTGTGGTGATACAGGGTTTCCATTAAAAATAAAAAAAAATCTCATTATGTCATCGAAGGTGTCATGAAAGGAATTCACACCAAAACCTTCTATCAGGAGAAGTTTATGTTTCAGAGATCTTTGCTTAGGCAGTGCCTAAATATTATACAAGAGAGCCAGGCTTGGTGACTGTTGTTGAATAGTCTCCTCAGCATTTGGTCTGTCGATACTATTCAGCAAAACACCAATATCCACCTCACCATTGGCGAATAACTGTTTATTATTAATATATAAACCAGATTTTTACAGATGCTGAATCTGAAGTGGGATCCACCATTATTTGTTGGTTTGTTTATGTTACGGTGAAAACTATTGTCCATTCTATATTTATTATTCTGTATGACTGGTTAATTGATTTGAATATGGTGGAATGTAAAGTTCTATAACTCAAAAAACAAGTTGAATACATATAAATGTCAACTTGTACATAGTGTGCTCTCTTCTGAAAATTTCAGATATAAAGATTTATCTAAATTCAAAAATTAGCCAATACAAACACATGAAAATTTTTGGCCCAAACATTTCAAAGAGGAGTCGAAAATTTATTTTGCGCCTAATGATGACACGTTGTTGGGGGTGGGGGGTGGGGGTGGTGAGAACCTCTGATCTGAAACAACAAAAACAACCCATTTAGAATTCAAAAATTCTGGAATTATTGAAAGGGAGGATTATCTGATCTGCTTCTGTAAAAGGAGATGATGCATGTTTATTCATTCATTCATTCATTCATTCATTATCTGAACCACTTAATTCTAATTATGGTCATGGGGAGGCTGGCATCCATCTCAGGCAACTCTGGTCAAAGGTGGGGTACACCCTGGACAGTTTGCCAGGCCATTACGGACCTTTCTTAATTTTCTTTATTAGGTATTATGTGCTTGGGCACTTGGGAATTGGATATGGACTGGATATGGACTTCATTGTGTGACAATAATATTAGCAAGTTGCAATGAAGTCTACTTTGCATTTTTTTTCAATAGTTTGTAATAGATGAATCGCCATAAAGGATGTACATTTTAAGTTAACACTACAGTAATCATAGTATGATGGGAATTTTCAAATAGGTTGTTTTACAAATGTTATGAGTGATTTAATTTATTTATCTGAAATATTCAAGAAGTTTGTTATGAAGGAAACTTTGGCTGTGTTTAAAATGTTTTATCCCTGTATATATGTAAAGTATCAAGCTATACTATATATATATATATATATATATATATATATATATATATATATATATATATATATATATAATCAGTGTGACATAAATGAAGCACCATCCTTGGACTCATCAGCCAAAGTAACCATGAAGTAATTATTTATTTCCTTTTTTTAAAAAAACTGTATTGAGAACTAATTTAATTAATACTTGAGTCTGAAAACAATGTAATTGTTGTATTTACAGAGATATTGTCCCGGCTGAATGAATCAAAGCCAATTCACACTAACTGGGTCTCAGATGTTGGGGAGTTGTTTGGAGACATTTGTGGTTTTATTGTTGATGGATTGGATTTTCACTGGGATGTAACAAATGTCTACAACCAGGACGTCTTCTTTGTCTGTAAATTGGGTGAGTACCTTAATTTAAAAAAATATACATTGATGCAAACTCCAATTCAAGTATGCGGATTATTTGAAAACAAAACACAATTACAGTATAAAGTATAATGTGTACCATTAGTCATCAGGACAGATAGTTTCTATGAAATGAAAGACAGAAGTACATCCACAGTTTTAAACAGAGCTCCTCTGGTAACAATGGATAAAAAAAAACAACAACATGGCGCCACAAAATAGTTACGTGTAGCCATTAGACAATAATACATTTTAAATTCAATGTCACAAGAGGGGACACAGAAGAGAACAATACATTCGGCCCCCTACTTAAGAAATTAATCAATTCCAGCGCCTTTTTCGTAACGCGGAAGTTTCATAAGTAGAGGCGCATTTTACTTGTAAAACGCCTGATTCGTTCCAAGGCTCCCAAGACTACCCCATAAACCTTTTAAAAATGATAAAAGTACACCAATTTTTTATGAAATATGCATGAAATATATGTTAAAAGTAAAAGAAAATTATTTATTAATCATTTTATTAACATATTAAACAATTTTATTAACATATTTTTTAATTAAACCATTATTAAGCATTTTTATTAACGCTCATACAACACTGTCTCTCTCTATCTCTCTCTCTGTGTCTCTCTCTCTCACTCTCTCTCTCACACACACAGAATACACATACAGAATACACATACATAATATACATGGCCTGCTGAATGCGGGCTCCACCCAAACGCAGGATGCCGGAGCATTTTAAGACAGGGAATTCAAAGTGCATTCCCTGCTTGACAGATCGGAGGTCCAAATTCAACTTTAACTTGATTCCAGATGAGCCGCGTTTTGCTCACATTTGGCTGAGCGGCCACATTTATTAAACATTTACTGAATTAAACAACTTAAAAAACGATAAATTAGTGGCACTGTGTTCTCTCGAAAGAGAGTTAAGCCTCCTTTCATCTCTGACTGACTCTGTAGGCAGTTTCTCTCTCTCTATCGCTCTCTCTCTCACACACACACACACACACACACACACACACACACACACATACACACACACACACACACACAAAAAAAAGTCTGTCTCTATGGTGTGTTTTGCCAAATGCGGGCTCCGCCCACACGCAACGCGCACCTGACGGAACAATTCTATTTAAATGTTTCAATGGACGGGATGTTGTATTTAAAGCGGAATTACAGTACCTGTTTGAAAGATCAGAGGTCCTGACTCAATATTAACTTGTTTCCTTCCGAGATCGGCGGCCTTGTCCCATGGAACACTTTGCTCATGCTCCTTCAGCTTCAATATCATGCCGAAATAATCGTCTCCATCATTGTACTTCCACTATAAGGTCTCCTTCTGCTTCCTTATCGTCGTGATTGTAGAGGGGTTTTGGCGATAATGAAATATAACGCAGCAATGAGCTCAAAACAAGCAACGGTACTGTTCAACTCTCCTTCACGCATGTGACAAACAAGCTTTTTGGGCGCAGTACTATGGAGATTCAGCTCCCTCCTGGCCAATGGGAGGCCAGCTGGCGGGATGTTGGGAGACAGCCAATGAGAAAGCAACTCTCGCATTGTGTGAAATTTTGATTGGCGCGTTTGGCGCTTTTCGTAAGAGGAGGTTGTTTTCGTATACAGGGGACGAAAACTTAGGAAAATGCTTTTCGTAACCCGGAGTTTTCGTACCCAGGGAGTTTCGTAAGTAGGTGGCCGACTGTATTAGTTTCTTATGCGAATGATGAAATGAGAAAGTATAAGCTACAGCATGTATGTCAATGGAAAAACATGATTTTATTGAGCTGTATTTTAACCTTGGACTTGCCGATAAAGACAACACAGCCTTGTTTTTTTTAGGTCATTCTTAGGTTATCAGGTGACTGATGAAGGCTGGTGTATTCCCTCGACCAAAAAAGACTACCAGACTTCAAAACCAGTTTTTACTGTCGTTGAGAGATAACATAATGATGTTGCTGAACAAGCAAAGCTGCAGTGTCTTTATATGCGAGTCCAAAGTTCAATTAATGCAGCTCAATTAATCAAGTATTATCATTTATGTTCATAATGTAGCTAATACTTTCTCATGCACACGAGAAAACAATATTCTCTGCAGCTTTGCTTGTCCGGCATCCAAACAACACTAAAAGCGGGTTTGAAGTCTTGAAGTCACCTGTTGAAATATATTAAAGGTATCTAGATATAGGATGCTACTTTAAAAGGCATGTGAAATTAGCTATGTCTTTAGCGGTACCAGCAGCACTATGATGTATGGTGTATGCCCACAGACAAAACTAGTTGTACTAAGTTCTTTGCCAAGCACAGATTTTCTACGATTTCTAAGTTATTCTCGAATGAGATAATGATAAACACCTTCATCAGTCAAAGGTTACGAACTTTATAAAGGAGTGGAATTTGTGAATGGTATCATTTTCTAAATTTCAATATTTTATTCCAAATAGATTATAGATGACAGGCCAAAAGTTTAAACTGGGAAAATGTATTGATTTTAAATTTCATGTTGTCAACAAATCTCAAAAAAGTTTGGACAGTTAGCAATAAGAGGCTGGAAAAATCAATTGCACTTATAACGGTCTGCCGGTCTGCTGGAAGATCAATTGCCACTAATGAGGTCCACTGGCAACATGACTGAGTATAAAAAGAGCTTCTCAGAGTGGCAGTGTCTCTTGGAAGCAAAGATGGATAGAGAATCACAATTTCCCCCAATGTTGTGCAGAAAGACAGTGGGGCAATATCACAAAGGTGATTCCCAGAAAAAAATTGCAAAGAGTTTGAAGTTCTCATTATCTACAGTGCATAACATCATCCAAAGATTCAGAGAATCTAGAACAATCTCTGTGCGTAAGGGTCAAGGTCGAAAAACCACACTGGATGCCCTGGATCTTCGAGCCCTTAAATGGCACTGCACAACAAACAGGAATGTTACGATAAGGGAAATCACAGAATGGGCTCAGCAATACTTCTAGAAACCATTGTCAGTGAACACAATCCACCGTGCCATCCACCATTGCCAGCTGAAACTCTATAGTACAAAGAAGAAGCCATTTCTAAACAGGACCGAGAAGTGCAGGTGTTTTCTCTGGGCCAGGGGTCATTTAAAATGGAGTGCGGCAAAGTGGAAAACTGTTCTGTGGTCAGACGAATCACGATTCGAAGTTCTTTATGGAAAATCAGGACGCCATATCATCCAGACTAAAGAGGACAAGGACAAACCAAGTTGCTATCAGCACTCAGTTCAGAAGCCTGCATCTGTGATGGTATGGGGTTGCATGAGTGTGTGTGACATGGGTAGCTTGCACATCTGAAAAGGCACCATCAATGCAGAAAAATAGATTTAGGTTCTAGAACATCTGCTCCCATCCAGACGTCGTCTCTGTCAGAGAAGACCTTGCATTTTCAACATGATAATGCCAGACCACATGGCGCATTAATTACAACATCATGGCTGCATTTGAAAAGGATCCGGGTATGGAAATGGCCAGCCTGCCATCCAGATCTTTCACCTATAAAGAACAATTTAGCTATTAAACTACCTAGCATTGTTTGTTCTTTACTATATTAATATTATTATAAGTGGGCATTGATGGCCTGGTGGTAAGGTGCTGGCTCACTGATCCTAAAGATGGGGGTTCAGGCCGCAATGTACAGGTGAGATACTTGCTTCCTTTCGGCTTTTTTCTCGGGAGTCGCCACAGCGAATCATCTGATTCGCACATTTTGATTTGGCAGAGGTTTTTACGTCGGATGCCCTTCCTGTCACAACCCTTTTAGCAAGGGACAGAAACACGCTGACGGCTTTGCAGCTACTCTTTAAAAAGTCAGCAATGGTTCTTTTACATGCCTCTCACCATAGACAGTGACAGACATGGCCCGCCTTTGATAACCCAGTTAGCCGCACTGGGGGGACAGTGACAACCTTGTGGGGACTCGAACCCCCAACCTTAGGATCAGCGATCCTGACCTCTGTCCACTAGACCACTACTGCCCCTGTTCATGGAGTAACAAGTTGTTTTTCTTTCTCCATGCAAAAATATATCGTGGGGGAGCAAAGAAAGTACATTTGAGATACATTCATGTAAAAAGCTTGGAAATAGTACATTTTGTATTTTTTTTTTTGAGTGCACTGCTGACAACCCAAACTGATGACAATGTTTTTGTAGCAGAAGATATAAACATAGTTATAAGATATTTTTGTGTCTCCATGCAACAATAAATAGAAGGCGGAAATGAAGGAAGTAAAGAAAATAAAGGTAAGGTACATGTGAACAAACACCCTGGAAGTGCCATCTTGTTTTACAATTCCAAGTGTACCTTTGAAAACCTCTTAATGATGACATCACCAGTAAAGAAAAAGCAATAAATGTACTTACAAAATGTATTTGTGTTTGCATGAAGGAAGTAAAGAAGGAAGTAAAGAGGGAAGTAAGGAAAGTAAAGGTAAGATACATCTGAATGAAAAGCTTGGAAGTGTGACTGTTTCAATATTTAAAAAAGCCCAACTGTAAAATTTGTACTGATGACATCACTATTGTAGCAGAAAATATAAATGAAGTGACAAGATTTTTTTTGTGTCTCTGTACAACAATAAACAGAAAGTGTAGAAGAAGGAAGTGAAAAAAATAAAGGTAAGGTACATGTGAACAAACACCCGGGAAGTGCCATCATGTTTTACAATTCCAACTGTACCTTTGAAAACCTCTTAATGATGACATCACATTTAACGAAAAGGAATAAATGGACTTACAAGCTGGTTTTGTCTTTGCATGAAGGAAGTAAAGAAGGAAGTAAAGAAAGTAAAGGTAAGATACATCTGAATGTAAAGCTTGGAATTGCTACTTTTTTCAATATTTAAAAAAGCCCAACTGTAAACTCTTGTACTGATGACATCACTATTGTAACAGAAGATATAAATGTAGTTACAAGCTGGTTTTGTCTTTGCGTGAAGGAAGTAAAGAAGGAAGTAAAGAAGGAAGTAAAGAGGGGAGTAAAGAAAGTAAAGGTAAGATACATCTGAATGAAAAGCTTGGAAGTGCTACTGTTTTAATATGTAAAATGGCCGACTGTAAACTCTTGAACTGATGACATCACCATTGTAGCAGAAGATATAAATATAGTTACAAGATATTTTTGAATCTACGCTACTATAAATCAAAAATGGAACAGAAGGAAGTAAAGAAAATAAAGGTGAGGTACATGTGAGCAAACACCCTGGAAACGACAATTTTACTCACACTTAAATTCAATTCAATTAAAACTGAATAATGATGACATTATTATTGGAGAGAAAAGGAATACATCTAGTTTCATCTAATATTTTTATTCTATTATTATATCTAATATTTAAGTTACATCTAGTATGTTTTCATCTCTCCATGCATACATAATAAATAGGAAATGACGGAGGTAAAGAAATTGAAATTAAGATACATGTGAGCAAACACCCTGGAAGTGCCATCTTGTTTTACAATTCCAAGTGCATCTGTCAAAAACCCCTTAATCATGACATCACCTTTAAAGAAAAGCAATAAATGTACTGACAAGCTGTTTTTGTGTTTGCATGAAGGAAGTAAAGAAGGAAGTAAAGAAGGAAGTAAAGAAAGTAAAGGTAAGATACATTCAAATGAAAAGCTTGGAATTGCTACTTTTTCAATATTTAAAAATGCCTGACTGTAAATTCTTGTACTGATGACATCACTATTGTAGCAGAAAATATAAATGTAGTTACATGATGATTTTTGTGTCTCCATGCAACAATAAATAGAAAGTGGAAAAGAAGGAAGTAAAGAAAATAAAGGTAAGGTACATGTGAGCAAACACCCTGGGAGTGCCATCTTGTTTTGCAATTCCAAGTGTATCTGTAAACCTCTTAATGATGACATCACTATAAAAGAAAAAGGAATAAATGTACTTACAAGCTGTTTTTGTCTTTGCATGAAGGAAGTAAAGAGGGAAGTAAAGAGGGAAGTAAAGAAAGTAAAGGTAAGATTCATCTGAATGTAAAGCTGAAAGCTTTTACTCTTGAGATCACTGCTGTATTGTGGCAGAGGCTAACAATGAAGTTAGATGTTTTTGTCTCTTTTCCAAACAATAAATCAAAAATTGAAAAAAGACAAAAGTAAAGAAAGTTAATATTCATATGATTTTAATAAAAAGTAGTGCATTTTGTAATTTTTCATGCTCACTGCTGTAAAGTGTTAATGATTACATCACTATTGTACCAGAGGATATTAACATAGTGACAAGATGTTTTTGTGTTTCCCTGCAACAACAAATAGAAAATGGACAAGAAGAAAGTGAAGAAAACAAAGGTGAGATAAGTCTGAGTAAACATCTGGAAAGTTACAATTCTTTTAGATTTTAAGAATGCTACTGAAACCCTATAATGAAGATCTTATCATTGTAGCAAAATGAATTAACTTAGTTCGATGTTTTTGTCTCTCCATGAAAAAATTAAATAAATAAAATACAAATATGGAAAAGAAGGAAGTGTAGAAAGCAAAGATTACATACATCGATGTGAACGGTTTGGAAAATCCACTTTTCCATGTACAGAAATGCACTATTTAAAACCAAACCGCTTAATGATGACATCACTATTGTAACAAAAGGTCTTCATGTAATTACAAGTTGTTTTTCTCTCTCCATGCAAAAATAAATCGGGGAAAAGGAAGCAAAGAAAGTACAGGTGAGTTACATCCATGTAAAAAAATTGGAAATAGTACATTTTTGTAATTTTTTTCAACTGCTCTGCTGAAAACCGAAACTGCTGAAACTGTATTGGTGGCAGAAGATATAAACAAAGTTATGATATATTCTTGTGTCTCCATGCAACAATAAATACAAACCGGAAAAGAAGGAAGTGAAGAAAATAAAGGTAAGGTACATGTGAGCAAACACCCTGGACGTGCCATTTTGTTTTACAATTAAAAGTGGACCTTTGAAAACCCTTTAATGATGACATCACCATTAAAAAAGTAATACATGTACTTACAAAATGTTTTTTCTTTGCATGAAGGAAGTAAAGCGGGAAGTAAAGAAGGAAGTAAAGAGGGAAGTAAAGAAAGTAAAGGTAAGATACATCTGAATGTAAAGCTTGGAATTGCTACTTTTTCAAGATTTAAAAATGCCCGACTTTAAACTCTTGTACTGATGACATCACTATTGTAACAGAAGATATAAATGTCGTTACAAGAAGTTTTTTTGTGTCTCTATGCAACAATAAATAGAAAGCGGAAAAGAAGGAAGTAAAGAAAATAAAGGTAAGGTACATGTGAGCAAACACCCTGGAAGTGCCATCTTGTTTTACATTTCCAAATGTACCTTTGAAAACCTTTTAATGATGACATCACCATGAAAACAACAGGAATAAATGTACTTCCAAACTGGTTTTGTCTTTGCATGAAGGAAGTAAAGAAGGAAGTAAAGAGGGAAGTAAAGAGGGAAGTAAAGAAAGTAAAGGTAAGATACATCTGTATGAAAAGCTTGGAAGTGCTACTGTTTTAATATGTAAAATCCCGACTGTAAACTCTTGAACTGATGACATCACCATTGTAGCAGAAGATATAAATATAGTTACCAGATATTTTTGTGTCTCGATGCAACAATAAAATGAAAATGTAAAAGAAGGAAGTAAAGAAAATAAAGGTGAGGTACATGTGAGCAAACACCCTGGAAACGATCATTTTATTCACACTTAAAATGCGTGAATGAAAAAATGAATAATGATGACATTATTACTGCAGAGAAAAGGAATACATCTAGTTTCATGTTTTCATCTCTCCATGCATACATAACAAATAAAAAATAAATAAAATACAAATATTAAAATTGCGAGAGTAAAGAAACTAAAATTAAGATACATGTGAGCAAACACCCTGGAAGTGCCATCTTGTTTTACAATCTCCAAGTGCATCTGTGAAAAGCCCTTAACGATGACATCACCTTTAAAGAAAAAGCAATAAATGTACTTACAAAATGTTTTTGTCCTTGCATGAAGGAAGTAAAGAAGGAAGTAAAGAAAGTAAAGGTAAGATACATTCGAATGAAAGGCTTGGAATTGCTACTTTTTCAATATTTTAAAATGCCCGATTGTAAATTCTTATACTAATGACATCACTATTGTAGCAGAAAATATAAATGTAGTTACAAGATGATTTTTGTGTCTTTATACAACAATAAATACAAACCGGAAAAGAAGGAAGTAAAGAAAATAAAGGTAAGGCCCATGTGAGCAAACACCGTGGAAGTGCCATCTTGTTTTCCTTGGAAGCTTGTCACCTTGGAAAACCCCTTAAGGATGACATCATCTGGAAAGAAAAAGCAATACATGTACTTACAAAATGTATTTGTGTTTGCATGAAGGAAGTAAAGAAGAAGGAAGTAAAGAGGGAAGTAAAGAAAGTAAAGGTAAGATACAGCTGCATGAAAAGCTTGGAAGTGCTCCTGTTTCAATATTTAATAATGCCCAACTGTAAACTTTGGTACTGATGACATCACTATTGTAGCAGAAGATATAAATGTAGTTACAATGAAACAATAATTCAAAAATGTAACAGAAGGAAGTAAAGAAAATAAAGGTGAGGTACATGTGAGCAAACACCCTGGAAACGTCAATTTTATTCACACTTAAAATGCGTTTATGAAAAACAGAAGAATGATGACATTATTACTGCAGAGAAAGGGAATACATCTAGTTACATGTTTTCATCTCTCCATGCATAAATAACAAACAAAAATAAATAAATAAAATACAAATATGGAATGACGGAAGTAAAGAAATTGAAATTAAGATACATGTGAGCAAACACCCTGGAAGTGCCATCTTGTTTTACAATTCCAAGTGCATCTGTGAAAAACCCTTAATGATGACATCACTATAAAAGAAAAGGGAATAAATGTACTTACAAGCTTCCCAGCACACTTCTGTCCTCAGTCAATACATTTCCCTCTCTGTCCTTAATCACTTTATCTTGCTGCATGTCCTTCCAATCTCTATTTCTCTGCTGTGCCAACCTGTATAAATAATTTTCTCCCTCCTTACTGTCCAACCTAGCATACAAGTCATCATATGCCCTCTGTTTGGCCTTTGACATTGCCTTACGCTGTGTCTCCCTGTACTCCTGTTTACTCTTCGGTCCTCTCTATGTCCCACTTCTTCAGAGCTAACCTCTTCCTTTGTACACACTCCTGCACTTCCTCATTCTGCCACCAAGTACTCTCCTACCTGTCTCCCTGATCACATTAGCTGTAGTTGTCCAGTCATCTGGAAGCACTCCCTGACCACCCAAAGCCTGTTTCAACTTCTCCTTGAAGACAACACGACACTCTTCCTTTTTCAGCTTCCACCACTTTGTCTTCTGCTCTGCCTTTGCCTTCCTCACCTTCCTCACCATCAGCATCATCTTGCGCACCACCATCCTATGCTGTTTGGCAACACTCTCACCAACTACTACTTTGCAGTCACTGACTTCCTTCAAATAACATCGCCTACACAAGATGTAGTCCAGCTGTGTGCTCCTACCTCCACTTTTATAAGTCACCCTATACTCCTCTCTCTTCTGGAAGAAAGTATTCACCACAGCCATTTCCATCCTTTTTGCAAAATCGATCAACATCTGTCCTTCTGTGTTCCTGTCCTGGATACCAAACCTTGCCCATCACTTCCTCGTCCCCTCTGTTTCCTGCACCAACATGTCCATGAAGTCTGCTCCAATGACCACTCTTTCACCTCTGGGGGTTCTCTGCATCACTTCATCTAACTCACTCCAGAATCTCTCCTTCTCTTCTCGCTCACATCCTGCCTGTGGGGCATAAGCACTAACAACATTGAACATCACACCTTCAATTTCTAACTTGAGACTCACCTTGTCACTCTTTTCATTTCTTGAACATTCCTGACAAACCCCTCTTTCAAGATGACTCCTACTCCATTTCTCTTCCCATCCACACCATGATAAAACAGCTTAAACCCTGCTCCTAAGCTTCTAGCCTTGCTACCTTTGCACCTGGTCTCCTGAACACACAGTATGTCCACCTTCCTCCTCTGCATCATGTCAGCCAGAGGCGGCCGTTGTTAACCCGGCCTTTGACCGATCCGCTATGAAATTGGTTTTGACGGTTTGCATTATGTATTTTGGCAAAAGTTTTATGCCAGTTGCCCTTCCTGTCGCAACCCTCTGCATTTATCTGGGCTTGGGACCGATGTGAGTACGGACACTCGTTTGTGCCTCCCCTCACGGCTGCATTTTTATTTACACTTAAAATGCGTTCTTGAAAACTTCATAATGATGACATTAATACTGTAGTGAAAGAAATACATCTCGTCACATGTTTTGATCTCACCATGCATAAATAACAGAAATAAATAAATTACAAATATGGTAGAGGAATAGGGTATGCAGGAAAATCTAGAGAGGTGGAGGTATGCCCTGGAAAGGAGGGGCATGAAGATTAGCCTCAGTAAGACAGAATACATGTGCATGAATGACAAGGACCCAAGAGGAACGGTGAGATTACAGGGAGCAGAGATAAGAAAGGTGGAGCATTTTAAGTACTTAGGCTCAACAATCCAGAGCAATGGAGAGTGTGGAAAAGAGGTGAAGAAGCGTGTGCAGGCAGGTTGGAATGGTTGGAGAAAAGTGTCCGGTGTGATGTGTGATAGGAGGGTATCGGCAAGAGTGAAAGGCAAAGTGTACAAGACGGTGTTGAGGCCAACGATGTTGTATGGGTTAGAAACAGTGGCCCTGGGGAAAAAACAGGAGGCAGAGCTGGAGGTAGCAGAGATGAAAATGTTGAGGTTCTCTTTGGGAGTAACGAGGATGGATAGGATTAGGAATGAGCACATCAGAGGGACAGCACATGTAAGACGTTTTGGAGACAAAGTCAGAGAGGCTAGATTGAGATGGTTTGGACATGTACAGAGGAGGGATAGTGAGTATATTGGTAATAGGATGCTGAGGCTGGAACTACCAGGTAAAAGGCCTAGAGGAAGACCAAAGAAACGATTCATGGATGTGGTGAAGGAGGACATGAAGGTCGTTGGTGTAAGAGAAGAAGATGCAAAGGATAGGGTGAGATGGAGGCAGATGATTCGCTGTGGCGACCCCTGAAGGGAAAAGCCGAAAGGAAAAGAAGACAAATATGGTAGAGACGGAAGTAAAGAAACTACAAAAATGATACATGTGAGCAAACACCCAGGAAGTGCCATCTTGTTTAACAATCCCAAGTGTATCAGTGAAAGCCCCTTCATGATGACATCACTATTAAAGAAAATGGAATAAATGTACTTACAAGATGTTTTTTTTTTTTTTTTTTTTTTTTTTTTTTTGCATGAAGGAAGTAAAGAAGGGAGCAAAGAAAGTGAAGGTAAGATACATCTGAATGAAAAGCTGAAAACTTTTATTCTTCTAAAAAATCTTGCAAATAGTACATCTCTTCATGATGACATCAGTTTTGAAGCAGAATATACAAATTTAATTTCAAGATCTTTTTATACCTCCATGCAAAAAACTAACAAAAGAGGTAAAAATGAACAAGTAACACACACACACACACACACACACACACACACACACACACACACACACACATATATATATATATATATATATATATATATATATATATATATATATATATATATATATATATATATTTAGGGATTTTCTGAGTAGATCCTTCCGTAGGAGAGTGCTCAATACTTTTGGTAGAGCAAATAACAAAAATAAAGGACAGGACAAAGACTTTCTATTGAAACTCCATTTATCACTACAGATCTGTTTCGAGGGGTGGTGAAACCATCCTCTCTCTTCAGGTGATTATAGATGGTTTCACCACCCCTCGAAACAGATCTGTAGTGATAAATGGAGTTTCAATAGAAAGTCTTTGTCCTGTCCTTTTATTTTTGTTTATATATATATATATATATATATATATATATATATATATATATATGTATATATAGATATATATGTATATATATGTATATGTATATACTAGTGTGTATATATATATATATATATATATTACTCTAAAAATCTCTTTAGTGATGAGATCATTTTTGTCACAAAAAGTATAAATGTAGTTCCAAGTTGTTTTGTGTCAAAAATTGCAAAGAACTAGATAAAGAAAGTGATGAATCTGACTAGCAAAGTAATATATTTTCTAATTTTTTTGAGTGCACTACTGAAAACCCCTACTGATGATATCATTATTGTAATAGAAGGTATAAATGTGGTTACGAACTGTTTTTTTTTTTTCTTTGCATGCACAAAAAAAAAAAAAAAACGTGTGAAAATAAAGAAATTAAACAAAGTAATGGTAAGATACTTCTAGGTGAGAAGCTGGAAAATTTTGACTGCTTTTAGTGCACTACTGAATAAATTTAATGATGACATCACCACTGTAGCCAAACATAAAATATAAATGTCTTCACAAGTTGTTCTTTTTTTTGTCCCTCTGCAACCCACCCCAACAAAAAATAAATAAATAAATAAATAAATAAGAAAATGAAGGTCAGGTTCATCTGACAGAAAAGTTTGGAAGAGGAACATTTTTCACTATTTCAAGTGCACCACTGAAAACCCTTAAAGATGACAGCGGTATCACAGCAAAAGGTATTAAGTTTTTGTTTGTTTTTAAATTATGCACACACACACACACACACACACACACACACACACAAACACACTCGTGTGTGTGTGTGTGTTTGTGTGTGTGTGTGTGTGTGTGTGCATTATGAACGTTTTGTTGTCTTGTTTCCAGAAGCTTACAAAAACCAAAAACTGGGGTACAACTGTTACACAATCAAACTCCCAGAAAGCAAAGAAGACAGCTCTGACATAAAAGTCTCCTCTACCCCATCATCTCAACTGCCTACAACCAGCTGTTATATTTCCCCTCATGAAGGGTACATTTTCACTCCCTTCAATATCAGCTGCAACATAAACCCAACATTTTGCTCTGGGAGTTGTTCATTTTATGTGAGGACCACTCATGGTGAGCATGTACATAACTCTTTATGCTACAGGCTAAAAATTAGACATTACTCTATTAAACAATATCACATCACTTCATCCTATTTCCGCAGGTGATTATGTGTCTTCTGGCTATCAGGAGATCAAGCCAAACCTGTTTTTTCCTCAGAATACAACTGGGATACAAGTCATTATTAGGAATAATGCTCATGAGGAAATCATCACTACACTCCAATTTCATGTCAGTCTACAATCAATACAATCAATATATTTTTTAATATTATTATTTTTTTATGTGCTAAAAAATATTTTTATAGAAATCTATTTGACATTAAGTGGGATGTTTAAGTTGCAAAGGTGTGGGAAGCTTTCCTGGGTATACCCTTCCCTTGCCCACAGTCGGCTGAGATGGGCACCAGCCTACCTTCGACCCTAATCAGGATTAAGTGGTTCAGAAAATGAATGAATGCATGGAATGTTTAAGATATTTTAATATGTAATAATAAAAATATTATTTTATACCTTCTCGTTTTGGCATCACGGTGGTGTAATGGTTAGCAAAATGGTCCTGGGTTAGAGCCGTAGCTCTGGTGTCACTTTGTGGAGTTTGCACTGCTCTCCCTGTGCTTGCGTGGGTTTCCTCAGGGTACTCTGGTTTCCTCCAGACAGTTCAAAAACATGCACAGTAGGGTAATTGGCTGTTCAAAATCACTCCTAGGAGTGGGTGTGGGTGTTGGCCCTGTGATGACCTGGTGTGCTGTCCAACATTCATCCTGCCCTCACCCAGAGTCTGCTGAGATGAGTGCCAGCCTCCCTGCCACCCTAATTAGGATTAAGACACTTTGAAAATGAATGAATGATCGATCTTCTCATTTCAGGTAAAAAAAAGCACAAATGTGTCTTCAAAGGCTGTGTCACAAATTGTTTCTCTACATTATCAACGCCAAATTCCAATTTCTTTGATGGCACGGATCTTTGGGGACATTTCCGATAGCTTGGGCAGCAGTTATAGTGATGGTAATAAAACAGAGGTAGGAAGAGATTCTTCCTTCAGCCAGGCATTTGAAGCACTGAGAATAATTTCAGGCTTTCTTCTTTTGCTGTGAAGTTCTAATGTTAGTATTTTATTTCACCTCAATTATTTCTTTCTGAAGCTGCTAGAGATGATGTGTGACTCTTTGTGTAATACGACGTCCCAGACTGATACGGTCAGTATTCAAGATCAAGTCAAGACAATTTCTTCCACTATCTTAAGTATTGTCAAACATGAGAACCAGCTGACAAGAAATTTAAAGGTATTTTGTGTTATTCCTGGAATAATCACGCAATACAGCTTCATGGTCCTCACCGGGGTTTTTTTTTTTTTTTTTTTTAATCCACAGAAAAAAGCATTGTGTGCTCTTGACAACCTTAGTCTGAACAATAATGCTTTCTTAGATGGAAGTGCAGACTTGGCCAATATAGCTTTGCCTAGTGTTCTATCAGCCAGTATTCTCCTCAAACATTCTGCTCACAGTGACCAAGAGGTACCCCAACAAAATACAACGTAAAGAACCAGCAGTCCAAGTGTGATATCAACCACAAACATTCTAATGGAGAGTTCTTCTTTTTCAGATCTCTGAAGCATTAGTCAGGATAATGGACCAACTTGAAACAGTCTTGCTCATTACTCAAATGATTAACGCAGAACCAACAATCGTCAGCTCTCCACTGATTCATTTGTATGTGAAGAGGTAGGAGAATGCAAATAGACATTTACCAAAAACAATTCAGTATGTGTCCAGGGTGTCTTGCAATAGACTGACCTCCCATACAGGGTGTTCTTGGGATGGGCTCCAGATTTAACACAGACTTAATAAAGAAGATGAATAAATATATTAAATTAATTGGTTATTTAATGAATGCACAAGTAACACAAGGACAACAATCCCTTAATTGTATCTAGCATCTTCCATAATGGGGAGTCAAACTACATGCAGACAAAACAAAAAATAGTGGGGTTTTTTTTACAAACTGAATCAAAAGTTGTCCCCAAAAATCACGAAGTAGAAGTTGGATGAAAGTCTATATCCAAATGCTCATACTTCCTTACTATTAGTACTCAAAAAGAAAGTATGAATTAAATCCACATAACATAAATGAAAATGCATCCTTAATACTAAATTGTCATTAAAAGTCTCCCAGATGTCTGAACAAAATGCAAAACAGGTAAACACAATCAATTAACAGAAAAATGACAGGACAGGGACTGACGCAGGTGTTGAGGCAAAACTAGAATATCTTCTTGTTCTTGGCATGTCTTAAGAGACAATGGAGTTTGTGCCATGGATCAGTCCTGGTTGATTGACAGTACCTGCTGTGGCTATAGAGTCCAATTCTTTAGTGGCAGACTCTATTGCAGCAGTGACAAATGAAGTCTGTGCTTGGCTGTGCGAGGACTGATGCTCGTCTCTGCCGTCTGCGCTCTCTTTTCTCCTCCCACTGATCCTCTCTCCTCTTCTCACTAGTTTGGATGCCTGCCTTGTCAGCATACCTCCAGCTACTGTGGTCAGCAACCACTACCTTCCAGCCTGTTGGGTTATCATCACCTGCCTTCAAATCGTGTTTGAGGATGTCCTAGAAGTGGAGGACGGGCCTTTCTGCAGGTCTGGAGCCAGTGGCAAGCTCTCCATACAGCACATCCTTCGGTATTTGGCCATCATCCATTCAGCTAATGTGACCGAGCCATCTCAGTCACCTCTGGCTGAGTAAGGCGGAAATGCCTGGCTTTCCTGCCTGTGTCAGAACATCCTTGTTGAAGACAGGATCTTGCGAGAAGATGCCCAGGATTCTTCTGAAGCAACACCTGTGAAAGGTGTTGAGTCGGCATTCTTGGCCGGAGTACAGGGTGCAGGCTTCGCAGCCGTACAAGAGCGTCCTGAGTATACCAGTCTGGTACACTTCTATCTTGGTGCTGGTAGTCATCATGGCGTTGTCCCATACTTGTTTTCCAAGGTGATCCAATGCTATTACTGCTGTGCCGATGCGCCTGTTTCGTCCTGCATCCAGGGACAGATTGCTTGAGATAGTGGAATCCAGGTAGTTGAACTTATCCACCACCTCAAGGATGTGATCATCAATGGAGATGCTGGGAATGCTGCAAACAACCTGGCCCATGACGTGGGTCTTCTTGATGCTGATGGTGAGAGGAAACTCTTTACATGCATGAGCGAAGATGTGCAAGGTTAAAGAGACTTCCATCATTCCTGGTGTGGAGATATACTCCATCTTCTGACTGATTGAAGGCATAGGACAGCAGCACGGAGAAGATGTCAAAAAATGTTGGAGCAAGCATGCATCCTGTGTTCACGCCACTTCTGATTGGGAAGGGGTTCGAGGATGAGCCATCGTACTGGACGGTACCGTGCATGTCTTCGTGGAAAGACGAAGTCATCCACAGGCGTTTGAGGGGACAGCCAATACTCTGTAGCAGGGTAAAAAGGTCTTCATCAAGTCAATGAAGGCAATTTACAGTGGACGCCTCTGTTCTTGGCACTTCTCTTGCAGTTGCCTTAGTGAAAAGACCATATCAATAGTAGATATTTCTGCTGTAAAGCTGCATTGTGCCTCAGAGTCGACTTGCTCTGCAAGTTTCTGCAATCAGTTGGGTACTACTCAGGCAAAGGTTTTTCCCAAAGGTACTGAGAAGGAATATTCTGTGATAGTTGTTGCAGACACTGCAGTCTCCTTTGTTCTTGTGGAGTGTGATGATGGTGGCATTATGCATGTCATGAGGAACAGTTCTTTCCTCCCAACCCTGGAGTAAAAGCTCGTGCAGGTGATAATGTAGAGGAGTACTCTTGCCTGCTTTGACAACCTCTGTAGGGATGCCATCATTGCCAGGAGCTCTTCCAATGGCGAGGGAGTCAATGGCTTTTCTGAGTTTGTCAATAGCGGATGGAGTATCTAGTTCCTTCATGAGTTGTCGGGCATTTGTTGTTATGGTCTGTGTTTGGGGGGACTTTGAAGGTGGCAGCTCTTCTAACTCTGTTTTCTCCCAAGCGTTGCAGGCTCCGGCAGAGGGCCGTGGCTGACTTACGCAAGCTGATTGCACCGCACACACCTGATCCCAATCTACTACTCTATAAAGACAAGCAGCACGTTCACCCCAGTGCCAGAAGATTGTCTCGCATCATGTCTCTGCTTCCCTGTGTTTTCTCTGGCTCCTGGTTCCAGCTCTGCGTTTGACCAATTACCCGTACCTTAGTTCCCAGTGCTTAATGTTTGTTGTGTTTCTCTTCATCACCAGTAGTTACAGTGTTTGCCTCCTGTTTAAGTGCTTCCCCTTTGAGTAATAAATCGGCTCTGTGTCATCTCACACTATTTCCTGCATTTCTGACTCCGGCTGGAAGTTCAATATGCAACAATTTGTGTTTTCAACTGCTGTAGTGCTGACAATGTTCTTTCTTGAGTAAAGCTCTTGATTGTGTTTGTCCCATCTCTCTATCTGCTTTTCTCTTTGATGATGTCACCTGAGGCTGTCTTCAGAGGTGCAATCTTGGTAACGCTTGAACCAAAAGCTTTCTTCATGTTGTCATACATGGCATGAATGTTGTGCCCTCAGCAGAGAGCTGGATGCCCTGGCAGAGGTTCAGCCAGTAGTCGTTGGTGCTGCGCTGAGCTATCTGTTGGGTGTCATTTCTGGCCTTTCTGGGTGCAGCAAGTGTCTTCTCTGAAGGCTGTTTCTTATAGTTCAACACTGCTTTTCTTTTTGCTGTGACTGTTAGTTTGAGTTTTCTGATTCCAGCTTTAAACCAGTCTGGATTCTGCCTCTCTCTTGCTGAAAATGTCCATGGTGGAGTTGTAGATGGTGTCCCAAATATGATTCCCCCTCTCTTCAGCGCAGTTTGTAGGGAAGTCCTGGGGGGTCTCTTCTATGGAATCGGCAAAGTGCTTACACTGGCATGTTGTCCTGGCTGTGTTAATATAAGGGTGTCCTTTCTGTTGAAGCAATAGACCCATTTGGGCTGAAGTCACATCTTGCTACCAACCAACGAGTAGTCGAAATTGTAATCAGCGCTGTGGTAGCCGCAGTTTGTGAGAACGCAATTCAGTAAGAGTCTTCTGGTGATAACGATGTCCAACTGGTGCCAGTGGCATGATTGAGTATGATGCCAGGATACTCTGTGTTGAGACTTGGTGGCAAAGAATGTGTTGATTATACAGAGGTCATGGTAGGAGCACATCTCTAGAAGTGTCTGACCATTCTCGTTGAATTTGCCGATGTCAAAGTGGCCAATGCTGCGAGGCCAGGATTCCTGCTCAACTCCCACTCGCGCATTGAAATCCCGAAGCAGTTATAGTCGTTCTGTCACTGGGATCTCTCTGATGGTAATATAAAACTCATCCTTAGTCTTGGCTGTACTTGCCAGTGCATACTGAGCCATTCCCATGTATGATTCCTGCCTGTCCTTCTGCCTACCTGCCTCTCCTGGTAGACATGTGATCTTGATATTCTGTGTGTAGACCTTGTCTCAGACATATTTTTGCATGATTGTTTGACTTCTGCTAGCTTAACATCTATTTTTTTATAGTTTTTTTTTTTTTAACTGTGGTTCATTAAAGCTCTTCTTATCGCCATTTGCATCCAACCTTCATGTCTGCTGCAATGCAACAGATCCCACAGTGTTTTGCAAATGCTCACCTCACAAGACCATACCATCTGCATGCACCAACAGCATTTATGAGTGAATAAAGCTCACCTTCAACAGCTCAAAGCTTTTGTGCCAGTACAAGCCACTCAATCGTTGCCCAAAATCGCACCTGGCAAGATACATATCTTCCCCTAGTGTCACACTCCAAAATCCACAATTGTAATAGCATTTTTCTTGGTTGTCTACCAAGGCTTTCTTCTGCATTGGACACTGTAGTTATTCCTGTGTCTTGGTGCCAATGACCAGCAGAAGATCACACAACTGGTGATGGACTTT
Source organism: Plotosus lineatus (assembly GCA_024760905.1). NCBI lineage: Eukaryota > Metazoa > Chordata > Actinopteri > Siluriformes > Plotosidae > Plotosus > Plotosus lineatus. Next base: position 13,503,029 of record CM045751.1, read on the forward strand.
GCTGGGCTACCTTGTTGTGGCAGGAAAAAGTAAGCAGACTTACACTACTGAGAGCTCTTTGTATCTCTTTCACCATGTTTTTGATTCTTCAATGTACAATTACTTAGCCATCATTAAACTGTAAAAGACATTTTAACAATGCCCGACTGCAGACTATGTACTCAAATTTTACAGCCACTGCTGACAGGGAAAGAAATGATACAGGGCTCAAAGCTGCAATCCAACAGGGACTTAATGAAAGTGTGCTAATGATTCTGGCATGCAGAGACGAGCAGAAAAACCACAATGCCTTTATCAATCTGGCCATTAAAATAACAATCTTCTACCCCAAGCCTGTGCAGCTGAGTTACACAAAACAATCATCAGCAGATCCAGAGTGTTGTATGTAAAAATATCTCTTTTCTACTTTTACTGTGAACATTCAGATCAGGTCATGAGCCAAGGTGTAGAGTTCACCTTGTGTCAAACAAGAGGGGAGGGACTTCTGCTATCACACCATCACTCTAGTGAGCCCAATACTTCTTGTTTCTAAAAAGATTGTGCTTATCAAGTCTATTTCTGCCTCAGGTATAAGTAGGGTATAAGACTGATTTTGGACCAACAGGAGGAACTATGAATTTACAGTAATGCCAAATGGCCTTTCTGAGATTTATAGTGGCCTATATCTATGCACCTATCTCTAAAACACCTGGTCCCAAAGTCAGATTATAGATTCTATGTGATTTTATGAAAGCCTTACAGCCATTTTCAAGTACAACTAGAGTCTGCATCAGGTATAAAAGAAGAACATTCATACATACTCGCATACTTATATGTTCTTACACATACCCATATCCATGTGTACACATGCACACATACATACATACATACTATGTATGTATGTATGTATGTATGTGTGTGTGTGTGTGTGTGTATATATATATATATATATATATATATGCGCAGTGGAACTGCATCAAGGGTCAGCTCTGAGCCCCTTCTTGTTTGCTATGGTGATGGACAGGCTGACAGACAAGGTTAGACAAGAATGTCCATGGACTATTATGTTTACAGATGAAATTGTGATCTGTTGTGAGAGCAGAGAACAAGTGCAGGAAAATCTAGAGAGGTGGCAGTATGCCCTGGAAAGGAGAGGAATGAAGGTTAGCCTCAATAAAACAGAATACATGTGTGTGAGAGAACAAGAACCCAAGAGGAACGGTGAGGTTACAGGGAGCAGAGATAAAGAAGGTGGAGGATTTTAAGTACTTAGGCTCAACAATCCAGAGCAATGGAGAGTGTTGAAAAGAGGTGAAGAAGCGTGTGCAGGCTGGTTGGAATGGTTGGAGAAAAGTGTCCGGTGTGATAGGAAGGTATCGGCAAGAACAAAAGGAAAAGTGTACAAGACGGTGTTGAGGCCAGCCATGTTGTATGGTTTAGAGACAGTGGCACTGGGGAAAAGACAGGAGGCAGAGCTGGAGGTAGCAGAGATGAAAATGTTGAGGTTCTCTTTGGGAGTAACAAGGATGGATAGGATCAGAAATGAATACATCAGAGGGACATTACATGTACAAGGTTTTGGAGACAAAGCCAGAGAGGCTAGATTGAGATGGTTTGGACATGTACAGAGAAGGGATAGTGAGTACATTGGTAGTAGGATGCTGAGGTTGGAACTACCAGGCAGAAGGCCTAGAGGAAAACCAAAGAGATTTGTGGCGACCCCTAAAGGGAAAAGCCGAAAGGAAAAGAAAGAGAGAGGGAGAGAGAGAGAGAGAGAGAGATGTGCTTTAGGTACTCTGGTGTTCGCCAACAATCCAAAAACATGCGTGTTATGATATTTGGCTATTCCAAAATGCCCCTATGTAAGTGTGGACATGAATGGTTGGGTGTGTGAGTTCCGATGCAATGGACTGGCTGTTAAGGATGAACTCCACCTTCGCCTAGAGTTGGCTGAGATGTGCTCCAGCCTTCCTAGTTGGAGTTTGGAAAATGAATGAATGCATGCAGAATGTATACTCATTCATACACTCAACTACTGAAGTGTTTAATCCTATAATGATCAAGTGGGGGTTGGATCTCACCCTGAACAGCTCACCAGACCATCAGAGAGCCAACACACACAACCCTCCATGCACACTGACACTTACGGGCAGTTTGCAGCAGCCAGTTAGCCTATGTGATTGTCTTATGATAAGCGCATGTAAATACAGAGAGAACATTCAAGCTCTGCATAGAAACGCCCTGGTCGAGCTAGACACCGGATGATGACACAGAAATTGTTTTGACAGCTTTTCTTTCTTGAGTGTTCTCAGGAAGTATAGCCACTTTTGTGTCTTCTTGATAAATGCTATAGTGTTTGTTGTCTATGAGAGGACCTTTGAAATGTGTGTGCCCAGGAATTTGAAACTGGACTCTCTCTCTCTCTCTTCCCTTGCCCAACAATGGTTAATAATCATGCTGCATGTTTCTAAAATCTATTCTGAGTTCTTTATTATGAGTCAAATGTTTAAAAAAAACGTTGCCTATGTCAATCTCTGGAGCTCATCTTTGTAAGCACTTAATGTGTTTGTTGTTGGGAGAACACCGGAGTCCCCAAAACTGGGACGTGAACCCATGACCTTCTGAAAGTGAGGCAGACAGGCTAACCACGATGCGACCCTGCTGCCCATATATAAATTATCACTAAAAAACTGTCATTAAAATTTCAACAATTTTGCCAATGAAAAAGACAACATTTTTATACCAATATATGGCGTTCCATAATCACAGTATGTGCAGCATACCAAGTTAAGGTGAAAATGCAGGAAAAAATGTTGCAAAATATACTTTACTTTATTTTTCTTCTCCTGTAGAGTGACACCTGATAATCTTAATAAGTCTGTGATCACCGCAGGGAATGGTACAGCTGCTTTCTCACTTCCATCTTCGGTCTCTCATCTGGTCCCTTCAAATGAGAAAGTGAATATTCGTGTGAGTTTGCTCTAATTGTTTTTCCTCTCAGGACACCCTTTTAATTCCCTGTTGCTTACAGTATATAAATCTGCTTTTCTTCAGATAAAATCAGGAAACATTTTCAAGTAACATGACAGTCAGGGAGATATTTAAACATAATTTAATATACAGTGGAACCTCAATGGTTGAACACAATTAATTCCAAAAATGCAGTCGATTACTGATGTGTTCAAAGAGTGAAACAATATTTCCCATAAGAAAGAGTTAAGGGTCGATTCATGCGTTCAGATGAATGTCTACTTCCATCAATACATTTATATATACGTACTTTCAAAACCAATGTATTTATGAAACATTAATATACAATGCATACATTAATTTACAAAAGAGTAAAACATAATAATAGTATTGTACATAATAATTAACCTGATTATGTATTGTATTTGTTTACAGTACATACCTTTCTGGTTGAGATGTGTCAGCATACATGGATGGATGTGGAGGGAGAGATGGGGGACAGGTTATTGCTTTGAGTGGGAGTGACGGTTTTGCCAGTGACGGTCTCTGTCTCTTGGTTTCAGTTGACTCTTCATGTTTTCACGACTTTTCTGATTTTCTTTCCAGAAACATTACCGCTGCTTTTCTTAGGACCCAGGGTTAAGGGTTAAAGTAGTCGGAATGGAATGAATAAACACAATACGCAGTACGAGACACAGTCGCTCAATGGCTGTTCAAAGTACTGTACACTGAACAGCATTCAACATACTCGGCTCTGCTGCATTCGAAGTCTGATCATTTGTTTGAACACCAAGTCATGCCTCACCTTACGAAATTAATCTGTTCCAGAAGTGGTTTCGTAACCTGATTTTTTCGTAAGTTGAGTTGCATTTTACATGTAAAAGGCCTTATTCATTCCAAGGCCCCCAACACTACCCCTAAACCCTTTGAAAATTATAAAAGTAGACATTTTAAGGCCTCTTTCTGCTTCAATATCGTAGCGATGGTAGATGTGTTTCGGCCATATTCCTTTGAGATATCACTCAACCGCATGCCACGAGCCCGCTTCTTCTTTTCACTCGCACCGGGAATCATTTTCTTGGGGCCCATGATGAATAACGAAGAATAAAGTTGCAATGAACACACTCGAAATACTCAGAAACAACAGTAACTCTGTCCTTTACACGTGTTAGAACTCCGTGACGAACAATGGGTCGAAGGCACATGAAAAGCATCATGGGTATCATGGAGATGCAGCTCCCTCCTAGCCAATGGGAGGCCAGCGGGGTGGGGTGTTGGGAGATAGCCAATTGGAGAGCAACTCTATCGTGCCAATTTAAAAACAAAATACAGGATGCTACAAGTGTATTTACGTTTCGGGGGATTCGGGTGGCTGCGAAGCCGAGCGCGCATTGTTTGAATTTTCATAACGTTAATTTTTTTCATATCCAGAGATGGAAATTTTAGGGAAATGTGTTTCGTAACTTGGATTTTTAGTTAGTTTGGTCTTTTGTAAGGTGAGGTATGACCGTATTTTCCTCATATTTTTTGATCAAACTCCAATTTGTTTGACTAAAGACTCGTTCGACCACCGAGGTTCCACTGTATTTGACTTTCATTCACATTTACTTATTATCTTAACTGTATTTCTATTTTGAAGCATAAAAACATGGCCTTAATTATTTCCTTAACTTGTGACAATATTGTCACAGATGGTGAGCTATGGGGTAAATCCCTATACATCTTACAGTGAAAAGGACATTAGTGGAATAGTTGGGACTCTCTCTCTGACCAAGGATGATGGCTCTGTGATTCCAGTGGAAAATCTTGATGAGGACATTGAGGTATGGAGCCTCATAGCAAAAGCTATATCATGATTTCTTGAGTGATAGGATCTTTTTTGTCTGTTTCAGTGTGCTGTTTTTGTTTGTTTGTTTTTACATTAAACTCTTCATTATAGCATCAATCTTTCTTCCAGATAGTCAGATTGTATTCCACATTCTAAAATTTGGAATTGCAAAATTAATTAATTAATTAGAGGCGGATGATTTGCTGTGGCGACCCCTGAAGGGAACAGCCGAAAGGAAAAGAAGATATATATATATATATATAATAGTGGCAACCAGTTGACAGTAGGGCTTGAACCCTAACCTTATGATCGGTAATCCAGCACCTTACCACCAGGCCACCACTGCCCACCCCAACATGAAATTTCAGCTGTAAAATGTTTCAGGTGTTTGAGAGCTGTTGGTTTCCAACTCCACTACTTTGTGACGAGGGCTTACAGCAAGATGGTCTCAAGTCAAAAGTAGAACAGTATTTTTTAATTAGTGATGAATAGTAAGACAGTTAAGTAAGTCAGACTGGACCTGGTTTGTGGTAATATAACACGCATGTTCCTGAGACAGTCTCAAGATCCAAAACCACCCTTACCAGGATAAAAAGATAAATACATACCAAAAACGAATGGACTTGCAGTGTCTGTTAATAATGGTTCATAAATGTCTTCCTGTTTCTAGATTCTCTTACCAAGACTTGGTGATGAGACTTCAAACAATACATTGCTGAACTTGACCAGTTACAGCACTATGATCATCAATGTGACTGCTCCAAAAAGCTCTCTGGTGGTGAAACTGAAGCCTTTGGATGCCACACCTTTGATGTTGCATCTGGGTTTTGAAAACTATCCCAGTGACACCAAATATGTTGCCAAGACCCAGTTCCCTCAACCAGGAGACACACAAGGTGAGTTGTTCTGTTAATGTTCCAACATAATGAATGATGAACAGCGTTCATAAAGATCATTTACAGTATGTATATATGCACTCCACAGAGGTCGAGTATACGTGGATGCTGAACCACAAAGATGTGACACTGGAAGAAGGAATTTATTATCTTCTCGTGAGGCCTATTGTATCAGCAGGTGTGAAATCCACAAATGCATCAGTGTTCATCACATCAATTGCTGCTAACTGCAAGTACTGGAATGATACAAACAAACAATGGTATGAAGATGGCTGTAGGGTGAGTCACAGGTCAATTTGAGTTTCCTTGCATATGGCCTAAATATTGTATCTGTCAGTGGCTCAGTTAGCAATACAGGGGATGTTCTCGATGCTCTCCAGGTTCTTTAGTCTGTCTCTTTGTCTCTTTTTCTCTCCTTCTTTCTGAAGTCTCACAAATGTGTCACATAAACTATACACTCCCTGTGTGGCAGAACCTTTCTTTGTGACATCTTCACCTATCCACTGACCGAAAAATCTCTGATGTCTCAGGACATCCTGCCCACAGAGCCTCATGGCACTGCTTGTATTTTGTTTGCAATCTGATATAAGCTCTCAGTATTACAGAGATCTCCAACTCTGTTCCTCGCTTCCTGAAGAATTTGTCTCCAAACCCTAATCAGGCACATCTGACCATCTGATCATTGTCTTAAGAACTTTGTGATCAGCTAAAAGAAGTTTATTAGATTTCAGCTGGAGATAACACAGACAGAAAGGCAGATCTCCAGAAACATGGTTGGGGATCCCTGCAGTATAACTTGTTCTAATGAGAAATTCTAATTTTTAGGTCGGCCCCAACACTACACCGCTGCAAAGTCAGTGCCTCTGCACACATCTGACAGCTTTTGGGGGCTCATTTTTTGCCACTCCGAACACAGTTGACGTGTCTCGCACTGCTGAACTTTTTTCCACATTTGTTGACAACCCTGTGGTTGTGTCTTTTGTTGGCGCCATATTTCTGGCCTACTTTATAGCAGTAATATGGGCATACAGGAAAGATCGTCGTGACAAAATAAAGGTATCACAGTCAATAACGAGTCATCTTCCATATAAGTATAACCTACAATATGCATAAAACATTCAAAATATAATACTCTATATAGATTCTGATTCTGTCCTGTTATCATGGTTAAGGTGAGAATCACAGTGTTGGAGGACAACGACCCATTGGCTGAACACCGTTACTTAGTGGCTGTCAAAACAGGGCATCGACATGGAGCTGCCACGACATCTCAGGTCAGCATTCCCATTTCCATGTTCATTTACACCACCAGTCCTACTATTTTGTTATGAATGTACATAATAATTCAGTTGTATTGTCACACCTGCAGGTTACACTAACACTAATAGGCACTGTTTGGGAGAGTAAGCCTCATCATCTGACTGATCCAGAAAAGCCTATGTTTACGAGAGGAGCAGTGGACCTATTTATGCTCACTACTCCTTTTTCACTTGGAGATCTGCAGAGCATCTGGCTGTGGCACGACAACTCTGGCGAGCATCCTGATTGGTAGAGTTGATGTACTTGTCTTGAACTTTTAAATAATTTTTACGTGAGGAGACAGAGGCATTGCATGAATCGTGTGTAAAATTAGTCATGGTGAAATTTTTGAAAACTGACCACTGGAGTCACAATAGCAATGAAGATTTTTTTCTGTAAATATATTTTTAAAAAAGTCAAACAACAACATATGGATGATTATCCATTTTCTTCGTTAAATACTATACAATACTATAATTACTATAAAAGTTAATTCTTTAAATAAGTATATTATATTCAGTAGCGGTCCCTCTGAATGAGGTGTAGAAACAATTGATAAGTGCATTAAAAGAAACCTGTGATGTAATCACAATTGCCACCAGTAATGTCGGAGCTTCTGTTGTAGAAAATACAGTGGAATCTCAACTTACAAAAGCCCCAACAAACAAAAAAATCCAGATTACGAAAAACATTTTCCTAAAATTTTTGTCTCTGGATACGTAACAAGTTCATGTTACAAAAGCACCATCTCAAAAATTCAAACAATGCACAAGTTGCTCTCCATTGACTCTCTCCCAATATCCCGCCCCGCTGGCCTCCCGTTGGCTACCTCCCAACATCCTGCCCCACTGGCCTCCCATTGGCTAGGAGGGATGACGCAGCTCCCTCCCATTGGCTAGCTCCCAACATACCGCCCCCGCTGGCCTCCCATTGGCTAGGAAGGATGACGCAGCGCCCTTAAGCAGCAGCCTGTTTCATGAGTTTTTCGAGTGTGCTCATTGCAACTTTATTTTTTGTCTCAGGCTTTTAACCTTGAATAAACATTTGTAAGATTATATCTCTGCTAAGAAGACATGGTCAACGTGAAGTAAGTAGCTTAAAAGGTATGCTTTTATCATTTTTAAAGGGTAGTTTTGGGGACCTTTGAACGAATCACGCCCTTTACATGTAAAATGCGGTTCAACTTACGAAAAGTCCATGTTATGAAACAACTTCCGGAATGGATTAATTTCATAAATTGAGGGACCACTGTATCTAAGTGAAAGCTGTTCAAAAAAGAGCACTCAGAAAGCGGAAACCTCTACCAAGCCCAGCAATCCCTCATATGAACTAATGTCAAAATTATTTCTGCCTCACAATGTTAAAGAAGCCTTTATTCAGAATTTGATCTAGATCATTTCCAAAATCTAATGGAGTCCTCCATGTCCAAAGCTTCACTTTTGATAGAAATTTCATGCAAAACGACGCAGAGCCTTTGCAAATAACAGAAGGTACACAGCAATCCCTGCAGTCCTGCTGTAATACGATAGTTCAAAAAAAAAATCCTCTTTCACATTGTTAAATCATCCTTTAAAAAATTCCCAGAGCCAGAATTTGCTCCAGGCCTTCTCCTAAACACCAACACTGTTATAAATATCATGAAAATCGTCACAAGACTTTTCCATAATCCCGTGAACAAATACAAACAATCCAGGAGTAAGACATAATTTCAACATAAACACAGTCTGCATCTTATTACTCTTTTAAAGTAAATATATCCTTTTTGTTTATCAGGTATGTCAGTAAGGTGATGGTGCAAGATCTGGAGACTGGACAGATGTGGCATTTTTTGTGCAACTCATGGCTTTCCATTGATGTAGGGGATTGCAATCTGTATAAGGTGTTCAATACAGCAACCGAGCAGGAATTAAAGAGTTTTCGGTGAGGAGCATAATTTTTAATTTTCATTTTATCCTTTGTATGAGTCATGCTGAGACTAGAGCTCATCCCAGTCAAGTCTGGGAAAAGGCACCGTAGACTCTAAACAGTTCTCCAGTCCACAGCAGCGCCAAGACAGACATACAACCACTCACATTCACATGTCAAGCGCTCAGAATATTCCATTGATCTAAAGTGCATGTCTTTAGACTTTGAGAGGAAACCAGCACACATAGGAAACCCACACAAGTATGAGGAGAACTCCACTCTGTGCAAACTCCACAAAGAAATGCCATTTCAAGGCACAAGACTTAAGTGCCGCTCATAGTGAAATATCTACACTTCTAATAGGAACATCTGTCCTACAATAGCTTGTTGCAGTAGAGTGCCTCATAGCTCCAGGATCCTCTGGGATTAGAAATTGAGATCCAAGTATCATATGTGCACAGGGTCCATCTGTGTTCTCCAGTTTCTTCCAGGTGTTAAAAATGCAAGCAGATTAATCAGGGCAACAAGGTAATGTAATGGCTATCAATGCTGCCTCACAGCAAGAAGGTTTGGGTTTAACAGGAATGAGAATAGGTCTTTATGGAAAAGGAGGAAAAATTGGCAGGGGTCAAGGTGGCTGCCTACGCCCCCTTGTCGGGGCAGCGCCCTTGCTGGGGGGTTCAGGAGGGCGAAGCCCCCCAAAAGGTTTGGGGTTATACTTACAAAAAGGAGCTTAATTGATTACTCCTGGAAGTAATATTTTTAAAGAGAACTTTATTCAAATTAATTATTAAAATTATTTTTAAAAAATTAATTGACAGTTATAGGCCTACAGTGGGCCTAGTTTTAATTTCAAATACTTTAAACCAGGGGTCAGGAACCTTTTTGATAAAGAGAGCCAAAAAAAGACATTTTAAAATCTAATTCTCTGAGAGCCATACTGAATTACTACAGAATTTGATTTTTTTTTTTTTCTGGTTCTCCATCATTCCCTCAGCCTGTATGAATTTAGATAAATATATGAATGAAAGGTTTTCATGGTAATTACCTCTTGTTGCACCCCTACCCCAGAAATCTGTTTTTCACAAAGACAGCAAATGACTTGTGTGATGGCCACCTCTGGTACTCCGTTGTAAATCGACCTGCCAACAGTAATTTCACTCGAGTGCAGCGTGTCTCTTGTTGTTTCTCCCTGCTGCTGTGCACTATGCTAACCAGCATCATGTTCTGGGGAATTCCGCAAAGCCCCTCTGAGCAAGACCTGGAATTAGGTATGACATCATTGATGAAGACATGAACATTTCCAATTGTTCATTCATAATCTATTAGCAACATGTAACCACCTGGTGTGGATAGTGGATAAATTTGGATAAAGAATTCTTTCTTTACCTTGAAGGCACTATCACGTTCAACTTGCAACAACTGAAGATTGGCATCCAGAGTTCCCTTATTATGTTCCCCGTCAACCTCTTGATTGTGACCATATTCAGGAAGACCCGACCTCGAAAAAAGAAACCAATAGCAATAATGCATGAGACCAAATCTGGATCTCCTATGCAAGAGAAGAAACTTGCAGAGAAATGGCACATTGGGACCGACATTACTGTCGATATTATTGTCAAAGTAGGTTTTCAATGATCCTAACTTCAAATTCTGGTCTAAGTTGTTCAGTGATACTAAGGTGTAATTTCTAATATATTTTCCTAATAAGGTTTATTTAAAATTATTGTTTTACAGGACCTCAAGAAAATAGTTCGTGGTCTGGCCCGGGCAGTGAAGTGTCCGTTCCCAAATGCAGCAGAGGAATCTGAAATAACAGACATCAATAGTTTATTGTGCATACTCGAAGACATGCTTCAGAATCAGAATTTCACTGTTAGCAGATTTTATGCTGAAGATACAGAAAAAGATTGCTTCTTAGTATACAAGCTCTATCGGCATCATGTTTACAAGCAGCTCTTGAATTTAGACAAGCAGTTGAGGTTACTGGATGTTTCGAAATTCCCTGATGGCTACTACAGTCAGGCCTTCCTTAAGATTCAAAATATGAAACAGTTGCTAGAGCCCTATCTCTACTCCATCCCTATGCGCAATGTCCACATCACCAGCCCTGAAGAAGAGAAAAAGAAAAGCTGTTTTCAGAAACGGTTCCCTTGGTGGTTTGTGATTGTTGGTTGGATTCTCATTTTGGCTACTACTGGCGTCTCCGCATATTTCACCATGATGTATGGGCTGACCTACGGGAAAGAGCGCTCCATTAGCTGGCTCATTTCTATCTCGGTGTCCTTCTTCGAGAGTTTACTTGTCACCCAGCCCATAAAAGTAAGGCACACTTTATCTGTTTTTCTTTTTTTAAAAACAATCACATTTTTTTTTAAGTCTCACTAATTCTCACTATATCTTAGTGAGATATCTTAGTGAGCCGGGGATTTAGCTCAGTTGGTAGAGCGTCCGCTTTATCCTCCGGAAGGTCGGAGTTCGAATCTGGCCGCGTCATACCATAAGACGTTAAAATTTGGTAGTTGTTGCTTCCTGCTTGGCGCTCAGCATCAAAAGGATAGAACAATGCAATAACTGGCGCTGCACAGTGGCGACAGGTGCCCAGAGCACAAACCAAATTTCAATGTATGTAAAAGTACTTTGACAATAAAGAATTGTTAAAAAAAAAAAAAAAAAAATCTTTCTTCCACTAGGTACTTGGATTTGCAATCTTTTTTGCGCTAGTGGTGAAAAGTGTTCAAAGTGACGATGAAAATTACTTCTGCCTTTTGAAGAACATGAAGCTTACCTACTCAGGTAACTGCAGAACATCATGGAGAATTTAAACAAAGCCTAATATTTTGTGACACTGTATGGATTTGTAAGATTTTTTAATTCTGTGTTCTTTTCTACAGAGGATCCTGTTGATATTCGCACTTCCAGAAGGAAAAGCGCAAGCCATGTCTACCAGCCTCCTCTTCCTTCTGACATTGAAAAAATGAAAATAAACTATATAAAAAACCAGAAAGCTCTTGCCTTAATCAGGGAGATCATCAGTAAGACAAAAAGGAATTTTTATTCTGTTTAATTACAGACACAAAAAGCAGATTGTTTCAACAGCTCTGTTTTCTACACAGTTTATTTGGCGTTTCTGTGCGTACTACTCGCGGCTACATATGGTCAGCGTGATCCAAATGCTTATTATCTCACTCAGCACATTCAGCAAAGATTCAGCAGTGGTATCTCCGACAGCATGACCCATGGAGATGTGTTTAATTGGGCAAACAATGTCCTTCTCATCAACCTCTATGGAAAACGTCCAGGTTAAATATAAATCTTAATACAAAAGACAGATTTTGACAAACGCATTACCACCATTGGGTTTGATTGTGGCTGTGATGAAAATTTTTTTGCTTCAATATCTAAATTTGTTTCATTTCTACCTTCTCAGGCTTTATCACAGATGGAAACTCAAAGCTTGTAGGAAGTGCTCGTCTCCGGCAGATTCGAGTGCACAAGGACTCATGCACAATTTCTAAATTCATGCAACGGGATGTTCATGATTGCCATGCCCCATACTCTTGGGGTATAGAAGACATGGGCTCCTACGGCCCAGGTTGGAATAATTCAAGAGCCGTGAATACGTCTAATAATAATAATAATCTGCTCATACCGTGGCAATACCAAACTCAGTCCAAACTTAGGGGACACCCTTTCTGGGGGACCACGGCCTTTTACAGAGGTGGAGGATATGTACTAAACCTTGAACCTGACCCACATGAAGCAAGCAGGTAAAATGTTGCTCAGTGAAAAGAGACAATTTCATATGTGCATTTAATTATTCATAACACTTTACACTGACTATTTCCCCTTATATTATGTACTTTGCTTTCTAATAATAACAAATTAGAGATTCACTCTTAGAGTGCAGTACGTATACCTCCACAATGCAGCACGACCCTATCGATGTATTGATTTTAGTTACCCATGTACTCATCTTAAGATGTGCTCTATAGTAAGTGGATGTGATTAAATTAGTGGAAAAAAGTTTCTCCTTTGAAGATTTTGAAGACAGCTGGGGTTTGACCTTTGAGTACCATTCAAAATCAAAGGCAACTGTTTTAAGTCCATATTTGGTTCTCTATTAGTGTTCCATACAAATCGCATGTATACTGGCACTTGATTCAAATTATAATTGCTCAAAATTCATGGACTTTTTGAGTTCCTTAGTGACAGCATACCCATCAGCACTCAGTTTGAAGTTATAAGCACTATATCCCGAAGGTTTTTGCTACCTTGCACTGACCTTGACTTTTGACTTATGCATTCCAAAATAAAATAATCTCTGGTTCACAGATATGGTTGTGCCCCCACCAAAGTTGGTGAAAATCCTCCTCCTCATTTATTTTCTGAACCACTTAATTCTAATTAGGGTCACGGGGAGGATGGTGCCCATCTCAGCCGACTCTGGGCGAGGGCAGAGTACACCCTGGTCAGCTCGCCAGGCCATCACAAGGCAGAAACACACTGATGGTTATGCAACCTACTCTTGACGAAAGTCAACAATGGTTCCTTTACAGCCTTCCACCGAAGACAGTGAAATACATGACTGGCCTTTGATAACCCAGTTAGCTGCACTGGGTCACATCTGAATAAACATACAGATAAAGACATTATATCATCTCACTACCCTATAGTGATCCAAGTGAGTCAAGCTTTTTAGATGTAGCAAACTTGATTTTAGATGTACCGAACTTGATTTTCTGTAGGTGAACGCATAGTGTGCATTGTGTGATTAAAACTTTTGTTTATCAAATATTCTATTCATTCTCTCTCTCTTTATAGTATGCTACAATACCTGCTCCAAAAGAAATGGTTGGATAAATACACACAGGCCATTTTCGTCGAGTTCATGGTATACAATGCAAATGTCAACCTCTTCTGTATTGTGACCCTGATACTAGAAACTACTGCAGTGGGTAAGGAAACACTTCTACTATATTCATAACACAGAAAGCTTAAATAAAATTAGGATATTATACACCATCTACATGTTTTTACAGGAGCTTTCCAGTACAGCAGGGACATACATACTTTACGTCTTTACCAGACCACAGATGGTATTAATATAATGGCTGCTCAGGTCATTTATTTCCTTTTCATTCTCTATTATATATTTTTGCAGGTAAGTTCACTTTAGTATATAACAAATTTTCTTCATAAAAAAATGTATAAGACTGCAGTAGGCCCTTGACTATTCGCGGTTCTGCACTCACGGTTTTAGTATTCGCGGACTGCCAAGTAACTGACACGTCACTCAAATGCAGCCAATGGCTGTCCTCCTTCCTGCTGATTGGTTGATATAATGTAACGCCCCTTTTTCCTTATTTGCGCACAAGTTGTCAATGAGCCTCTTTTTTTTCTTCTTCTTTTTCTATCGGCTGTTCCCTTTAGGGGTCATCCACATCAAATTATCTGTCTCCATCTCACCATATCCTCTGCATCGTCTTCTCTTACACCAACTGCCTTTATGTCCTTCTTCACCACATCCATGAATCGTCTCTTTGGTCTTCCTCTGGGCCTTCTGCCCAGTAGTTCCAACCTCAGCATCCTACTACCAATATACTCACTATCCCTCCTCTGTACATGTCCAAACCATCTCAATCTAGCCTATGTGACTTTATCTCCAAAACATCTTACATGTGCTGTTCCTCTAATGTACTCATTCCTGATCCTATACATCTCCGTTACTCCCAAAGAGAACCTTCACATTTTCATTTCTGCTTCCTCCAGCTCTGCCTCCTGTCTTTTCCTCAGTGCCACTGTTTCTAAACCATACAACATCGCTGGCCTTATCACCATCTTGTACACTTTTCCTTTCATTCTTGCCAATACCTTCCTATCACACATCACACCGGACACTTTTCTCCAACCATTCCAACCAGCCTGCACACGCTTCTTCACCTCTTTTCTACACTTTCCATTGCTCTGGACTGTTGAGCCTAAGTACTTAAAATCCTCCACCTTCCTTATCTTTGCTCCCTGTAACTTCACCGTTCCTCTTGGGTCCTTGTGTGTTTTAATTACCAGTTAAGCTCTATGATGCCACTCAAACACTGTGCGTCTTCTCTGGCTAAGCGATAGAAAACGTTGGATGTCTCTTCTGAAGAAATAAGACTTTCTCCTGAAGAAACAACAGTTTCCGCTGAACTGTTGTATTAAAGTCTTTTTCAATTATTATTCTAGTGCAATACCTAAGTTAATGTTTAGAATGTTTGTGCATGAGATTTTATGTTCTGTAGCATGTTTAACAAATAATACCAAAAGGATAAACTTTATTACGCTTCATGTCCTTTTACATTGAACTTGGAGTGACGTCTTGGAACTTGCGGATTATCTTCATTCGTGGGAGGGGCCGGAACCGAACCCCCGTGAATATCGAGGGCCTACTGTATTTGTCCTCAATTGAATTCATTCATACACGAGAATAAAATATATGATATTTTTACCAGTTCAAGAAGATCAAGCAGCAGAGATGGCAGTACTTCAGGAGCAAGTTTAACCTTTTAGAACTGACCATCATTCTTTTGAGCCTGGCAGCTTTGGGTGCAATCATCAATAGGGCACTTAAGGGAGACCAAGATCTGAAGTATTTTCAGGAGCACAAAGACCAGTAAGCAAACATGTAAAAATGACCACAGGTTGAACTTCCACATGCACAGAACAGAACAGAACAGTGTTTCAACCGTTTTTCTTTTTCCTACTAGGTTCATAAGCTTCTACGACACAGCCTTAGCAGATGCAAGTCTCGGGTACATTTTGGCTTTCTTGATTCTTTTGGGCACGATCAAAATGTGGCACTTGATGCGCCTGAACTCCAAACTGAACTTGATCACCTGCACCTTAAAGCGAGCATGGGAGGATATCTCCAGCTTCATTGTGGTCCTGATCATCATAGTCTTGGCTTATTCTATTTTGGTAAGAATCCAAAAAATCTGACATTAAAAAAAAATAAATAAATGTAGACTATGCTCTCGAACAACTTCCTTTTTTATATTCAAATAAATCATTATTGAATGAGATTGAGTATAAAATTAATATTTATTCGGTCAAGGGTTTGCCTCTAATGGACGGCAAGTGAAGTTTGAATCACCTCGGACTGATTCCTCCATTTTTTTCTATTTCTTACACTCAAAATCATTGAAAAAGAAGATCCACTACAAAATAATTTTAATTTCTTTCTGTTTTTACATCAAAGGAAGACATTTTACATAAGTTTCTAAAAACAAAAACTACTTTATTATATTCTGAATAACAACTGAAGACCAGCATCATTGAGAACTCGCATCATGCAATTGAGTGAGCCAAAGCAACTGTTAAGTACTACTGTGCATTACAGCGAATCAGTGATGCAATGCATGGGACACCATACAGCCATGAAAAATCAGCTTGATGGTTTCTTAAGTGTGGTGCCATGCTCATGCATATTTCCTACGTCCATATTTTTGGAGTAAACCACCTCAAAAACCTGCTAAAATGGACATAACATGGTAACAGTAATACCAGCCAATCTCAGTATCCCCTCATCTGTATGCATATTTGACACAGTTAAAGCCTCATCCTTAGCAATTGTGGTTTTACAAAGCGAAAGAACTACAGCGTGCCTGCAAGATGTCCCAGGAGGCTCAGCCAGTGGTGTGCAACCACAGGTAAAAGGCTGAATGAATAGGCATTTTAGCAGCCCTTTCAGGGGACTATATACATATGCCCAAGCCCCTACACGGTTGTGGAACATTTACCGTTTTTCAGTACTAGTCGGTATGTGAGAATGTTTATTAGCTTAAAGAAATCGATTGGGTGTTATTGACTGCATTAGTTTGAAGTGAGCATAGCCTTTCAATGGTCCTTGCTTCAGTGATTTCTCTCTTAGTTTTTCCATGGAGTCATAGATGGCGGATTAAGAAAGCTGAAGAAATCCAAGTAATGTCTAACACAGAAATGGTACACCGTCTTTTTTCTGAATTATGAGCTATATATATGGACCAAGAACCAACACAATATCACCGGTCAAAACAGCAAATGGAAGTAAATTTTGTGCCAACAAAAATTTGAAATCACCGAACAATGGAGTGCCCTTCTGTACATTACTGAACCAAGAAGGAACTGCCAGTCCAGATGCCTGGAGTGACATGATGAGAAGACCAGTTAAAAAGGGACTCAGTCTCTTTTGCTTAAAGTTGAGTAAGCAATGGAATGTACAAAAAGTGGGAGGGCACCAGGGCAGGATGGCATCCCATCAGACGTCCCAAGATGGTGGCCCAAAGCTAAAGACAGAATTACTTGTTTGTTTTCTTTGGATCTCAAAACCAGCATTCCAACGCAGTCTCAAATTCTCCACCATGAGTTGAATACAGAGGGTAGAATACACCACATGTGAAAATGTGCACTAACTACTTTTTGATTATTTCCTTTTTAGAGCAATTTGCTGTTTGGGTGTATTCTTTCCACATACAAGACTCTTCAGGATTCCATTTTATCAATTGGCTCTTTACAGATTGGCATGTTCAATTATGCAGAGGTAGCTAACACATTCCATGACATTTTTCTGACCTGAATGTGAACAACCCCACAACAATTTGTCATTGTTTCATATCTGTAGATCCTGGATTTGAGCCCAGTGCTTGGTGGCTTCCTAATTCTGTCATGTGTCATCTTTTTGACATTCGTGGTGCTGAACCTTTTCATCTCGGCCATACTTGAGGCATTCAGTCACGAGCAAAAGCACTACAAGGTAAAATGTATCATATTTTGTTTTAGAGAAATGCAATGCAAAGAACTGCTTTAAAGGTGCACAGCAGCTACTTTTAGTTTAATAAGGTAGTCTATTTTAAGTACTTAGGCTCAAGAAACCAGAACAATGGAGAGTGTGGAAAAGAGGTGAAGAAGCGTGTGCAGGTAGGTTGGATTGGTTGGAGAAAAGTGTCCGGTGTGATGTGTGATAGGAAGGTATCGGCAAGAATGAAAGGAAAAGTGTACAAAACAGTGTTGAGGCCAGCAATGTTGTATGGTTTAGAGACAGTGGCGCTGAGGAAAAGACTCCATTTGGACATGTACAGAGAAGGGATAGTCAATATATTGATAGTAGGAAGCTGAGGTTGGAACTACCGGGCAGAAGGTCTACAGGAAGACCAAAGAGAAGCTTTATGGATGTGATGAAGGAGGACATGAAGGCAGTTGGTGTAAAAGTAGAAGATGCAGAGGATAGGGTGAGATGGAGGCAGATGATTCACTGTGGCGACCCCTGAAGGGAACAGCCGAAATGAAAAGAAGGAGGAGTCTATTTTTTGCAGCAAGAAAAATTGTTGCATCAAAAGTTGCATTTGTAGGATTGGATACTTTGCTCTATTTGAATCATGAGAGTTTTACATAAACAAATGTCAGTATTTTTGGATTGATGTGCTAGGAATCATACGGTTTTCTTACAAAACTCTTACAACATCAAATATCACAGAAATATTGTATGATTTTTTTTTTTGGCCTTGTAATAAGCATATGATTGATTATAAATATTATATGATTTGACTTGGACCTGACTTATTCTACTCTCAACAGACATACAACACTAAACTTCTAAAACCCATCAATGCTGCACTTTCATGTTAATGAGAATTGCTTACAATTGCTTTCTTTGTCCTACATGCCACATAAAGTATCTAACCTTTCATTTTCTGTCATATAAAAGTGGGCATGGATTCGGTCAAATCAAAGAGGGAGTGACACAAACCTCTAGTTTTAAGATTACAGTGGTACCTCACTTTACGAAAGTCTCAGCAAATGAAAAATTCAGGCTACGAAACGCATTTTCCGAAAATTTTTGTCTATGGATACGAAACAAGTTCACATTACAAAAGCGCCATCTTAAAAATTCAAACGCACCATTCAAACATTCAAACAATGCCCCGCTGGCCTCCCATTGGCTAGGAGGGATGACGCAGCTCTCTCTCATTGGCTATTATGGAGCTGCATCTACCACAATGCTTTCCGTGTAAAGGACAGAGTTACTGTTGTTTTATGCTTTATTTCTTGACTCAGGCTTTTAACCTTCCATAAACATTTATAATATTATAACTCTGCTAAGAATTCATGGTCAATATATGCACGCACGCACACACACACGCGCGCGTGTGATTTCCAGTGCGAGTGAGAAGAAGAAACAGGCTCGAGTGATATCACAAAGGAATATGGCCAAACCCGTCTACTATTGGTATGATATTGAAGCAGAAGGAGGTCTTAAAAGGTATACTTTTATAGTTTTTAAAGGGTTTAGGGGGTAATATTGGGAGTATTGGAATGAATCACGTGTTTCACATGTAAAATGCAGTTCAATTTACAAAAAAATCCAGGTTAAGAAAAAGGCTCTGGAACGGATTAATTTTGTAAGGTGAGTTACCACTGTAGTTTATTCCTAATTTGTCATTTTTTAGCATTAACTTACATTGTCATCACATGAAAGAACACATCTGTTCCAAACATCATTGAATTCCCTCACTGCTTAGCATTTGCCATAAGAATTTATGCTTAAGTCTGTTCCTAATCAATGCTTTGGAATTGAACCCAAAAGCTGCAGCTGTAATGACTTCTTCACCATTTGCTCGTTCTAAATGCCCTAATTTTCCTAGTGCCGTATAAAATGGAATATTTCTACAGTCCTACTAATTTAAATCTTTTTTTTTTCACCAGCCATCTGATGAGGAGGAAATCGTCAACCTCATGATACTCAAAATCTGCAAGGCGTTCGGTATCCAATTTAAGAAGAAATAATGAAGAAAAAACACAAGTCCCTTTTTTATAATTCATAACTTATGACAAAGTTGTTCTGTTTCTGTAGCTGTGAAAAATTTACAAACTGTTCACTGTTTTTTTTTTTTCCTTTAATAAAAATAATAACGGTAATTTCTAAAAGAGATTATTTTAGCTGACTTATTACTTTTTGTGTTTATTAAAATGCTTCCAAACTACCACCATCACAAATAAATTAAAGAACGTATTTTCATGAATAGGCTTTTTACAACAGCAAAAAGTGAATTTCCAAAATCTTTGTACAGTTCTGTGTGCATGTCATCAATAAAGGAGTGTAAATCCTACATATTATAAATAAACTATGAGTGTGAATATGAAAGGCATTATTTGGAGAATTCTACTTTGTAAAAGTGATATAAAGTATGTACAAATGTAAAGCGATAGGTTCAAATATTTGATACTGATCTGAGTCTTCAGGCAGTTGATTGGTCAGTCTCTATGCAGAGCACACAGATTGACCAATCAACTGCCTGAAGACTCGAATTATTTGTTTAAATGAGCAAAGTCAGGTGTGCTGCTGCTTGGTTGAAACAAAAACCTGCATCCACATGGCCCTTTGTGGCATGAGTTTGACACCCCTGCTATAAATGAAGATCCACTATTTTGTAGAAATTATACGCTTTATTTCTTTGTAACAGAATGACAATATGGACCAGATTTGAAATAAGTAATACAGTATGAGTAATTAATCTTTTGTGTGTATCAAACTATTGATTAAGTAATTAGTCATCTAAAACAGCATCTGGACAAAAAGCAATGAGTTTTGTTAATTGCCAGGTGTTGTTGCCTAAGCAGCATATTTCCCGTTTACAAACATTTCTGTAACCTTTGCTGTATGATGAGCCTTTTCAAAGTCTTAAAATAGTAAAAGTAATAAACCTGTTTAATGCTGAAAATTTGGTTGATGATGTGCCGATGCATTGTGGTAAACATGAATGCGAAAACAATTTTTTGTGTTAAAGTCGAGCTGATGCTTAAAAAGAATCCAATTGTGCTTGTGTGCCCATTTTTACCTGCTATGCCTGCCACCGAGAACGATGAGCTCTTCACAAAATAAGCAAAAACTTCATCTGTTTCATAAAGTGCTTTATTTTAATGCAATTTTTCTGATCTTTCATACACAAAGAAGTATGAAGAGCAACAGGGAAATATAAGAAATAGTCCAAGGTGTTACATTTTGGAAAAAATGAACTATATATATATATATATATATATATATATATATATATATATATATATATATATATATATATATATATATACATATATATATATATATATATACATATATACATATATATACATATATACACACACACATCGTACTGGAGAGTATCACAGATGAGGATGTTTTGAGACTTTTCTGAATTTTACAAGACTTTTTCAGGACAGCAAAAAAAAGAGACCATGAGAATCACCTCCTAGTTCTATTCCAAAATGTCACAGGTTTATACCAGGGCCATACTTAATTCCTCTACCAAGTTTCGTATACATTGGTTCTGTAGATGAGCAGTGGTGGCCTAGTGATATAGGTGCTGGATCACTGATCCTAAGGTTGGGGGTTCAAGCCCCACTTACCACAGGTTATCACACCACCACCACCCCCCCCCCCCCAGTGCGGCTAACTGGGTTATCAAAGGCCGGCCATGTCTTTCACTTGTCTATGGTGTGAGGCATGTAAAAGAACCATTGCTGAGTTTCAATAAGAGTAAACTGCAAAACCTTCAATGTGTTTCCACCCTGCGATGGCCTGGCGAGCTGTCCAGGATGTACTCTGCCCTCGCCCAGAGTCGTCGGGGATGGGCGCCAACTTGCCCACGACACTAATTAGGATTAAGTGGTTACAGAAAACGAAAATGATGGTTCTGTAGATTTTGCATAATCCTGCAAACAAACAAACAAATAGATACTGCTAAATACATAACCTCCTCGCCAAGTGGCAGAGGTAATAAATCCTAGAACATAACTCCCTCACTTTGAGGTGATATGCTGTGGTGTACACTTTGCCACATCCTTCATTGCTGCACCGAAACAACTTTTATTTCAAGAAAAAGATTTGAGAAAATATTTTTATACATCCTTTATAAATATTTTGAATGGGAAGTGGGATTTTTGTCGTTACCTTCACATACCTGCACTACATTTTCATTCAAGAGGAAGTGTGTGTCTGCATACATCTTTGTTTCATCAGATTTTACTACATTATTGAGAGATTTATTCTTTCATTCATGTGTTAACTGTATTATTTAAAAGATCATAATCCAGAAAATCCTTCAAGAGTATGTTATCTGAGCAGTGTACTGTTCCAGTACAGTGACAATCCAAGGGTCTAAGATTTCCTCCACAGACAGATCAGACACCGTATCACTTTCCTGAATGACCAGAATTGTCTGTGTGATATCTGACTGCAACATGTGCACTGCGTGCTGAATGAAGGCAGTGGAACTAATGTCTAACTGCACCGCCTGGACCGTAGAAGAATCATACACATCTGAAAAACAGAACACAGATCACACTTACAATGTTGTGGCAAGTGAGTGGGGTATGAACTAGAGTCAGTCATCTTTTAGTGAAATTTTCACTCCTTTTCTGAAAACTACTGTCAAGAAATTCAGCCCCCATCATCTATACCAAGGAGAACTCCGAGTCAAGAAAAGTCTGACCTGTGACTTTACCAATTAAAAGAATTCTGATCGAGAAATTTCTGAGTTATTTTTAAGGAAAAATCTGACTTTGCATCATCTGGCAAACAAGTCCGCATCTGGGTCAGAGTAGAAAAATTCTTACTCAGTATCTGGGAAAATTTTCACCTAGAATTGTGTTAAAAATTCTGATTCAGGGGTGAAAATACTCTGAATGGATAAATTACAACTTAAAATCCGAACACGTTGTTCAAAATGTCTGATTCACTGTTGGGAGATACTCAGACTTGGTTGAAAATTCCCACTCAAAATGTACAAAAATTCCAACTTGAAATTTAGGAAGTTTCAGTCTCAAAAGTGTGGGAAAGTCTGTATACACTGCCCCAGAGGTTTCATGGTACTTGTAGAAAAACAAAGATACAGTGGTTCCTCACCTTACGGAATTAATTCGTTCCAGAGCTTTTTTCGTAACCTGCATTTTTCGTAAGTTGAACCACATTTTACATGTAAAACGCGTGATTCCTTCCAAGGCTCCCAATACTACCCCTAAACCCTTTAAAAACTATAAAAGCATACCTTTTAAGAGCTCCTTCTGCTTCAATATCATACCGATGGTAGATGGGTTTGGCCATATTCCTTCATGATATCGCTCGAGCCCATTTCTTCTTCTTACTTACACCGGAAATCACACACGTGTGTGTGTGTGTGTGTGTGTGTGTGTGTATGCGCATGTGTGTATGCGCATGTGTGTATGCACGTGTGTGTGTGTGTGTGTGTGTGTGTGTGTGTGTGTGTGTGCGCGTGTGTTGACCATGTCTTCTTAGCAGAGTTATAATCTTACAAATGTTTATGGAATGTTCAAGAAATAAAGCATAAAACAACAGTAACTCTGTCCTTTACACGAAAAAAGCATCATGATGGATTCATCTCTATAATAGGCAATGGGAGGTAGGTGTGTCATTCCTCCAAGGCAATGGGATCCCTGTCCAAGATGGCGTCAGGTGGACCTGTCCAAGATAGCACTTGAGTGAAGGCGACATGAATGACAGCTCAGTTGTTAGCCAATGGGAGGCCAGCGGGACGGGATGTTTGAACGTCATTGATGGGAGAGCAGCTCATGCATTGTCTAAATGTTTGAATGGCGTGTTTGAATTTTTAAGATGGCGCTTTCGTAACGTGAACTTGTTTCGTATCCTGAGACAAAAATTTTAGGAAAATGCTTTTCATAACCTGAATTTTTCATTTGGTGAGACT
Organism: Plotosus lineatus; assembly: GCA_024760905.1. NCBI lineage: Eukaryota > Metazoa > Chordata > Actinopteri > Siluriformes > Plotosidae > Plotosus > Plotosus lineatus. Next base: position 13,526,641 of record CM045751.1, read on the forward strand.
TTTGTAAGGTACCAATGTCAAGGACTTGTCATCCAGGAAAATTATTTTGAGGAAAAATTGGTCCGTCTGAAAAGTCTAACTCGGCATCTAATCTGATTCGGAAAAATACCTTTTGGTACAGGATGTATGTAAGCAGTGTTTCCATCTTCTATGTGAATTGTCTGTCCAGCCTCCAGACTCAGGCTCTCACCTTCCACAACATCACCAGTCGTAGCATTTGACCATCCATTTGGCTCATCTAGAAACAGAAAAAAAGGAAATTTACAGACATTAGGAAGAATATTAAACAATTACAGATATGTATACAAATTTAAAAGCTGTATGTTACATATACACCTCCATTTTGTACAGGGATAGGCTGAATGTAAGGAGTAGCGCCATCATCCAGCTGGATAACCTGCCCCTCCAATATACTCTGATCTTGGGCAAAAAGGAAAACAGTGGAATTCAGACACATTTTCTGGTTCATACGTCTTCAGTATCCCAACCTAAATCTGAGAATACTTCAGTACCTTGAATATCACATTGAGCATATGCAGTCAAGCCATCTGCGAGAGTTACAGCCTCCAAGCTATCCGTGTATTGATTATCTGGGGGGGGGTGAAATCAAAAAGGAGTCACAGAGCTCAGTCAGAAAAGATATACTCAAGTGTCTACTGACCTGAAATATCACTGAGGTCCAGTGTGAGCATTGCTTTGTCCATGTAGGAATTCCACTCCAGCCTGGTTTACTGTAGCCAGCAGCATGGCTGCAAGTAATAAGTCAAAATAAAAGCAAACTTGATAAACAAACAGCTTGCTAATGATAAAGAACATAATCAACTGCAAAAATACTGAGCTGCACTATTACGTGTATACGTGTGTGTGTGTATATATATATATATATATATATATATATATATATAGAGAGAGAGAGAGAGAGAGAGAGAGAGAGACAGAGAGAGAGAGGGAGAGAGAGGATTTTCTGAGTAGATCCTCCCGTAGGAGAGTGCTCAATACTATTTGGTAGAGCAAATAACAAAAATAAAAGGACAGGACAAAGACTTTCTATTGAAACTCCATTAATCACTACAGATCTGTTTCTAGGGGTTGTGAAACCATCCTCTCTCTTCAGGTGATTATAGAAGATATTCTTATAAATATCCTGTCCTTTTATTTTTGTTTTATATATATATATATATATATATATATATATATATATATATACTGTATATTTATATTTATATTTATATATATATATATATATATATATATACTTATTATATATATATATATATATATATATATATATAGATATATATGTGTGTGTGGGGGTGTGTGTGTGTGTGAATAGATAGATGTTTTAGTGTTATCTCTAACACTTAGTATATATATATATATACTTGTACTATATATATAGATATATATGTGTGTGTGTGTGTGTGTGTGTGTGTGTGTGTGTGTGTGTGTGTGTGTGTGTGAATAGATAGATGTTTTAGTGTTATCTCTGACACTTAGTATTTCAAGCAATGATTTCAACGATGTCTTTTTCTAAATAGCAGTTTTGTGATCTCACGTTGCTATAGTTACCAATATGCACCATGCTAACGAAATCCAGGACCTTATAACAGGTAACCACATCTGTCCACTTTAATTCATATTCTGACAAAAACAACTGCATTAAAACACACTTAATGTTAATGGCTCGACTGTGTTTTCTGTGGGTTTTCCTTAGTGACATTCTGCTTGCATTTACATCAGCATGTCACAACAAGAAGTGTATAAACCTCCGCCAAGTTTAATTTCGCATAAGTCAAAATATGAGCCATCTCACAATGTTCAAGAAGTCCTCAAACTACTTCAGTAACAACTAAATTAAGCTACATGTCGTACATACCGGCAACTACAATTTAAAAAGTTGAATTCCTTTGATGGAGAAGAATTTCTAATTATCTATAAAACTTTACTTCATTATAGCTAAGAAAGACTTTATGTAAACACAAGTTTTGAGTTAATAGATTAAATTTTGAAGGTATAAGTTTCTGAAGTTGTTAAAAAGATTTCCCAAGTTGACTTTAAATTTCTGCCCAATAATCTATTCAACTTACCCACAAGTGTGAATGTTAGTGTGAGTAGTGGTTTGTTGTTAGTCCTTTAATAGCCTGGTGACCTGTTCAGGACAACCCCACTTCTCGTCCAAAGTCATCTCTGACTGGCTCAGGGTTCCCCCAAGACTCTGATGGCTAAATGGAATAGATATGGATGAATGTCTGGTCTAATCATAAAGATCATCATTTCTGTAATCGCATAATCCTAATTCGGGTCACGGGGAGGCTGGCACCCATCCCAGCCGACTGCAGGCGAGGGCAGAGTACACCCTGGAAAGCTTGCCAGGCCATCACAGGGCAGAAACACGCTGACGGCTTTGCAGCCTACTCTTGTTGAAAGTCAGCAATGGTTCTTTTACAGCCTCACACCGTAGACAGTGACATGGGGGGAGGCAATGACAGCGATCCAGCACCCTATACCACTAGGCCACCACTGCCCTAATCATAAGGATAATCAACAATATCAAACATAGCCTATAATTTGTACAGTGTAAAAACAATTCATTCAAACAAACAAATAAACAAGCAAAGACGTAGCAAATTAATAAATGGATAAATAAATAAATATATTTGCATAAAAGAGCAAATAAATCTGCATTTTATGAAACAAAGAAAAATCTATGTCAGATAAATGTGAAATTCTTACACACACACACACCCGCCTGGATCAGAATTTCCAACTATTATATATATTTTGTAACCAAACAAAACATTGCTTTACCCATTTATCTTTGTTTATTTACGACTGAGCATGCTTTTACTTCTGCATTATTATGGCATCATAAACAGATGATTCAGAGACACAATGTGCATCCATTAGACATACAGTACAATAGAGAATCAGCCCCTTGTTGGAGAGGTGATCATTCAAAGACAATAATCATCCTTTTTGGAACTGACGTCACTGTTGCCTTTATAAAAAAGCAGAAACAATGCGCTGCCAATTTTAGTGTCCAGGAGACAAGGTGAAGATGGAACGATATTTTCTGTCTGCTTTGCTATTTATGCTGGTCCTAAATGTCGCCACAGTCTATGGTCAATTGTATCCAGACACTGTTTTCTGCTGGCAGAACCAAACTTTTAATGGTTCTTGCTATGAGTTTGTTACCCAGCAACTGAGCTTTGATGATGCTGAGGCTGTGTGTGAAAGTAATGGTGGACATTTAGCCTTCATCTTCAATGAAGAAACACAGCAGTTTCTGGAGCGACATCTGCAACCAGATCACAAGTGGTGGATAGGGTTAGCATCTGAATATTTCAGCCTGAGCTTGCCCTTTTTTAATGGTAAGATGTTTTCATAATTCTGGATGTATGCAGCCAGTTGTAGTGATTCTACCGTGTAATGTATTGTTATGTTACTGTGACTAATCTTGATTTCGTATTATCAACCGGTCATATTTCACATAGGTATTGTATTTAGTTTATATGACGTGGGAAAGGTACAAATTTGATCGGTTTAGTAAATCAGAATAATAGGCATTAGTGCGAGGCTTATGTAGGTGACATTATGTGTACATGCAGAATATCTAACAGCGATTTTGCAAAAGAAGGGCGACAGCGATGAGCCAAAATTTACTTAAAAGTTTCTTAAAATGTTGTTACTCACCTCAGGATGTGTGAATATTTCTGAATAATCCCTTCAGAATTGGAACTAGCAATATATAACTCTTCTTTGGTGAATGTTTCTTATATATTCAGAAATGCAATACTATTACAATAAATGGTATAAAGCGCAGTACCAATGGGAAAATTCCAATAACTACGAGAATTAATAATTAATAAATATGTTGCAGTAAAGTGGAAGAGTTTAAGCATCTTGGGGTCTTGTTCACGAGTGAGGGAAGGATGGAGCGGGGGATCGACAGACGGATCGTTTCAGCCTTTGCTGTTAAGCGGAGCCTGTATCGGTCCGTCGTGGTGAAGAGGTCTGGTCAGAATGCCTCCCGAACGCTTCCATGGTGGGGTGTTTCGGGCATGTCCAACTGGGAAGAGACCTCGGGGTCGACCTAGAACATGCTGGAGGGACTATGTCTCTTGGCTTGTCTGGGAATGCCTCGTTGTGTCCCCAACCCCCCCCCCAGGAGTGCTGGAGCTGCCTCTATTAATATGTGTCCGAGTCTGGTTTTGTTTTTACCGCCATTGTGATTTCTTCTTTTATTTGTATTATTTATTCATTTAAGATTCATTTAACATTAATTTCAAATCTATTTGTCTACCTGAATTAGATTGTGTCTGTGGGATGGGTGTTTCCTTTTTTAGTATTTATTTGGGGTTGTTTTTGTTTGTTTTGTTTTCACTATCCGATTATGCAAGTTAGTGATATATTGAGTTTATTTTATTTGAATAGGGCTTTTTACAATTGACATTGTTGCAAAGCAACTTTACACAGTAAAATAGGAGTTGATTAAGTATAAAAGAATTTAAACGTTTACCCCAACCCCTACACATCCCTTATGGACGAGCCTGCGACGACCGTGGCAAAGAAAAACTCCCTCAGTTGATGCGAGAAAGAAACCTTGAGAGGAACCAGGCGCAAAAGGGAAACCTATCCTCATTTGGGTGAATATAGAACAGCCAATCAGCATCAACCCAGTGACATGGCATCCATGTTGGGTTGCTTGGTGGACAGACGCTGGACAGAACATGGGACAAATATCCACATTGTATTCAGTGACTGTGGTGCTGTGCTTAGTAGCGCAACTAAAAATCTGTCTGAATTTAATAATAAGCTAAATCAATATGTTTGTCAACACGTTAATTATTGATCCAAATATTTGAATTTGTTCGCAGAGTCTGTGAAATTTATATTACAGTACAATTAATGGCGTCATGACCACACACAAACGATCTAGAACTAAAGCAAATCTAAATACAACGGGATATATTTACTGTATAATTATATTGGATACACAAACAGAATAAAAACTCAACAAAGAATGAAAGTAAAAAGTTTAGTTTGGAAACAAAATTCAGGTTTTGTAATCTGAGTAAAAACTTCTTTATGCATGCAATGCCTGAACTGGATCCCATCGTATATGTAACACAAGTAATTGTATTCACAATTATAAGACATTCTACATAAACCTTCATTTAATAATTTCAGTTCAATTCAATTTACCTGCACTTTTAATAATTAATATTCTCACAAGCAAGGGCAGTGGTGGTCCAGGGATGAGGGCGCAGGATCGCTGATCCTAAGGTTGGGGGTTCGAGTCCCCACAAGGTTGTCACTGTCCTCCCAGGACATGGCAGGCCATGTCTCTCACTGTCTATTGTGAGAGGTTCATGTAAAAGAACCATTGCTGACTTTCGTAAAGAGTAGGCTGCAAATCCGTCATCGTGTTTCTACGACCTGGAGAGGGATGGGCTCCGCCAGGCCAAATCAGCCCAAGCCTCACCATGAAGGCGCCCCAACGACATCCTCGGATGTTAAGGGATGAGTGAAGAAGATTCTCACAAGCAGCTTTAATGAGATTTTAAAACGAAAAGGTTTTTGCCAGTGCAGCTCAATAGTACAGTGGTTAACACACTCGCCTCACAGTTGGGCTCGGGTGTTTCTGCTTGGAGTGTGCATGTTCTCTATGTGCTGGCGTGGGATTACTTTGGGTACTACAATTTCGTCCCACAGTCCAAAAAATGCACCTTAGGCTAAATGGCAGTTCCAGATTGTCCATAAACGTGAGTGTGAATGGTTGTATGTGTATTGGCCCTGCAATTGTCCTGCAAGCATTGTCTTGCATGGTGTGTCATGTCTTCTAACAGTGTTGGCAGAGATTGGCTCCAGTGTTCCCTTGACCCTAATGGGATTAAGAGGTTTGGCAAATGAGAGAGGCAACTACGTCTCATTTTTACAAGGTTTGATGTTGAGTTTTAAACATAGAATTAGCAAAAACACAAAAATGGGTGGGGGCAGTGGTGGTCTAGTGGTATAAGGCACCAGATCGCTGATCCAAAGGTTGGAGGTTCGAGTCCCACTCTCCACAAGGTTGTCACTGTCCTCCCAGTGCAGCTAACTGGGTTATCAAAGGCCGGCCATGTCTCTCACTGTCTATGGTGTGAGGCATGTAAAAGAACCATTGCTGACTTTCGTAAGGAGTAGGCTGCAAAGCCGTCAGCGTGTTTCCGCCCTGCGATGGCCTGGCGAACTGTCCAGGGTGTACTCTGCCCTCGCCTTGAGTTGGCTGGGATGGGCACCAGCCTCCCCGTGACCCTAATTAGGATGAAGCGGTTACAGAAAATGAACTGAACTGAACAAAAATGGGTAACAAGAATTCATGCTAATGTCATGAGGACATTAATGATACCTACGCATCCATTCTTTAGACAGCTTATCTGTTAGGGTTGCGCGGGAAGCTGGAGCCACTCTCAACTGACTTCAGGTGTGAGGCGGGTTTAAACCACAAATAAGTTGCCAGTCTATCACAGGACTAACACACAAACAGCCATTCACACTCATATTCACTTCTCTTGGCAATTTAGTGCTTTTGGACTGTGAGAGGAAATCTGAGTGGCTTGGAGGGAACCCCAACACACAAGCACAAGGAGGACATGGAAACTTAACACAAACATGCCCTTGATTGCGATTCAAAAACTTAACCTTCTTACTGTGAGTTGACAGTGATAATCACTGAGCTACCATCCTGCACAATATTATAATGTTTTGTTTTTGGGTTTTTTTGTAATAATTATAATTAATAATTGAAGTCTGTAGTTTGTGTAACAGTGGTGTACATTCAAAGTGGCCCCATGAATCAATATCAATACCTCAATAATATTTGAAAATAAAGTACAAAAGAGATGAGCACAAGTCCAAGATCTGCTATAGTAAACAGATGTGATGTACCTTTCTTAATTTTCTTTATTATTTCTTTATTAGGGGCAGCTATAGTGTAATGGTAAGGCAAGCTGCTTTTTGATCGAAAGGTTGCTGGTTCGAATCTCAAAGCATCAAGAAAAATGTGTGGTGGTAGGGGAAGTGAGCTGCGCCCTCCCTTCCTCCACCTTCATGCACTTGAGCCGGACACTTAAGCCCAACTGCTCTCCGAGTGCCATAATGTATGTGGCAGCTAACAGTTCCAATTGTGTGCGGTCACTGTTTACATGTTGGGGCCGGTGGTGTCGTGGTTAGAGAGCTGGGCTCGTGATCGGGAGGTTGTGAGTTCAAATCCCACTGAGACCCCCACTGTGCTAAGACCCCTGGGCGAGGTCTCAACCACAAGTGTGCCTCTGTTCACCCAGCAGTATAAATGGGTACCAGTAAAAATATACTGGGACGGTAACCTGCGATGGACTAGCGTCCCATCCAGGGGGAGTTGAACTCCTGGTCGCATCACGCTACGGAAACCATGGATAAGCACCGGCCTGATGAGCCACTTGGCTCAGGTGTAAAAACCCAATAGACTTACTTTACCTTACTGTTTACATGTATACAGTATAGCAAAGAAATAAAAATAAATTATGTACAATGTGTTTGGTCACTACCGGGCAGTGGTGGCCTGATGGTAAAGGTGCTGGATCGCTGATCCCAAGGTTAGGGGTTCAAGCCCCACTCTCAACAGGTTGTCAGCGTGTTTCCGCCCTACAATGGCCTGGGAGCTGTCCAAGGTGTACTCTGCGCTCGCTTGGAATCAACTGGGATGGGCTCCTAGCCAGGAGTTGGCTGGGATGGGCACCAGCCTCCGCACCACCCTAATGAGGATTAAGCAGTTACAGAAAATGAACTATGATGAACGTGTTTGGTCACTCTGGATTTGGACGTGGACCAACTTCATTGTGTAACAATAATATTAGCAAGTTGCAATTAAGTTTACTTTGCACTTTTTATAATCTGTAACGTCCTTCCAAGCATGAAATGTTTCTGAGTAACATATGAAAACAATAATGCTGTATATGAGTATTATCAGGATCAGAATCAGAATACATCATAGGTCCCAGAGGAAATTGTGTTGTAATGGTTACACTGTTTTCAGGACTAGTTATATTCCTAACTGAGACTGGAAATAATGGAAATGTTGTATTTATAGAGTCGTTGATCTGGCTGAATGGATCAGAACTGGATTACACTAACTTTGTCTGGAATGTTGGGGAGGGCCTGTTTGGCAATGTTTGTGGCTTCATCACCAATGGATCAGATTTTTACTGGAACGTAACCAGTAACTGCGACCAGGAGTTTTTCTTTGTCTGCGAGTTTGGTGAGTACCTTTATTTTTAAATTTTATTTATTGACAAAAAATTAAATTAGGAAAGAAAAACAATCAATGTGGAGACCTGAAGGTTTTGTGTGGGAAGACAATATTGGAGTTTAAATGGATTGTAAAAGAAAATGGAATTTTCAAAAACATGGACAAATAGCACTCAGCGAGGCTATGCCTCTAGACTTTCCGAAATAGGGGTACGTACAGTAAGAGTGAATTTCTGTCCTTTAATGTACAACCTACATTTATGTACCACCAAGTGCTCGTTATTGGTTTTCAAGGCAACTATGTACTGTATACATCTACAGCAACAGAAAGGTGCAGATCTGCTCCACAGAAGTATATAAATGGTACAAATACTCAGTAATTCTCGAGGTTATGGCACCATCAATGAGCTGTATAGTCCAAAAATATATATACAATACAGTACTTGATATTTATGAGAGTTTGGTTGTGTGGGACACATACAGATATCTTAAACTTAATTTTAAAGGATTCATGTGGATGTTCAATATTTCTCTCACGGTTGCTAACTCGGAATATGCCCAAAAGTCACACTAAGAATTTCACTTAAATTCAGTTGGAAAAAAATTAAGACCATTCAACTGACTAAGAAATCAATACTAGCAATATTCTATACTGGCGGAGTTAAAAATTAATTTGTCTGCATCTTGATGAATTTGTAGTCCATTAAACATTAGAATAATATTTTATGGCATTAACATATCTGTATCTGTATGTCTTAATTCTCAAAATATTCATATCTGTATTCAGATTTGAATCCCAACATCAACTCCACCCTTAAAAGATGTGTTTAGAACTTTAATACAGTACTGACCATTGATCTTTTGTTGATACACATCCAGGAAATTTTCGAACAAATTTAATTTGTTCTATTTTCCAAATATTAACAGATTAGTAGCCCATCTGAATGTTTAATCAGTCTGTTGTTTGGGGGCATGGAGCATGTAAATGGACTTTGAAGAAAAATAAAACTTTGTTTCTCATGCACAAAGGAACTATAAACTGCCGTTTCATCCATTCATTCAAATTCATCCAAAATCAGTCGGCTTGAAGTGCAGAGCTTACTTGATGTATCTTTGTATGAAAATAAAACATCATATAAATCTTGTGGGGGTTTTTTTATGTTCCCTGGAACAGTTATTCTTTTCAAAGTTTGCTGAATGTCAATGAATTGAATAGTCCTGTTTACTGACATTCACTTCAAGCCTTCCAGTCTGTCCTGTTACATAGGAACCTATGTATATTTTCATCATCAGGTCTTTTTTACTTACATTTTCAAGATTGCAATTTGCAAAAAAATTGATTTGATTGCATGAAATTGTGAGGAAAGACATGGATTTGTCAGTTTACAGATATTAAACTAACAAATCAGACATAAACCAGCAAACGTCACAATAAAATAAAACACACACATATGTATGTATATATGTATGTATGTATGTATGTATGTATGTATGTGGCGGCACGGTGGCGTAGTGGTTAGCACGTCCGCCTCACAGCAAGAAGGCCCGGGTTCGATTCCCGGCCTGGGCGTTTCTGTGTGGAGTTTGCATGTTCTCCCCGTGCTTGTGCGGGTTTCCTCCGGGTGCTCCGGTTTCCCCCGCAATCCAAAGACGTGCACTGTAGGTTAATTGGCCGTTCTAAATTGACCGTAGTTTCTCTCCTGCAGCGGCACTGGAACCCAGTCGTATCGGCACTTGCCTTTCCATTGGATCCTTCCGGTGGCGCTGAGACAGGGGGGGACTTGCTGCTTGGGTAACAGCCTGTCCCTCATTACTCCCTACCCAGGCTCTGTGCACTGGGGAGTATCACCAGTCAGGATACTGGCCAGAGCGCAGCCATAGTCCTTCGGGACTGACGGAGGCCTACGCTATGTATGTATGTATGTATGTATGTATGCGGCTTTAGTCGTCAATGGGCCGTTGACGTCACTCTTCCCTGGCCTTTCTTTCCTCTACCATCAATTTCGTCTTCAACAGATGTCAGCACCAGGGTCTACTGTCTTCTTTTCCAGTTGCCGTACCTCCTGATCTATTGCTTTTGGACTTCACACAACATTCTTTTATCTTCCCTCAGTCCAATTTGTTGACACACCCACTCATTAATTCTTTTCTCTGTCCGCTTCACTCTCCGCACTCTTCTTCACAGCCACATCTCAAAGGAATTGATCATGTTCTCCTCCTGTTTTCTGATAGTCCACGTTTCATTTGCATACACAGCAACATTCCATATGAGAACTTCAGCCAGCTTGATTTTGAGGTTTGTTGTTAAATCGCCAGACGTCCGCATATCTGCCATGTTGTTGGTGACAGACTTCGCCTGGCCAATACTGCACTTGATGTTGGTGCTGCTGTCTCAATCTTAAGTGACAGATGAGCATAGAAACTTCACTTTCTTCACTTGTTGTTGTTTTGTGTGTGTGTGTGTGTGTGTGTGTGTGTGTGTGTGTGTGTGTGTGTGTGCCCCACACACACACACACACACACACACACACACACACACACACACACACACACACAAAGATTATATGGTGTATGCAAGCTTATATTAATTTTGGGTTTAATAGATGCACTTTATTGCAAGTCCTGTCCCTTTTTTCAGAGTTTGGACATGTTCTATCCTGTTTGGACAATACCACTGTGCTGAGATGTGATATTGGTGAAGAAATAAATATTACTGAGAGCTTCTATGGCAGGAATACGGTACACTACTGTAAATCCAACCATTCTTATTTCAACACATCTGTACAGGACATGTGCACCTGGGTGAATGTGACGGATGTGGTGGCAGGTATGTTGTTTTCATCCAAGTTTCAAGACAGCAATAAGTTAAGAATAAGAGAAAGTTAAATAAACCAATTTCAGAAAGAAGGATTATAAATCTTTCTTAATCTTTATTCGGGTGGTTACCATAACCCTTTTTTCAGCAATAGCTCTTTTACACGCCTCACACCGTAGACAGTGAGAGACATAGCCGGCCTTTGATAACCCAGTTAGCTGCACCGGGGGGGTGGGGACAGCAGTGACAACCTACTGAGAGTGCGGCTTGAACCGCCAACTTTAGGATTAGTAATCCAGCACCTTACAACCAGGCAACCGCTGCCCCCTGTTTCATTCATTCATTTTCTGAATCACTTAATCCTAATTTGGATTGTGGGGAGACTGGCACCAATCTCAGCCAACTCTGGGTGAGGGTGGGGTATACCCTGGACAGCTGGCCAGGCCATTGCAGTACCGACTGTGTGTTACTTTTATTATTTTTAAGGGTAAAGCAGTGATATCTCTCTTTCACGATTTTAGAATTGATGTTTATGCAGTTGGATTGAATTACATTCAGAGTACATAGATTACTCTAAACAAACATGGACATAATACAAAATTTAAAAGGTTTATCATTATTCATCAGGGCAGATGTCATCTATTTTAAAAAAAAGTGAGATACATCCACAGTCTGAACAAAAATAATGGGCCATATTTCCACCTCCAGTATCAAGAGCAGGGATGAACTGAAAACAGTGAAAATTAAATATCAAATATTTGCCTTTAGACTGTCATTGTGTCTCTGAGCAAGCGATAATGAATGATGCATTGTTTTTTATAGTATTCATTTGGTTTACATATTGTCATATCATGTGTGCACTGAACGCTCATAATGTGACTAGGGATAATGCAATGATGACATCTCATTGTAAGTCTGTTTGATTCATAGACCTCTGCGATGGTTATGAAATTTGCGAGGTTCCAGCAAATTCCTCACTCTATGGAGAACCTTGTCCAGAGCTGGGAAGTTATTTGTCTATAAGATATCACTGCAATGGTTAGTTTTATTTGCTTTTTGTACGATATAGAAGCATACATGCATATTATTTATTTTGTCCAGAAATATTTGCTGTGTCTAAAGAAATTATAATATACATAAATAATCATAATAATAATTCATTCATTCATTTTCTGAACCACTTAATCCTAATTTTGGTCACAGGGAGGCTGACGTCTATCTCAGCTGACTCTGGGCGAGGACAGAGTACACTCTGAGACAGTGAGAGATATGGCCGGCCTTTAATAACCCAGTTAGCTGCACCGGGGGGGGGGGACAGGGGACAGCACTGACAACCCGCTGACAGTGGGGCTTGAACCCCCAACCTTGGGATGCAAATGCAAAGCGCCTTTTCATAAAAACGTTCAATTGTGCTCATTATAAATACAAATTGTATTCATAAGGCATAACAGGCAATGTGTTATGTGTTTTTCCATTTCTCCTAAAAATTCCCAGGCAATATCTCAAGACAGACTTTACCAATCCAATCAAAATCTGCATACTTACTCCTTATAGGGTATGTCTAGAAGGGTATTGGTTTTCAGATTTGCCTCCACAAATTTATGAACATTTAAAATTTCCATGAAGCATAACATAATTCCTAATGTGGAGTCATGACCCCATAGGGAACCCATATTAATAGTATTAAAATATGAATGGGATGCATAACAAGACCCTTTAATACGTTTAACAATACCTTTAACAAAGGTCAGATAACACAGAGGCTCATCTTGTGAGGGTAAAAGCACATGGCAAAATAATTATAGTAAACCTGTCGGCAAATCCAATGATAGTGGTCAAATGTCATGGAGAAAAGAAACCCATCTGGGGTAACATGAAATTCAGGTTTAATCGAACAGAGGCATTGACACAGGTTGCTTTCTCAAGAAAAGCTATTTGTTTACCTGAAGATTATGTGATCTTACATTATTCATGTTTAAATCGTTTTTGCATGATACATGTTTTGCATGATACATGTTTGCATGATACATGTCTTGTTTTCTCAAATTAATTCAGGCTCAGGGGGTAGTTCAGGCTCAGGGGGCAATTCAGGCCCAGGATCTAATTCAGGCTCAGGATCTTATTCAGGCTCAGGATCTAATTCAGACTCAGGATCTAACTCAGGCTCAGGGGCTAATTCAAGCCCTTCACAAGGAACCAGTGGATCCCAACAAGTAAATTCAAATGCTCCACAGGTAGCTAATAAATGATAAAATAATAATAATAATAATAATTTACTGATAATGTTTTCACTTTACAAAATGTGTTATTTCTTTTCTGACTTTCCAACATGTATGTTGCATGTTTAAAAGTCTGAGCCAGTGGAATGCAAATGCACAGATCTAAAGGAGAGCAACCCAGGTGATGTTGAAATCCAGTAAGTACTTTGGCCTATAGTTTATCCATAAGGTCTACCCTTGTTCTTCTTTTTTGCTTTCGTGATGTATTCATAATGCACAGTGGGTATGGAAACACACACACACACACACACACACACACACACACACACACACACACACACACACACACACACACACACACACACACACACACACACACACACACACACAGACACACGAAAAAAATTATAGTTTTTTTCCAGCTGTAGTTACTCAATACAACTTCTATCAGCCAAGTGAAAGGTAGAATAGTAACAGTTCAAAAAATCCAGAATCACCAAGTTGCTATGTTGATAGTTAAAAGATCACGCCCTAGGTTAGTATGAAGCCATTATTTAGATTAACTGTACAACATCTCCCCACTTATCTTCATAAAACTGTTCAAGTTCAGTCAGATTGGGATATGGATTGCAATATTCAAGTAATTTAAATGGGAATTAAATCTGGGCTCTGATGTTATAACCATCTTCCTATTGATAATGTTCTGAAAGAGAGCAGCAGGTTTTGTCCCAAGAATTTGACAGTATTTTGCTTCTTATCACTTTTCCTTCTTTCTTGACAAGTGCCACAGTCCCCACTGCAGAAAAACACACCACAACTGGATGCTACCACCCCCATGCTTTACTGGAGTTATTGTGCTCTGAGATGGTGAGCTGTATTGGCCTTCCACTAGATATGCCATTTGGCATTGAGGCCAAAAAGTTGATTTTGGTCTCATCTGATCATAATACCTATTTCCGCTTGGCCTAATAATCATCAGGGTGACATAATGTGGCCTTTGTTGACAAAAGGCTTTTTATTCATGCAACACTTCTTTACAAGTTACATTTGTGATATTGTCATGAATAACTGCTTCAATGTTGGCATAGACCCAATGTCTCGCTATCCTGTTTTTACTTCATTTTCATATCACAGGGATAAAATAGTTATTTTATTTTCTGTAACCGCTTAATCCTAATTAGGGTCGTGGGGAGGCTGGCACCCATCCCAGCCGGCTCTGGGTGAGGGCAGAGTACACCCTGGATAGCTCGCCAGGCCATCGCAGGGCAGAAACACGCCGACGGCTTTGCGGCTACTCTTGTCGAAAGTCAGCAATGGTTCTTTTACATGAACCTCACACCATAGACAGTGAGAGACACGGCCGGCTTTTGATAACCCAGTTAGCTGCACTGTGGGGACAGTGATGACCCGTGGAGAGTGGGGCTTGGATAAAATAGTAGTGTACAGTATTTCATTTTTTATAGCTTCCCATGCGGCATAATTCTTTGATTTTTTTTTTTTCAGGTGTATTGAAAACTGTGGGGAATCAGATGTCAAGAATAATATCACTCTAAAATTAAGCCCGACTATCACAGATGTTGGTTGGTATTATGTACAGAACAACGGTCCAGTAAGTTGTTAACTTAGAAACATAATTGCTTGATGACCTTCATAATGAAATTATTACTGAAATGTGTAAAATTATTTATTATAAAAAAATATCATAGAGTGTAGTTTTTCAAACATTTCTGCAAATCTCTACAGTTAAAGGAAATTGGTCGCAAAATTAATTTTTTTAATGGTTGTTGATTCAATTACTAAATCAAATGACAAAGATGCTTGAGGTGCTTTTCTATTTTTTATACTTTTAATCCCACAAAAGAAATTCTTGTTTCTGCATTTAACCCATCCAAAGTGAGTACACACACTCAGAACAGTGGGCTGCCACACATTGGGAACCCAGTGAGCAGTTGGGAGCCAGGTACCTTGCTCATGGGCATTTCAGATGATGCAACTCCTGCCTCACACAGTTTTTTCCTGCTGGTTCTGGAACTTTTTGGTCCGAAACCAGATTTTCGAACAATTAGACCATGGCTGCCTTCTTAGACACAGGTGCCTTAATACAGCTGCATTGACAATAGTTTTAATTAACTAAACAAGTGTTTCCCTATTAAGCCAAATCAAAAGATGCATACCAAAGAAAGAATTATTTATGGAATGGGGCCTGACCCCGAGTGGGTAGGTTGTCTGTAGCACATGTGCAGTGCACGATTTCTGTGCCACATATGTGCAGTCCACAATTTCTGTGGGACAAAGGCAAATGAGCGATGGTACTTTGTTCTAGTGTGCTGTGCTATGATGGGGTGACTAAGGCATGGTTTGACGTGTTCGTTGCTCATGCAAGTTTAAGGCAACCACTTTTCTTTCGATCAGGGGTCTTCAATCTTATCCACAAAGGGCCAGTGTGGGTGCAGGTTTTCACTTCAACCAAACAGTAGCCACACCTTCCACCTGTTTCCACCAATCACTGATCATCAAAAGAATAGAAAAGAAAAACTAGATTGGACATTACTGTTTCAATTCTGAAGTGGGGCCATCTTGGTGAGACCACCTTGCTTTAAGACTGAAAGCAAGGTGATCTCACCAAGATGGCCCCACTTCAGAATTGAAACAGTAATGTCCAATCTAATTTTTTTTTTTTTTTTTTTTTTTTTTTTTTTGGGGGTTCTTTTCTTTTCTTTTGATGATCAGTGATTGGTAGAAACAGGTGGAAGGTGTGGTTACTGTTTGGTTAAAGTGAAAATTTGCACCCACACCGGCCCTTTGTAGATAAGATTGGAGACCCCTGCTTTAGATGCTTTGGTATTTCTACACTGTATACAGTAATATATACTGATATTTACATAATTGTACTTGTATTTTTTATGTTTTATAGAGCTTGTTTGTATGTGGAAAAGAAGGAAGTGGAGGTCAGATTAAGCTGAGTAAAAAGCTTGGAAATTATTCCACTTTTACTGTTTCGAGGGAACTAATGGAGACCCTTAATACTGAGATCACTATTGTAGCAGAAGGTACAAAGTTGTTGTTGTTGGGTTTTTTTTTTTTTGGGGGGGGGGGTTGTGTGTGTGTGTGTGTTAATCTCTTATTATTATTGTTATTATTGTTATCATTACAAGCAACTATTCATTTTCTGTTACCTAAAGGGACTAACAACCAAGAGCTTGGTTATGACTGCTATACAATCAAACTCCCAGAAGAAAATGAAAACTCACCCAATTCTGGCGTCACCCTAGCTCCTACATATACAACAGCGCTGCTTACATCCAAGTCAACCATAACATTCCTTACAACCACAACACCTCCATATACAACAGAACTACTTACAACCAAGTCGAACATTACAGTCCTTACCACCACAACACCTCCATATACAACAGAACTACTTACAACCAAGTCGAACATTACAGTTCTTCCCACCCCAACACCTCCATATACAACAGAACTACTTACAACCAAGTCGAACATTACAGTCCTTCCCACCCCAACACCTCCATATACAACAGAACTACTTACAACCAAGTCGAACATTACAGTCCTTCCCACCCCAACACCTCCATATACAACAGAACTACTTACAACCAACTCGAACATTACAGTCCTTACCACCACAACATCTCCATATACAATAGAACTACTCACAACCAAGTCGAACATTACAGTCCTTCCCACCCCAACACCTCCATATACAACAGAACTACTTATAACCAAGTCGAACATTACAGTCCTTCCCACCCCAACATCTCCATATACAACAGAACTACTTACAACCAACTCGAACATTACAGTCCTTACCACCACAACATCTCCATATACAATAGAACTACTCACAACCAAGTCGAACATTACAGTCCTTCCCACCCCAACACCTCCATATACAACAGCCCTGCCTACACCCATCTGTCATATTTGCCCACAAGAAGGGTATATATACACTCCCTTCACCATCACCTGTGACAGAAACTCAGCTTTTTGTTGTGGGTACTGCTCATTACATGTAAAAACCTCTAAAGGTGAGTCTATACATCATTCTTTTTATTACAGGTTAAAGACCAGTTATTTCTCTCCTAAGAATTCCATGTCATTTTGTCCTATTTTTGCAGGTGATTATGTGTATTATGGCGATCAGGAGGTTATGCCAAACTTGTTTTTTCCTCAGGATACAACGGGGATAAAAGTCATTATTAAAAATGCTGCTAGTGAGGAAATCAGCACTACACTTCAATTTCATGTCAGTCTATAAGTAATGTTTTTTTAGTATTAATATATTTATTCATGTTTGTTTAGTGCCAAAAAAATTTTGAACCTTAATAAAACTCGAATGCTATGGGAACGTTTTGAAAAATACAATACTGTAAATTCTTTATTTGTACCTTCACATTTCAGGTGAAACAAACTACAGATGTGCCTTTAGAGGCTGTGTCACAAATTGTGTCTCTGAATTATCAAGGCAAAATTCCAGTTTCCATCATGGCGCCAATATTTAGGGACATCGCTGATAGTCTGGGCAACAATTATACTGATGATAAACAAGAGGTAGGAAAAAATTCTGCCTTCATCGAGGCATTTAAATGTACTGAGAACCATTTCAAGCCTTTTACTTATGTTGTGCAATTCTAATACGGGCATCTAATTTCACCTCAATCATTTCTTTCTGAAGATGCTCGAGAAGATGTGTGAATCTTTGTGTTATGCAACATCCCAGACCAATTCGGTCAGTATTCAAGATCAGGTTAAGACAATTTCTTCCACTGTCTTAAGCATCGTCAAGCATGAAGACGACCTCACAAGAAATATAAAGGTATTAAGTGTTAATCGTGGAATAATTCATGCAATATTTCTTAGTAGTTCTGACCGTTTTTTTTTTTTTTTATCTACAGAAAAAAGCATTGTGTGTTCTTGACAACCTTAGTCTGAACAAGGATGCTTTCTTAGATGGGAATGCAGACCTGGCCAATATAGCTTTACCTAGTGTTTTATCAGCCAGTATTCTCCTCAAACATTCTGCGAACAGTGACCAAGAGGTACCCCAACAAAATACAACCTAAAGAACCAGCAGTCCAAGTGTGGTGTGAAACTCAGACATTCTAATGTATGTTCCTCTGTTTTCAGATCGCTGAAGCATTAGTCAGGATAATGGACCAACTTGAAACAGTCTTGCTTATTACTCAAATGATAAACGCAGAACCAACAATCATCAGCTCTCCACTGATTCATTTGTATGTGAGGAGGTAAGAGGATGCAAAAAATATATAAGGAATTTTCAAAACAACAACAACATGTAGTTGGCATGAATGGTACCTTGCAATGGACTTACATTCCATCCAGGGAGTTCTTGAAATAGAGTCCAGTTTTATAAAAAACATGGCTATAATAATATGGACCATGAAATTTTAACTTGGTGACTTCTTATGTAATTAATCCAGGTTGTAGGCTGGTCTGACTGTGGATGCACATCTTGGTTGACCGGAATTCGAGTCCCAGGAGCTATAATTTTATTTATTATATTACTTAAGCACTTTGGCACCAGGCACACCCATGGGTAGAATTATAAACTTAAAAAATGGCTGTTTATACAGGGGTGAACTGCAATCAAATATTATAGTTCAACCAAAAACATTCTTAAATATATTTCAAACTACATCTGCAAGTACATGTGCTAAATACATTTATAAATTGAGGTAAAGTTATTTATCTATTCAAAGGCACAAACAAATATTAATACATATTTACAGCACAAAGACATACTATTAATGTTATAAAAGTACTGACCATTAGGCTGCAGATACAGGCTGGATGGCTTATGATTATTTTAGCCATTCATTCTCTGTGCGTCAATGTTTGTGTTCTAACACATGTGCAGGAACTGGAAGAAACTGTGCTTTATTCTCACACTTGCACTTTGTTTAATTGACAGTGTTCCGCTATTATTGCTTACTGATAATATGTGATGCACTCCACCGAAATAGGCACCTGTTGTTGATTGTTGATTGGTCAGCTCGGACTTGCACATGTGCAGTGCCCGTTACACGTTAACTTCCGGTGGTAGGGTACTTTATCTCCGACTATCTATTCAATAATAGTCATTAAGTTTATTTATAAGATTGTGAATATACATAATTTCTTGTCCAGCGGAAAACAACTCCTGCTGTGGGGGGGGGGGGGGGTGCACCTCCCCCAGCCTACGCCTTTGTTAATACTGTACATTATTATCATAACATGAACATGTGGAGCTTTCCTGATTGCAGACATTAAAGTCAGGTAGACAGTACATAGATACATCTTACCAATCTAAGTTAAAAAACAGAGAACAAAGTGTCCCGATGTACACTTCACTTTTTCTCCTCTTCTAGAGTGACACCTGATAATCTTCATAAGTCCCTGATCACTGCTGGGAATTCGACCGCTATCTTCTCACTTCCACCTTCAGTTTCTCGTCAGATTCCTGCAGATGGGACGGTGAATATTCGTGTGAGTTTGCTTTGATTTATTAGTCTACTGTTATTCTTTTAGTGTCCTAGGATTTACATGAAGCTGCCTCTCTGGTACAGCACCACAGTGTTCAGCAAGAGCATTTCTGTAAGGAGGTTGAATTGCTAGTGTCTAGTTCCTCCCACAGTCCAAAAACATTCACAATAGGCTGATTGGCTGTCCATAATTGCCCCAATTTGATTAAGCTGTTTGGTGAATGAATAAATGAATGAATGAATACATATTTTAAAGCAAAAAACAATCCTTTTAATTATTTTCATAACTTGTGTTTTTAATATGGTCATAGATGGTGAGCTATGGGGTAAATCCTTATGCCTGGAACAGTGAAACGGACATTAGTGGAACAGTTGGGACTCTCTCTCTTACCAAGGATGATGGGTCTGCTATCCCAGTGGAAAATCTTGATGAGGACATTGAGGTATTAAAGTCTTGTACCTCATTTCATGATTCTTAAGTGATGAGCCCATGTGCTAAAATTTGGGATCGTCAAATGATGAAATCAAAATTTCCCCCTAAATATTAATGCCTAGCATCTAATCCGGGTAGGTAGGGTATCTCCATGCTAAGAATAAAGCTGGTGTACAACCTAAAATTCCTTATTGAAGCAGACAAAGGCCAAACCCAGAAATACATTATTTGAATCTATGCAACAGGTAAATCAAAAGAGTACTTTCTAAAATAAAACAACAGAAAATATTGTAGAAATAATATTTGCTGGACACAAAATACCCAAACATAGATGATGGAAAAGCTTGTGCAGTGTTATGGTCTTTCAGCTGGATCTGTTTAGTCTGTACTAGAAACCATGATTAGTTCATTTTCTGTAACCGCTTCATCCTAATTAGGGTCGCGGGGAGGCTAGCGCCCATCCCAGCAACTCCAGGCGAGGGCAGAGTACACCCTGGATAGCTCGCCAGGCCATCGCAGGGCGGAAACACGCTGATAACTTTACAGCCTACTCTTGTCAAAAGTTCATTTACATGCCTCACACCATAGACAGTGAGAGACATGGCCGACCTTTGATAACCCAGTTAGCTGCACTGGGGGGAGGGGGGACATGAACAACCTTATGGAGAGTGGGAGTCGAACCCCCAACCTTTGGATCAACAATCCTGCACCCTATCACAAATCAGTCTTCGGCTTTTCCCCTATTTCAGGGGTCTCCACAGCGAATCATCAGATTAGAACGTTTGATTTGGCATAGGTTTTTATGTCGGATTCCCTTCCTGACACAACCCATTAGCAAGGGATAGAAACACGATGACGGCTTTGCAACTACTCTTTATGAAAGTCAGCAATAGTTCTTTTACATGAACCTCTCACCATAGACAGTGAGAGACATGACCGGCCTTTGATAACCCAGTTAGCTGCACTGGGAGGGGGCAGTGACAACCTTGTAGAGAGTGGGACTCGAACCCCCAACCTTAGGATCAGCGATCCAGTGCCCTTTACCACCAGGCCACCACTGCCCCAAAGTGATTGACAGTGATTGACAGCCAATTGTTAACATCTTGCGTTTTGCCACTACCAGAAGTCGTGTTGTTAGTTGGTGCCATTAACTAACCCTTTTAAATGTGTAGGTTATCTGTTCTATGTTTGTGAGTAGATCCCTTACTGCTTTTAGACAAATTTGAATCCAGATCAGCACCATTTTGTCAGACAGCAGTGTGAAAACATTATACTTGAATGGCATACAAATACAGTGGTACCTCACTTTTCGAAATTAATCCGTTCCAGCGCCTTTTTCGTAACCTGCATTTTTCGTAAATTGAACCGCATTTTACTTGTAAAATGCGTGATTCATTCCAAGGCTCCCAATACTACCCCCTAAACCCTTAAAAATTATAAAAGCATACCTTTTAAGGCCTCCTTCTGCTTTAATATCATACCGATGGTAGACAGGTTTGGCCATATTCCTTTGCAATATCACTCAAGCCATGTGTGTGTGTTTGTATGTGTGTGTGTGTGTGTGTGTGTGTGTGTGTGTGCGCGTGCGCACGGTTGTGATGACCATGTCTTCTTAGCAGAGTTATAATCTTACAGATGTTTATGGAAGGTTAAAAGTCTGAGTCAAGAAATAAAGCTTGAAACAACAGTAACTCTGTCCTTTACATGAAAAGCATCATGGTAGATGCTGCTCCATAATAGCTAATGGGAGCCAATGAGGTGCGTCATTCCTCCTAGCCAATGGGAGGCCAGCGGGCTGGGATGTTGGGAGATAGCCAATAAGAGTGAGCTGTGTCATCCCTCCTAGCCAATGGGAGGCCAGCGGGGCGGGATGTTTGAACGTCATTGATGGGAGAGCAGCTCCGGCATTGTTTGAATGTCTGAATGGTTTGTTTTAATGTTTGAATGGTGCGTTTGAATGTTTGAATGGCGCGTTTGAATTTTTAAGATGGCGCTTTCGTAACATGAACTTGTTTCATATCCAGAGACTTTTTAGGAAAATGCGTTTTGAACCTGAATTTTTTGTTTGGTGAAACTTTCTTAAAGTGAGGTACCACTGTATGGGGAAATACAAGTTGCAGCATAGATGCATGATTAATTCAAAAACTCTTTTTCAAAAAAATGTAAAAAATTTTCACAAATTTTACCTGTGTAGAGCTTATTATTTAATATAAAACACCACAAGCAGCTTGTTATGAGCGAAACCAATGAATGTATTGGTCCCATTATATGAATTTGCTCACCTTTAGGAATAAAAATTTCTAAGATTTTTTTTTTTTTAAGACGGATTGGGTTTCCAACTGTACTACAGTACTTCAGTCTCTGTACATCTCATAGTAAGTTGTTTTCACCAAGATGGCCACTATCTTTTCTTTAAAACTGAAAGTACATTTCGAGCCAGTATTTCTTTTTGTTTGTTTTTTAAGATTAAGGCTGAACAGTATTCCCACCAGGAGAAATCTCTGTTGGTGTGTGATAATAAAACCGTGGAACCTGCAAGAGTCTTGGAACCAGCAGCCACCCTAACCATGATAAAATGCATAACAAAGATTAACGTGTGCTATCACTGTTTATTAAATAAGGTTGATAGATGTCTTCCTGTTTCTAGATTCTCTTACCAAGACTTGGTGCTGAGACTTCAAACAAAACATTGCTGAACTTGACCAGTTACAGCACTATGATTATCAATGTGACTGCTCCAAAAAGCTCTCTGGTGGTGAAACTGAAGCTTTTGGATGCCACACCTTTGATGTTACATCTGGGTTATCAATACTATCCCAGTGACACCAAATATGTTGCCAAGACCCAGTTCTCTCAAATAGGAAACACACAAGGTATACGGTTCTATTAAGTTCTAACATAATGAATGCTGAAAAACATTTATAAAGATAATTTACTCACTCACTAACTCACTTCCGCACTCATTTGCTGAACCATTTAATCCTATTGGAGTCCCAGGGTACAGCCTATCTTAGCTAACAATCAGGGTACACCCTGAACAGCTCGCTGTACCATCGCAGGACCAACACACACAACCATTCACACACTCACCCAGGGGCAGTTCAGAACAGCCGGTTAGCCTAATGTGCATGTATGTCTTCGGACTGTGGGAGGAAACTGGAGCACCTGGAGTGCAAACCATGACATCACCTTGCCACTCCTGTAGCATTTACTGTATATCAATTTTTCTCCACAGAGGTCGAGTACACTTGGGTGCTGAGCCAGAAAGATGTGGCAATAGAAGAGGGAATTTATTATCTTCTAGTGAGGCCTATTGTATCAGCAGGTGTGAATTCCTCAAATGCATCAGTGTTCATCACATCGATTGCTGCTAACTGCAAGTACTGGAATGATACAGTAAAGCGATGGCATGAAGATGGTTGCAGGGTGAGTTGCATGACAATTGGACATTTTAGCAATTTGTGTTAGTGGTTCTTGTGTAGAATCAGATCAGCTTGATAGTAATCTCATGTGCATTCGTGAGTCTCAGGCACCCATGATGCTTTTCTCAGTACACTGGTTATTCTTTCTCAGGTCACCTCAGCTAGGTATTTACCACTTCATACTAGGAGCACCCCATAAGTCCTGCCATTATTTTGGAGATATAAAGCAGTCATTTAGCCTTCGGAGTGTGACTATTATCAAAGTCACTCAGATCCTTAATCGTGCTTAGTTTTTCTGCTTCCAACACATCAATGTAAAAAAAAAAAAATGACTGTTCACTGTTCTTCTCATATATCCCACTTATTGGAAGGTGACTATAATAGGTAAATGCCTATTATAAAAAAAAACGGGCAATTTAGAATGGCCAATTAACCTACTGTGCATGTCTTTGGATTGTGGGAGGAAACCAGAGCACCCAGAGGAAACCCACGCAAGCACGGGGAGAACATGCAAACTCCACACAGAAACGCCCAGGCCGGGAATCGAACCCAGGCCTTCTTGCTGTGAGGCGGACGTGCTAACCACTACACCACCGTGCCGCCAAAATTAAATAAAATCAATAAATAAAAATAAATTCAAATTGATTAGCAATATTAACTCAGGAGTACAATATATAAAACACTTTAACCTACAAAAACAAAAATTAATAAAACAATTTTTTTTTTTTTTTTTTTGTCAAAATGATTAAGTCCAGATTAATGGCTACAATGAGCACGTTTCGCAGTGCACAGTTTTCAAAGCAGGGTTTAAAGCACGATACTGCAACTCTCAATTCACAAAGTGGGATGATTGTTGGCAATATTCGGCACGTTTTCGCTGAAAAAATTCAAGCGGTTCATTAAGTGACGCCTTCCTTTATTTGTCTTCATGCTGTCCGTTGTCAATGTTTCCAGACACAGTAAACACGGCGGTCTTTCCTCATCACAGTCACAGTCCGAATGCTACATCTGTTTCATCATACCTCCTCGACTTAGCTTTTGGGAGACTTTCGTTTCTCTCACTGTCTCCGTCTCTCTCCGTCTCTCTTTTCGTCCCTGTTAAAAAAAAAAATTCATGGTGGATTTATTAACTTCACTTCATATTTTACCATTGAGCTAATTCTCTCTGGGCACACTCTGACAGCGAGGGAGCCACTGCCACCTACTGTAGTGGATGTACAATTACACTTTATTTTAGTACTATATGTTCCCTGGGTCCCACAATTTGAGAACCACAGTCTTATGAAAATATATTTTTTAACAATTCGTTTAGAAAGAGATATAGTTGATGTGTCTCTCTCAGTGTAATCAATTGATATAACTGTCTATAGCTTGAAGGAGTTCAGCTTCAGCCTTGTTTTTTCTTTTTCACACCATTCTGTGCACTTTTCTCATGATGACTAGTGGTATTATGTTCAGTTTCACTAAATTCAAAATCTAATCGGTTTAAAGATATTTCCTAACAGCAAAATAAGCTTAATAGGCTGTTGGGGGTGTAGAGTGCTTAACCCTGCTATCCAATTTATACCATCCATCCTTACTTGCTTAATGGAAATTAGTATATACTGTTATACTCTAATGTGTTTTCTCAAGACAACCTGGAGAGTCACCTCCACCTCACAGCAAGAATATTGTGGACTCAAATTTTGGTCAAGTAGCTTTCTTTGTGGCGTTTGCTCTGAGAAATATTTTGGCAAGTACACAGGTGTTGCTAATTAGTTGGGTGTTCTTGGTAGAGATACAGACACTGGGCCAGTCCAAATCATGAGTTTGTCAAGTTTTGTACCTCAGTTTCTATTTACTAGTTCCAGGATCAACTGACTACTCCAAATTGCCAATTCTAACTACTCTAAATAGACTGCCAACCTGTTCACGCTTCTGAACTCTGTTGATATTAGCTCCAAACTCTCAGTATAACATGGTTTTCTTATGCGTAATTCTAATTTTCAAGGTTGGTCCTGACACTACACCAATGCTCAGTCAGTGCTTATGCACACATCTGACAGCTTTTGGGAGCTCGTTCTTTGTCTCACCCAACACAGTTGACGTGTCTCGCACAGCTGAGCTTTTTTCCACGTTTGTCGACAACCCAGTGGTAGTGTGTTTTGTTGGCGCACTCTTTCTTGCCTTCCTTCTCGCAGCAATATGGGCATACTGGAAAGACCGTCAGGACAAAATAAAGGTATGGTGGTCGATAATGTGTCATCTTACATATAAACACAACGTACAATGTGTATGAAGCATTAAAACATATATATTGTTCTTTTTTCCCCTGTTATCATATTTAAGGTGAGACTCACAGTGCTGGAGGATAATGATCCATTGGCTGAATATCGTTACTTAGTGGCAGTTAAAACGGGACATCGACATGGAGCTGCCACCACGTCTCAGGTCAGCATTCTCATTTCCATGTTAGTTTACATCACCTATTTTTATTACATTCAGTTATTTTGACATAAATAAAGGGCTGAGACCTACGGTGATCTACTTCACAAAAACTGAAAAACGAGATAAGGTCATAGTTTGACAAATGTGGATAAGGTCGATATGTGCCAGAATGGTTCCTTCGTCTTTCTTATGGCTTTAAATTATCTTGTGAGCATTATCCCTGATTTTTTTTTATGTTGTACTTTTGTGTATTTTTTCTCAAAAACAACGTTCTGTTGGTTAGACCACTCTGGTTCTCAGCCAATTAAAAAAATAAAATCACTTGTATTGTCACACCTACAGGTTACACTTACACTAATGGGCACTGTTTGGGAGAGTAAGCCTCATCATCTGACTGATCCAGAGAAGCCCTTGTTTACCAGAGGAGCAGTGGACCTATTTCTGCTCACCACTCCTTTCTCACTTGGAGATCTGCAGAGCATCTGGCTGTGGCACGACAACTCTGGCGAGCATCCTGATTGGTAGGGTTGATGAACTTGCCTTGAATTCTTAAATATTTATTTATGTGAGGAGACAGAGGCATTGCATGAATTTGTGGAAAATTTGAAAACTGACCACTGGAGACATAATGGCAATAGCAATTCTATAAATATCAAAAAAGAAAAGAAAAAAAAACATGTGGATGATTATACATTTTCTTTGTTAAATACTATACTGTAAATACTATAAAAGTTCAGTCTTTAAATAAGTACAGTATATTATATTCAGTTGCGGTCCTTCTGAACTAGGTGTAGAAACACTTGAAAAGTGCATTAATAGAAACCTGTGATGTAATCACAGTTGCCACTAGTAATGTCAGCGCTTCTGTTGTAGAAAATATCTAAGTGAAAGCTGTTCAAAAAGAGCATTCAGAGAGAGGAATCCTCTACAAAGCCCAGCAATCCCCCATATGAACTGATGTCAAAATTCTTTCTATCTCACAATGTTAAAGAATCCTTTACAAAATCATTGCATCCAGAATTTGATCCAGATAATTTCCAAAATCTAATGGAGTCCCCCATGTCCAAAGTTTCACTTCTGATAGAAATTTCATGCAAAACTACACAAAGCCTTTGCAAATAACAGAAGGTACACAGCAATCCCTGCGGTCCTGCTGTAATCTTCTTCTTCTTTTACTTTCGGCTGCTCCCTTCAGGGGTCACCACAGCAAATCATCCGCCTCCACCTCACCCTGTCCTCCGCATCTTCTTTTCTGACTCCAACGACCTTCATGTCTTCCTTCACCACATCCAAAAATCTCTTCTTTGGTCTTCCTCGAGGCCTTCTGCCTGGTAGTTCCAACCTCAGCATCCTACTGCCAATATACTCACTATCCCTCCTCTGTACATGTCCAAACCATCTCAATCTCCTGCTGTAATACGATACTTAAAAAAAAAAAAAAACACCATCTTATCTCACAATGTTAAATCATCCTTTAAAAAATTCCCGGATCCAGAATTTGCTCCAAGTCATATCCAATATATAATGAAGGCTTCCGTGTCCCAAACACCAACTCTGGTAGAAATAGCATAAAAATCGTCACGTGACTTTTCCATAATTCCGTTAACAAACACATGAACAAACCAGGAGTAAAACATAATCTCAACATAAACACAGCCTGCATCTTATTACTCTTTTAAAGTAAATATATCCTTTTTGGTTATCAGGTATGTCAGCAAGGTGATGGTGCAAGATCTGGAGACTGGACAGATGTGGCATTTTTTGTGCAACTCATGGCTTTCCATTGATGTCGGGGAATGCACTCTGAATAAGGTGTTCCATACAGCAACCGAGCAGGAATTAAAGAGTTTCCAGTGAGTAGCATCATTTTTAACTTTCATTTATCCTTTGTATGGGTCATGCTGAGGCTGAAGTTCATCCCTGACAAGTCTGGGAAAAGGCCATGTGGACTCGAAACAGTTCACCAGTCCACAGCAGGGCTAACACAGACATACAACCACTCGCATTCACATGTCAGGCAATCAGAATATTCCATTGATCTAATGTGCATGTCGTTCAACTTTGACGGAAAACCAGCACACATAGGAAACCCACACAAGTATGAGGAGAACTCCACTCTGTGCAAACTCCACAAAGAAATGCTGTTGCAAGGCACAAAACTTAAGTGCCGCTCATAGTAAAATATCTACACTTCTAATAGGAACATCTGTCATACAATAGCTTGTTGCGGTTGAGGGTTGCTGCCTCATAGCTCCAGGATCCTCTGGGATTACAAATTGAGATCCAAATATCATATGTGCACAGGGTCCATCTGTGTTCTCCAGTTTCTTCCAGCTGTTAAAAATGGAAGCAGATTGATCAGGGCAACAAGGTAATGTAATGGCTATCAATGCTGCCTCACAGCAAGAAGCTTTGGGTTTAAATCTCTTTCTGTGTAGAGATGGTATGTTCTCCCTGTACTTTTAGAAGTTTCCTCCATGCACTCTGGTGTTCTCCCATAATACAGGGACTAAATGACTTCTTTAAATTGCCTACAGGTTTGAATGAGTATCTTTGTGTTAACTTTTCAACCGTAGTCACCTCAGATTCTCCCACAACTTTGACAGAAAATCAGTATAGAAAATTGATGGATGGACTGACCAGTCTGAATTACTACAGAATTAGAATTTTTTTTTTCTGGTTCTCCATCATTCCCTCAGCCTGTATGGATTTAGATAAATATATGAATGAAAGGTTTTCATGGTAATTATACCTCTTGTTGCACCCCTACCCCAGAAATCTGTTTTTCACTAAGACAGCAAATGACTTGTGTGATGGCCACCTCTGGTACTCCGTTGTAAATCGACCTGCCAGCAGTAATTTCACTCGAGTGCAGCGTGTCTCTTGTTGTTTCTCCCTGCTGCTGTGCACTATGCTAACCAGCATCATGTTCTGGGGAATTCCGCAAAGCCCCTCTGAGCAAGACCTGGAATTAGGTATGACATCTTTGATGAAGACATGAACATTTCCAATTGTTCATTCATAATCTATTAGCAACATGTAACCACTTGGTGTGCATAGTGGATAAATTTGGACAAAGAACTCTTTCTTTACCTTGAAGGCACTATCACGTTCAACTTGCAACAACTGAAGATCGGCATCCAGAGTTCCCTTATTATGTTCCCCGTCAACCTCTTGATTGTGACCATATTCAGGAAGACCCGACCTCGAAAAAAGAAACCAATAGCAATAATGCATGAGACCAAATCTGGATCTCCGATGCAAGAGAAGAAACTTGCAGAGAAATGGCGCATTGGGACCGACATTACTGTCGATATTATTGTCAAAGTAGGTTTTCAATGATCCTAACTTCAAATTCTGGTTTGATTTGTTGATCAATATAAGATATAATATCCAATATATTTTCCTAATAAGGTTAATTTAAAATTATTGTTTTACAGGACCTCAAGAAAATAGTTCGTGGTCTGGCCAGGGCAGTGAAGTGTCCGTTCCCAAATGCAGCAGAGGAATCTGAAATAACAGACATCAATAGTTTATTGTGCATACTCGAAGACATGCTTCAGAATCAGAATTTCACTGTTAGCAGATTTTATGCTGAAGATACAGAAAAAGATTGCTTCTTAGTATACAAGCTCTATCGGCATCATGTTTACAAGCAGCTCTTGAATTTAGACAAGCAGTTGAGGTTACTGGATGTTTCGAAATTCCCTGATGGCTACTACAGTCAGGCCTTCCTTAAGATTCAAAATATGAAACAGTTGCTAGAGCCCTATCTCTACTCCATCCCTATGCGCAATGTCCACATCACCAGCCCTGAAGAAGAGAAAAAGAAAAGCTGTTTTCAGAAACGGTTCCCTTGGTGGTTTGTGATTGTTGGTTGGATTCTCATTTTGGCCACCAGTGGTGTCTCTGCATATTTCACCATGATGTATGGGCTGACCTACGGGAAAGAGCGCTCCATTAGCTGGCTCATTTCTATCTCGGTGTCCTTCTTCGAGAGTTTACTTGTCACCCAGCCCATAAAAGTAAGGCACACTTTGTTTGTTATTTTTAAACATTTTTTTTTTCTGACTCTCATTACTTTTATCATTCTTACTATATCTTTCTTCCACTAGGTACTTGGATTTGCAATCTTTTTTGCGCTAGTGGTGAAAAGTGTTCAAAGTGACGATGAAAATTACTTCCGCCTTTTGAAGAACATGAAGCTTACCTACTCAGGTAACTGCAGAACATCATGGAGAATTTAAACAAAGCTTAATATTTTGTGACACTGTATGGATTTGTAAGATTTTTTAATTCTGTGTTCTTTTCTACAGAGGATCCTGTTGATATTCGCACTTCCAGAAGGAAAAGCGCAAGCCATGTCTACCAGCCTCCTCTTCCTTCTGACGCTGAAAAAATGAAAATAAACTATATAAAAAACCAAAAAGCTCTTGCCTTAATCTGGGAGATTATCAGTAAGACAAAAAAGGAATTTTTATTCTGTTTAATTACAGACACAAAAAGCAGATTGTTTCAACAGCTCTGTTTTCTACACAGTTTATTTGGCGTTTCTGTGCGTACTACTCGCGGCTACATATGGTCAGCGTGATCCAAATGCTTATTATCTCACTCAGCACATTCAGCAAAGATTCAACAGTGGTATCTCCGACAGCATGACCCATGGAGATGTGTTTAATTGGGCAAACAATGTCCTCACCAACCTCTATGGAAAACGTCCAGGTTAAATATAAATCTTAATACAAAAGACAGATTTCGACAAACGCATTACCACCATTGGGTTTGATTGTGGCTGTGATGAAAAATTTTTGCTTCAATATCTAAATTTGTTTCATTTCTACCTTCTCAGGCTTTATCACAGATGGAAACTCAAAGCTTGTAGGAAGTGCTCGTCTCCGGCAGATTCGAGTGCACAAGGACTCATGCACAATTTCTAAATTCATGCAGCGCGATGTTCATGATTGCCATGCCCCATACTCTTGGGGTATAGAAGACATGGGCTCCTACGGCCCAGGTTGGAATAATTCAAGAGCCATGAATACGTCTAATAATGATGATCTGCTCATACCGTGGCAATACCAAACTCAGTCCAAACTTAGGGGACACCCTTTCTGGGGGACCATGGCCTTTTACAGAGGTGGAGGATATGTACTGAACCTTGGACTTGACCCACATGAAGCAAGCAGGTAAAAACATTCTGATGTTATTCAGTGATTAAAAGCAATGTTATATGCACTTACAATTGTTTATAACACTGACATATTTCGCTTAATGTATACCATGCTCTGCAGTTGTTTACATTAACAAACGACAGAGGCCCTCATCGCACACAATTCCCCTTCATTGAGGAACATGGATAATGCAGCAAATGGGCTTTGCATGAGTATTGGTTTTAAATCACCCACGTACGTGTATTATGATATGTTTTATAGTACGTGGACATGATCAAATTCGTGAAATAACTCTCCTATTTGACAGTTTTATTATGAGATGGCTGAGGCCGAACTATTCAACTGGCAGTCCGGCCCACGAGCTGCTTTGCACTGACTTTTTAAGTTGGCTACTCAATTTTTCATTCATTCATTCATTGTCATAACCGCTCACTCCTAATTCAGGCCGCGGAGAGACTGGCGCCCATATCAGCTGACTGTGGGTGAGTGTGGGGTACACTATGGACAGCTTGCCAAGCCATTGCAGGGCACTGCTCTATTTTTTTAATTAAAAAAATGTGTATTGAATTATTATTGAAAAAACTATCGTCAATATATTTTTGGATGATTCTGTGTGAAATATTACTTGTCAGATTAGACCCACCTCACTGTGTCACAAGCTCCTATCACGAACCAATGGCTCTACAATGGTAAGGTAGTGTTCCCACCAAGTTTGGTGAAAATCCGTGAAATGGTATGGTCAGAATTTTTATTAACGATCCAACTCTCAAACACCGGTGATAACAATACCGCAATCAAAACTCCATTTTGGGTGAAGGCAATGAACTGAGTTCACATGGTCATACTTGAAATATGATAAGCATAAGGGGTTTTATTATTGTGTGTTATGTCTAAGGGCTTTATGATTGCTGGAAATTTCCATCTTGTTGCTATAGTAGTTATGTAATCAAATACAAATACATTATTTAGGTTGAATGGATTTATCCATCCATTATCTATAGAGCTTTTCTGTTAGATTCATGGGAAAGCTGAGACTAATCCCAGCTGACTTCATGCAAAAGGCTGGGTACACCCTAAACAGATCACCAATCTATTGTTGGGCACAGAGAAGAAAACAGAGGTGAACACCTATTTACACCTATAGGTAATTTAGAGTAGCGAGTAAACCTAATATGTATGTCTTTGGATTGTGAGAGGAAACTGGAGTACCCAGGGAAACCTCACGCAAGCACAATAAAAGCATATGGAGACAACCCTCAACCTTTGTCCAAGATTCAAATCCTCAACCTTCTCAATGTGAGGTTATGGAGCTCAACTCTAAGCCACCACTGAACTGGCTCATCAGATCATTATGGTCTAATGGGTTAAAATAAAAAGAGATATAATCAGGAGGGATTACATAGGATTCACCGAAAAATGTCATGCAAACCAAAGAATTATACTCTGGTTCAGAGCAAGCACATTTTTCGATTGAATCAGAATAAGCAGACAGATGGATACACTATTGTATGGTGAGCTCGGTGGGTAAGAAGTTCCAGATGAAGCAAAGCACAAGATCTGAACTTGGCACAGGTGAACAGGAAATGAACCGTATGTATTGTGTACAGTAATTAAAAGCTGTTCAAATATTCATATAAACTAAATAATATTCATTTTCACTCTTTACAGCATTCTACAATATCTGTTCATGAACAAATGGTTGGATAGATACACACGGGCCATCTTCATCGAGTTCATGGTCTACAATGCAAACGTCAACCTCTTCTGTATTGTGACCCTGGTATTAGAAACCAAT
Organism: Plotosus lineatus; assembly: GCA_024760905.1. Taxonomy (NCBI): domain Eukaryota; kingdom Metazoa; phylum Chordata; class Actinopteri; order Siluriformes; family Plotosidae; genus Plotosus; species Plotosus lineatus. Next base: position 13,559,694 of record CM045751.1, read on the forward strand.
GCTGTGGGTAAGAATACATTTATACTGTAATATTTCTAGCACAGAAAGCTTATACAAAATTAGGATATTGTACATCATCTCCATGTTTTTTACAGGAGCTTTCCAGTACAGCAATGACATACATACTTTACGTCTTTACCAGACCACAGATGGTATTAATATAGTGGCTGCTCAGGTCATTTATTTCCTTTTCATTCTCTATTATATATTTTTGCAGGTAAGTTCACTTTAGTATATAACAAATTTCTTTAATAAATTTAAAAAAATGGATAAGACTAGAGTATTTGTCCTCAATTGAATTCATTCATACAATAGAATAAAATATATGATAATTTTACCAGTTCAAGAAGATCAAGCAGCAGAGATGGCAGTACTTCAGGAGCAAGTTTAACCTTTTAGAACTGACCATCATTTTTTTGAGCCTGGCAGCTTTGGGTGCAATCATCAATAGGACAATTAAGGGAGACCAAGATCTGAAGTATTTTCAGGAGCACAAAGACCAGTAAGAAGACATGCAACAATGGCCGTTGGTTGAACTTCCGCATGCACAGAACAGAACAGTGTTTCAACCGTTTTTCTTTTTCCTACTAGTTTCATAAGCTTCTACGACACGGCCTCAGCAGATGCAAGTCTCGGGTACATTTTGGCTTTCTTGATTCTGTTGGGCACGATCAAAATGTGGCACCTGATGCGCCTGAACTCCAAACTGAACTTGATCACCTGCACCTTAAAGCGAGCATGGGAAGATATCTCCAGCTTCATTGTGGTCCTGATCATCATAGTCTTGGCTTATTCTATTTTGGTAAGAATCCAAAAATTTGTCATTTAAAAAAAAAATCATAAACACTTACTACAAATGCCTCAGAGCAACTTCGTTTATAAAATCTTACTTCCACAACTGAGTATTTGAAGGTTACTGGTCTTGCTCAAGGGCCCAGAATTAATAATTTAATAATAATAACTGGTACTGAGGCTGGAAACACTGACCATCTGGTTAGCAACCCTGAACCTTTACCATGAGCCACCACTGGGCTCTTACAAACCAAGCCTGGAAGCAAGTCGGTTTGAAAATTGAACCTCAACAAAGGGTTTCTTCTGTGTGGATTTGGCTTGTTCTCTCAGTGGTTGAAATGGTTTATACTGTATTTGGGTACTCGGGTTTCCTCTCACAGTCCAAAGGCATGTATTTTAAGTCGACTGTCTCGTCTAATTTATCCATATGTGTGAATTGTTGTGTAAAATGTCACGTGTGCGTCACAGAATCGCATCTGCTCATACATTTTCTATGACCGTATTTTTGCAACTGACTGCCTCCATAATCCATCCAAATGGTCATAGTATAGGACTGGTAATCCAGGCCAGTGAGACTTTATCAAAGCAGTGTAGCACTATCAATAGTCACAGTCGTTACGCGAACACACGTCCATCATTACATTTCCATTTCATACTCCGTATTCCCAGGATAGTCTCAAATCCACCACCACCTCCATGAGCAGAATACTGAAGGTGCAATACAGCGTCTGTGAAAATGTGGACTAACTGGATTTTTAATTATTTCTTCATTTTTAGAGCAATTTGCTGTTCGGTTGTATTCTTTCCACTTATAAGACTCTTCAGGATTCCATTTTATCGATTGTCTCCTTACAGATTGGCATGTTCAATTATGTAGAGGTAGGTAAACACATTCCGTGAGATTTTTCTGATCTGAATGTGAACAAGCCCACATTTAATTTGTTGTTGTTTCCCATATGTAGATCATAAATTTGAGCCCAGTACTTGGTGGCTTCCTAATTCTGTCATGTGTCATCTTCTTAACATTCGTGGTGCTGAACCTTTTCATCTCGGTCATACTCGAGGCGTTCAGTCATGAACAAAAGCACTACAAGGTAAAATGTGACATTTTTTAAAATTGTGGGTGGGGCAAATACAACACAAACAACTTATTTCGAAGGCTGTTCAGAGCAGCTCATGTTTTCTGTATAAAGTGTAGCTTAACTTGTACTGTTTAAAAGACCAACGCTATCACCAAATACTCAGTATGTAGATTTCGACCTTCCCTTAAACCAGTGCTTCTCAAATCGTGGGGCATGCGGTGTGATGCCAGGGCGGGGCGCATATCAAAATAAAAAGAAATGTTAATGAAGTTTTTCTTTATCGTAAGTTGAACTATACAGTTTTTTTGTTGTTTTTAATGTTAATAAAGTTACAAGGTTATGCAGAGGTGTAATCATTTTATAGACAAATAATACTGTTTATAGCATGAGGCAGTGGTGGTCTAGTGGATAGTGCGCAGGATCATTGATCCTAAGGTTGGGGGTTCGAGTCCCCACAGGGTTGTCACTGTCCCCCCAGTGCAGCTAACTGGGTTATCAAAGGCGGGCCATGTCTCTCACTGACTATGGTGCGAGGCATATAAAAGAACCATTGCTGACTTTTGTAAAAAGAATCGGCCGCAAAGCTGTCAGCGTGTTTCTGGGGACAAGTAGCAAGCGTTCCTGCGTCCCGGTTAGTCTTCTCCAGAAGAGACCAATTGCTACACTACCCTACAGGGATAAGACATGATGATGACTATTTATAGCTGCACGCGGGGCAGTGTGGGGGCCTGAAATGTTTTTGTTTTTTTTTCCTAGAGGGGGCGTCACAGAAAATAATTGAGAAGCACTGCCTTAAACACAATAAGTATGCGAGCAAAGCGCACACAACTCAAACAGAGCCACCATCTGATCTGTACATTACCCTGATTTTTTTGTAATATAAGCATAACAACTAAGTGTAAATTTACATTGGCTTGTCGCTCACAGAACAAGCTGATTTAAGCTTCTCACACTAGACTATAGGGGGGCAGTGGTGGTCTAGTGGTATAGGGCGCTGGATCGCTGATCCAAAGGTTGGGGGTTCGAGTCTCACTCTCCACAGGGTTGTCACTGTCCCCCCCAGTGTGGCTAACTGGGTTATCAAAGGCGGGCCATGTCTCTCACTGTCTATGGTGAGAGGCATGTAAAACAACCATTGCTGACTTTCGTAGAGTAGGCTGCAAAGCCGTCAGCATGTTTCTGTCCCTTGCTAAAAGGGTTGTGACAGGAAGGGCATCCGACGTAAAAACCTCTGCCAAAATCAAATGTGCGAATCAGATGATTCGCTGTGGCGACTCCCGAGTGAAAGGGAAAAAGCCGAAAGGAAGACAGACAGACAGACACTAGACTATAGACAAATTATCTTTACCTTAATTATACAGTCTGTTTTTTATAATAGCAGTCGCTTCGGTCCACCATTGTCTTTCTTTTTTTTTTAAGTTGAATTATGGGCTAGAATAATGTAAGCATGGTTTGGAACAATCACATACTATGAATGCAGATCATACACATAACTTTTTTTTTTTTTTTTTTGGGGCACGCTCATAGAATGGTGCTATGAATATTCAGACACAGCTGGCATGAACCAGTTTTCTTCCTCCATAAACATCAAGTTAGATCATCAGGCCCCACTTATGGAACTATTTCTCTATTTACATATCCAATCTTATGACTCGATATTTCGATACCTTAAATGATTAGAATGTCCAACAAGTGTTTATACCCAAGTCTCTCCTTTTTTACCCCAAAGAGCTGCTGCTGCAATAATAAACACTGTCGTGTTTTCCATCCTAAAGCACAACCTAGTCATCATCTCAACACTAAACATAATAACTTGCCTCTTATCTTACAAAATTAAATATTTTTGGAATTCTACTAATCATATCTCTTTCCACCAGCCATCTGATGAAGAAGAAATATTCGACTTGATGGTACTTAAGATCTGCAAAGCATTTGGTATCCGAATTAAAAAGAAAAAATGAAGAGAAATAAAACATCTCCCTTCCTTATACTTTGACATATTTAAGATAATGCTGTTCTGTTTGTGTGGGCATCAAAGATGTACAAACTGTTCACTTGAAAAGGTTTTTTAATTATTAGTCTACTAATAAAATTATGAATGGGAATTTATTACAGTTCATTTTGTTGAACATCTGCTTTTTTTTTTGTTCCTTGAAAAAATGTACCCACTCCCCTCCAAAGACTACAAATACATGAAATAAATAAAAGTTCCTCAGGAGGTATTTTAATGAATATGTTCTTTGCATCATTATACACATTTCTGTTTGCATGCAGTGAACAAACAAAAAAAGTGTAAATCCTGAATACTATCAATAAAGTAGGAGTACATGAACCTGGTCTGGGGAATTCTACCTACATGGGCGCAAAGATGAATACAAAAACCAATTCTCCCCTTTAAACAGCTATTCTTAAACAAAAACAGAAAACGATACATTCTCTATCAAAAGAGAAAGCTGTGGCTTGACTAAACCTGCGAGAAAAGAGCAGAAACTCAGACATCCTGAATTTTAGCCAAGACGGTATCAGTCCATGTCAGGATTTAAAGTTCATTTCTTTTCTTTTTTGTCATCTTTCTTTGCTGAAGAATCGCTCTTGTCCTTCTCCTTATCTTTGTCCTTGTCTTCTTTCTTCTCTTTTTTGCTGTCATCCTTCTCCTGGCCCTCCTTCTTCTCAGCATCACGGTTCGCAATCTTATTGTTGATGAGGTTGTGGAGGGCCACGACAGAGCGAATAAGTGATGCCAGATAAACCACCAGCATTTGGTCATTGGTCTTGAGATAAAAGGCCTTAATGAACTCTTGCAGGTTGACATCTGGTAATAAATTGAACACATCCTGCAGCTGGTAAATGATTTGATGGTTGATGGGCAGTTTTCCTGTAGCGACCTTCTCCAGGTAGCTCTTGATGTCTAACAGCTTGGAGTTGAGGCCTTTTAGACCATGGACTTGGTTGGTGATGCGCTGAGACAAAGTGCCTACAGTGGTGTCCTTGATGTCGCTGTAAAAAAAGAAGTGGGGGGGGGGTTTGTAAATTTTGTCTGAAGTGTTTGAAGCTTCACATTCTTAAGAATTCAAGAATCACGTTTAAATATTTATATGAAGGTATGCAACAGGCTGAGAATCAAACTCATGATTTCGCCCCCAAAAAATATATTTATATTAAATTCTTCTTAAAAGCCCAATACAGACGCTCCTCGACTTGCATTTTAGTTACGTTCCGAACGGCCAAACGTAAGGTGAAAAAAAAAACGTAAGTTGTTACCGTATGTTCCAGTAACGTATGACTGTTCATACTGTACTATACATCCATAAATACTATTACCGCATCTCAAAAAAATATCCCAAAATGAATTATTATAAAACATAACATTGTAAAATAATAAACATTAATTTCAAATAAATACAATTTAATCAAATTCACTTATTACCGCTGATTCTGATTACCACTATCACTAGTAGGCTTACGCTTCTGACCAACCATATTTGCTTAGGGTTACAAATACGCAAAACAGTGTAAACACAAAGATCACAGAGACCATGTCTTAACACAAGGGTAACACGCAGTAAACTGGAAAGAAGCAGGGCACGTTCAGTTTGTTGTTTGTAAACAATGAACGCAGTGCCATATAAACAATGGACGCAGCGTCATGCGTAATTAGCGTACTACATCTACATACTAAGTAAGAATGTCTCGTACTACGGAGGGCACGCTAAACTCAAATGAAAATTATTTTTTTTTTTTTTTACAAAAATTTTGTTTACAGTCAGTTCAAACGTAAAATCGAAAAACGTAAGCAAATAAACGTAAAGCGAGGACCATCTGTCTGTATACTGTAACTTCCTTTGGGAAATCAAGCCACCAAACTTGGTGATCCTGTTACTTCTTTCTGAAGGTTATCACACTGATAAACCTTGACAAGCCGAATACAGAAAAACTGGCAGAGACACAAGGCCAAAGTGACCCGTACACAATCCCACTCTTTTTGCCCAAAATGGGAAGCCATACAACAGATTTATTGAACCGATGTAATTTCTTTCCAGTTATCACAGGAACAAGTCGTACAGACAGACCAAACCATTTCTGCAGCTCCTGATCCATTCAACATTGGTAATGGCTGTAGCCAGCAATAATTCTGATAAATTTTTGTTTTGTGTAAAATTACTGGTTTCTTTACTATGTAGTCATGTAATCGGTAGGACAACATAGCAAGCAGGTCAATATTGGAAAATTAATTCCTTCAGGGTGATTCAAAGCCCCTGAACTTTACATCATGGTCCTGGATTATTCTGTGAGGGCTTATTACGCAATAAAGATTGACTCGCGTTACATAATGAACAAACACAGTTAATATTTAATCGTATCAGTTTTTAGTTTCTAAAACGTTGCAGATTTTTTTCTCCAGAACTATTTCTTTTGATGTGCTGTATAATAATTCTCTAAATACACTTCTTGCTATTCAAATAGTGACCTTAGATTTATTTAACTTTTAAACACCTTACCGAAGCAAATGCTCAACACCAACTTCCTCTGCCTCTTCAGCCCCAATCTCACTGGTGACGTGCTCGAATGTTTTTGAAGTCGGAGTTCCATCCTGCAGTGGAGAGGAGAGTGAGAAAACAGCATTATAAGAGATGACATCACTGAAAACCAATGAAAGAAATCAATAACATCATCAAACAACAATATTTATGCGAGAGCCTTATCAGTGTCTCTCCAGATATACCAATTGACTTTTTCCCGTTTTATTTTAATTTTTTTCCTCCTCAAATGTTCTCCATAATTTAGTCATATCGAATTCCTATCTATCAGATCTTCTTCCCTATGACATAACCTTTTTTTTTTTTTTTTCAAAATGCTGGGCATTCAAGGTCTGGTGTGGTGTAACCATCCAGGAGGCAAGCACTATCCATAATTAATATGCATGAGCTCAGAGACACCCATGATTGGCTAATACTGCGTGTAAGTCACAGGGAGGAGGGCATACCCCGACCAAACAAAATAGTTTTCGGCTGATTCTGTTCACTTTTCTAAATGTCTCAAGCTACAGATCCTTCACATGATTTCTGTGATGAATTATTAGAAATGCTTGTAGTTGAATTTAAAACCATTTGTTCTTTTCCTGTGGTGCATAACGCAAAGTGCAAACAGCCAGAATATTTCATTTGTTTGAAATGCTGCAGCATAAACTGGATGACATGCAATAAAATGATCACATTAGACTCTGACTCTCGAGATTGTAAAATGAAGGCAGGTCATCAATCCTGACAAAATAAGCATCTGAATGAGTTGATGGAAGCTTTTGGTTTAACTTGGGTATTTACCTCATCCAAACAGATAACTATTAAATCATCAAGTGCAGTGGTGGTTTAGCGGTTCATGCAATGGGTTACCAATCCAAAGGTCAGTGCTGTCACCACTTTTGGGCCCTTGAGCAAGGCCCTTAACCCTCAATTGCTCAGATGCATAAAAATGATAATTGTAAGTTACTCTGGATAAGAGCGTATGCCAAATGCTGTACGTGTGTGTGTGTGTGTGTGTGTGTGTGTATATACAGTGATCCCACGCTACTTCGTGCTTCAGTTTCTGCGACTTTTTTAAAAATATTCGTTGAAAAATAAAAACAAAAAATAAGGAAATTAAGGAAAGATAGGGGAAGAGTTAAGGAAAATGCAGCAAAACAAGGCCAATTATGCAACAACAACAAAAAAACCCCACTCAAAATCCCCTAACAAAACTATTTACATTTTTATGTGAGGTGCGCATCCGAGTGTGCGTTTAAATTTTATTTACATCTTATGCATTATTTTGGAATGTTTAATTGTTATTATAAGCATTCTCGCATTGAATATGTATTTATTGACCTTATATACACATACTTGTACGTATATGTCAGTCGGGGGGGGGGGGGGGTTCGATCGATCCTACTTCGTGGAAATCGGCAGCCACAGGGGTGGGGGTGTCTCAGCCCCCATTAACCATGGAAAGTGAGGGATCCCTGTATGTATATGTGTGTGTATGCATATATAAATCAACCATTTTATATATATATATATATATATATATATATATACCGGTTAATATGTTTGGTTAAAGTACATAAAGTGCATGTTATTCTGATCAAATTAAGTGAGCACTATATGATATCCATATATTTGGGGGAAACACAAGGTAAAATACAATCACAAATAAAAACCTTACAAAAACCCAACAATGTGTTTATGAAGCCACTTAATATGCTAATTAATATACATACACCACGTTTCAAAGGCCACTTCTGGAAATGATAGAAAATCACGTTCCTCTGAGATGTAAAAGAATAAAGATAAAGGAAGCTCTCATGGATTACTGATCACGTACCACAACTTATTAATGAACATAGTAACCTAAAGAGAAAAATGGTATATATTGGAACAAAATTAGCTGAAACAGAACTAACATTGGATTCACATCAGAATATGATCGTCTCAAACCAGGACCTTGATCGGTATTGTGAGAGCAACTCTTTTAAAATTGAATAAACTGGTGCGCAACATAACTAAATTTGGGTTTTTATTACTCAGCACCAGAATCACTTAAAAATGTAATAATTAAAAAAAAATTGAATGCACTTTCCATTCATTGTAAATCTCATGAATGTAATTTATATGTACAGACGCTCTTTATTTTCTTTTAGCAGAATCCTAAGAGTGTATACTTATTTTTATATTAATATTCATTAGGATTTGTACTTGTTCTTTGTATGCATCTCTTGAATAAAGTTTATTACTTACTGACACAAAAGAAAGAACTCTCCGCTTTGCTGGGAGACTGCATCAGTGCAGGCTGTGTTCTAAACGAGTTCCACGACACCCTTGTGCACTTGAAAGACCGGAAGTCTGTATAACCCACAGCAAGTACACTACTTTTGCAAGTACACTACTTTCGGTATTGAGCGCCTCACATATTGTAAGCGTTGATTGTCTGTTTTAAGCTTCATGTAAAGTAACTCAGTATAAATAAGTGACTTATTTGAAATTAATGTTGATATTATTTGATATATTTGATATTATTTTACAATGTTATGTTTATAATAGTTGATTTAGGGGTGTTTTATGAGATACGGTAATGGTATTTATAGATGTATAGTACAGTATGAGTGTCATACGTCACACGTCATACGTCACTGTAACACTTACGTTCACTTTCAACTTACGTTCGGCCATCCAAAACCAATTAAAAACGTAAATCGGGGAGCGTCTGTAATTAAATAAACAGGCTACCATTGTCCCACATGACTGTCCAACTGTGAGAACATTTGTAAGCCAAAATATTTCCATCTTAAAAGGAAAATCACCCCAAAAATATACTTTTTTTTTTTTTTTTTAATTTTATGCTTGCAAATTATATGCAGGAAATGAAAATCTGGTCATTTCTATTTATTTATTTATTCTTTTTTTGTTACATCAGCTTCTTCGTTCAGCTTATAAATACAGTACTAAAAAAAAAGAAAGTCATAATGAGCTTCAGAATGATACTTCAGAATGGAGCATCGCGGCATAATTTATCACCATCAAAATTACTGTGCAAATTAAAAGACACATAATAAGGATGAGGAAGAGGAAAACGGAGAATAGAACTCACATCGTGCACTTCCTCCACAGAGATGTAGGCTTCAGTTGGAAGGCCCAAGTCTTTGGGTTTCACATCAATAATTACTAAAACCTGTTAAATAACATCCTGTGAGAAATTATTTATTATGTTTAAAATATTTTATATGGTGACAGATTAATTGTAATGTACATACAGAGTTTGCACAGTACTGCTTCATCAGCTCATTGATCGCAATATCATTCTTGTGAAGTTTTGGACCCGTGTGGTACCAGCCGACTATTCTTTCTCTAGCTGTGAAAAAAAAAAAAGATAAAAGAGGGCATTAATACTGTGGGATGTGTTACTGTAAAAAAAAAAAAAAAAAAAAAAAAAAAAACACCCACCATTAACTTTCTTAAACATGCCATACATATTCTCCAGGTAGTCATGGTCCAGGAACCAGACAGAGTCGTCCTTATCGTCCTCATCAAAGGGAACTGAAAAAGAAGAGGTTCAAATGTTGATTGTTTAAAAATCTAAACAAGCGAGTCAGACGCTTACACAGACACTATTTTGCATGCGCACATACATATACACACCCGTGCGCACACAGTCAGTCTCTCTATCACATGCCATCCACACACATCAACACACTAACCTGCAAAGCTGTTGGACACATCCAGAATCTTTTTCTGCCAAGATCCGAGCAGTACACCTACCACTCGTTTTTGGCTTCCTACTTTTCCAATTCTGTCGGTAAGGAAAAAAGAGATCATGTGATTTCCGATATTAAGCACAGATCCAAAAAACTCTCTCTGAGTAAAAAATACTAAATAATAATTACAATTAGAAACCAGGTGTATG
>CM045751.1:13577500-13702500 GCA_024760905.1 Plotosus lineatus
TATCAAAGGTGGGCCATGTCTCTCACTGTCTATGGTGAGATGCATGTAAAAGAACCATGGCTGACTTTCGTAAAGAGTAGCTGCATAGCCGTCAGCGTGTTTCTGTCCCTTGCTAAAAGAGTTGTGTCACGAAGAGCATCCGACGTAAAAACCGATGCCAAATCAAACATGCGAATCATTCGCTGTGGTGACCCCTGATAAAGAGAACAAGCCAAATGGAAATCTCTATTCTGAGCTATAAATTTATACAAACCTTAACATCTGTTGCTTGTTTTTGAGCAAAATACCAAAACATGCTCGAAATTTTTATCCTTTTAATTATGCAATTTTGGAGAAAATTGCATATAATGTTCAACAAAGTATTTACTAATTTTCGACTTAACACCCACTTTACTGTGATGGTGATATTTATGGAGTGCACGACTAATAGTGGTCCCATGGACAGATTTCCCCCCCCCCGGACTGTGTATCTCTGCAGCACTTCCAGAGTCAATATGAGACTTCTGACTGATTCTCTAATCAATGCTTTCCTTGTCTGGCCTTTCAGTTTAGGTGGACATCTAGGTTTGCAGTTTGGCCGTACTCTTTCCATTTTCAGTTGATGGATTGAAAATTTCTCCATGAGATGTTTAAAGTTTGAAATATTTTTTATAGCCTATCCCTGCTATAAACCCAGGTAACCTCTGACCTGTCTGGTGTGTTCCTGAGCCTTCTTCATGATGCTGTTTTTTCATGAATGTTTTCTAACAAACCATTGAGATTTTTACTGAACAGCTGTATTTATAGTGAGATTAGATTACACACAAGTGGACTCTATTTCTAATGAAATTAACTTCTGAAGGCAATTGATTGCACTGGATTTTATTTATTGGTATCAGGGTGAGGGGAGGCTGAATACAAATACAGTCTTCGGGTTTCTATTTGAAAATTTTTAAAAACCTGTTTCAAATTCCTTCCATTTCAGGGTAGTGGTGGCCTGGTGGTAAAAGGTGCTGGATCGCTGATCCTAAGGTTGGGGGTTCGCGTCCCACTCTCCACAAGGTTGTCATTGTCTTCCCCAGTGCAGCTAACTGGGTTATCAAAGGTCGGCCATGTCTCTCACTGTCTATGGCCAAAAGAACCATTGCTGACTTTCATAAAGAGGAGCTGCATAGCCGTCAGCGTGTTTCTGCCCCTTGCGAAAGGGTTGTGTCAGGAAGAGCATCCGACATAAAATCCTATGCCAAATCAAACATGCAAATCAGATGATTGACTGTGGCGACCCCTGAAAAAGGGAAAAAGCTGAAAGGAAAAGAAGAAGAATAGTGTAGATTTAAATATGTTTACCATGAAAAACACTGGTCATGTGATCCGAATGCTTTTAGGCAAGCTCTGCTTTAGCACCATAAAGGTGTGTTTGCACACACATTCAAATTTTTATAGCATTTGACCATTGTATGCAAATATCGTAAAGCCTGATTTCACTCATACAGGTAATGCAACATGCACTTTCCTGGTAGTGATGCTGAGCCCAGTTGTACTTTTCAGAACATTTTATTGCTTCGTCAGTGCTTTTATTTATTTATTTATTTATTTTTTCCTTGAGGAGAAATAAGTTTTCAAATACAATACCATTAAAACGACAGTATTATAATTTTTTCTATTATATTATTATTATTATAATTATTATTATATTTTCCTTAACTTTTCCCCTCATTCTTCTTTAATTTCCTTATTTTTTAAATTTTCGACAAAAAAAAAAAAAAAAAAAAAAAAAAAAAAAAAAATATATATATATATATATATATATATATGTGTGTGTGTGTATTTTTTTCTTGCAGCCATATGAATAGAAGCGCAAAGTAGCGAGGGATCCCTGCAATAAATAATCAAGTAATGTAGCTAAATATTCGGGAACTATGAAAGAAAGATTTAAAAGGTTGACATTGCTGAGGATTATAAACAGAATTTGTTACCAGACCAGTGCTTCTCAAATAGTGGAGGGGTATGATGGTATGATGGGGGGAGGGGCGGTGTAATGAGGGGGGAGGGGGCGTATGACCCTGAAGAACATGATTTTCTGGAATACGTACAGTAGTGTACGAGAATTGAGTGTAATTGCACCTCCACTCCACTAGTTGGCAGTGGCGCACTCATCGTCGCGCTATGGTGTTGCGGTTTTTCGCACGAGCAAACGATATGAAGCACAGTAAACAACCTCTCAAAGAGCAAGGTGGAGAGAGACGGAGATATTAAGACATAAATAAGTTAAAATGAGTTTAAATAAAGATTTAAAAAAAAAATTCAGACAAGTGAACATTAAATATTTTCTGTTGCGGATTAAAGACGTGAATGAAGTTTTTCTTTATTGTAAGTTGAACCGTATTTCTTTCTCTTTTGTTTTTAATGTTAATAAAGATACAACGTTATGCAGAGGTGTACTAATAATAATTTTATAGACAAATAATACTATTTCTAGTCGCTCGCGGGTGGGGGGGTCGTGAAATGTTTTTTTTTTTTTTTTTTATTATTCCTAGAGGGGGCGCCACAGAAAATAATTGAGGAGCACTTGTACTAAACAGTAATAAAGACGGTTTTAATTTCAATACGTATGACCATCGATTGTCTTGAGCAGCTCCCGCGTGCATCCATATTTCCGCCTGACACGGATGTTCCCGAGGCGACGCAACTACGCTGCCTACGTGCCTGTCAGTGAAGAAAGCGCGTGCGTCGACTCGGCGACGCGCCCTGTGTCGAGTGGGAGGGGACGCGCGCGGTTTTTGTCGGCGACGCGCCTCAGCTCGTCAGTGCCGAGTGGGAGGGGCTGCACGAGACAAACTCTGTCACGCACTCTTCAGTCGGCTTTACTCGGAGAGCTGACAGTACGCTGGTTTTATGAATGAGCGAAAAGATTCAACTTTTTTTAACCCCTTTACTTCCAACTTTATTTCCTTCTCAGTCTGAACCACAGCGAACTCTCTTCCTCGGTCCGGAGAGGCGCTGAGATGCCCTCTGACTTCATTTCACTGTTCGGCACGGATATCGACCTCACTTCCCCCAAGTCTCTATACTTCAAAGGTAACTTTTTATTCATTATTTTCCACATTTATCCTTTCCTCACCTGCTTGTCCAACCTGACAGGATTTTTTTCGTACTTTATAGTGTTGTGAGCATACAATTACATGTTTTTATCTCCTTTAACGCTCGGTCGCGACGTTGGGTTTGTATTAAGACATTCTATGTGTGTATTTATGCCATTAATAAACATTAGGATCCTGTCAGTGAATGATATTCATCTTTTCTACAGTTTTATTTTTAACGGCTGCTTTCCCCTCAGAGTCGCGCACAGCGTCGCGTGCCCCGATTTGTTTGCGCATGAGGGGGCGTGGCTGTAGTTGAGAAGAGGGGTGGAGTGTGGGGCGGGATTCGTTGCTAGGGAACAAAGCCAGCCTTATTTCTTCTCCTGGAACAGGATAAACAGCTTTGTCCAGCGTAAACGTAACTTAAGCTTTGGATATGTGTGCTAAACTTGTATATAACATTCTGTGGGACATTACAGCCTGACTGGTAGTGTTCCTATGCAAACTGTTTTACTCGAGTCTACTGTGCACGCCTTACACATTGGTCACTTGCACACATGTTCTTCAACTAAGTTCGTATGTAAACATTTAACTGGACAAAAGCCAAATCGGAGTGCAGTGACCTTTTTTAATTACTGTGCACTCAAGGAACCTTTTATTTAGTCCGTTTAGCACACATTACATTATAGATGGAAATTGGCAAGAAAAATGTAAATATACGAAAACACCTGGGCCAGGTGAGCCTGTTCTTCCGGATTTGTGTGTGTGTGTGTGTGTGTGTTTATGGGGGGGAAAATATATATATTATACAGGGGTGGACAAAATAATGGAAACACCTAATATTTTCGCATCATAATATTTGAACATAATTTAAACAATCAAAACTTGGCATATGTTATTATTTTTTGCATAATAATTTTGTTATTTGATACTTTGATGGAAAATAAATGCCCCCCCCCCTTCAGATATTGAAAACTAATCATACCCCATAATGGCAGACCTCTCAGATTTTTTAAAAGAGGCCAAATTGTTGGTGCTGGTATGGTCAAAAACTGCCCAAATGTTCGTTGTTTCAAGAGGTACAGTCTCAAAAATAATGCCTGCCTTTGAAAGAGAGGGAAAAACGTCCTCAGCAAAGCACAAGTCCGCCATCCTCTCTAAAAGAGTTGGAGGGTGTTCTAACTGAAAAATGGCTTAAAATTCCTTTGGAAACAATTCACAAGTTGTATGCATCAATACATATGCCAAGTTTTGATTGTTTAAATTATGTTCAAAGATTATGATGCCAAAATGTTTGGAGTTTCCATTATTTTGTCCACCCCCCTGTATATTGGCTATGGTGACCCCTGATTAAAGGAAAAAATCCAAAAGTAAATCTCTCTTATACATGGGTGTGTGTGTATGTGTGTGTAATACCCCCTGGTGGGTTTTTTCACCTTTTCCTTTCTTTTTTCTTTTCACTTGTGATTTTGACATTGCAAACATATTTTTAAAATGTTTTAATTCTTTTTCACCCACTGATTAAGGCATACAAGATTATTAAAGCTTTCCCAGGTTGCTGCAAAGTAATGAACTGCTCCACTTTTCAGTCCAGACCAAACTGGTTTTAAAAGTTAAACTAGTTAGCCCTGGTTACTCTGTTTAATTTACCCACCCAGTTTCACAGCAGTGAAATATTCCCTGAAGTTTTGGGAATTGGAATAATTAAGTACAGATGTGTACAACTATCCTGCACAGTCCCCCTCCCCCCCAAAAAAAAAATTATAGCTATGCTGATTCATATGAGTTTGGGATAAATATTGTGAAGCAACACTTGTTGAATAGACTTGCAGCCTTAATGAGTTAGGGAGAGTATTGCAAGAATCCCAGCTTTATTTTATGAATACAAGTATAAATCATATGCTGAACCTAAATGAAACTGAAAATGGAATCCTAATCTAGATTTGGTGAAGTACAGCCCTGATTGGATTTTGGCCTAGCAGTGTATTGCAGAAAACTTGAAGTTATAGCAGAGCCGCTCAGTGTATAAACATTCGCTTTTCCAAACATGAACCTGTTTGTCCTCTGTCGAAGTTTTCTATTGAGATTTATCCAATCACATGCTGAAGGCATAATACTAGAGACTGCCTTTCAATGACAGAGACTTTAGCTCAGAAATATGTACCACTGTGTAAAACAGTCTTTCATATGATTTCATCTTCTTATGTCTGATTAGTAAAATAATAATAAAAATCTATCATTCAAAAAAAGTAGACATTTCAAATTCTTTCGAGTTATAAACTCATCATTAATGGTTAATCATTAAAAGGTGACTGTTGCCTCCATTTAGTTGTAATAGTTGCTTATCTAGGTCAAGTAAATCACAGTTGTTCTTGAAAGTTTGTGAACCCTTTCGAATTTTCTTTGTTTCTGCATCAATCTGTGTGTGAACTGAATCTCAGGAGTAAGTAGGTCATGCAGCAACACCACAAGCCAAAGTCCTGATCTTAATCCAATAGAAATGATTTGTGTCCCTTCAAGTTGATGTGAAGCACTGATCAACAGTTACCACAAACATTTAGTTACAAGTTATTACTGCACAAGTAGGGGTGGTTTGCATACTTTTTTCTGACTCATTAATATGTAGTATTGGATCAATAAATAAATCATAGAGTCATATTTTTGGTCTCATTTTTGTCTTGTGTGACAAACCAATGATGTTTTAAATTATATTTATGTGAAAGTACAGAGAATTCAAGCATCACTTTATATAAATTAACTATGTATAAACATCATCTTTGATTATTTAACTCCACTGAATAATCCATTTAAAAATATGGGTACAGCCTCAGTCCCCCATGGCTAGAATTACTTAATACAATAGATAAGAATTTTCCCGGGGGGGGGGCATCTGATTTTATTCCATAAGTGTTTCAGGCTCTTTTGTCGGAATACTTGACAGTTGTACTTTGTGAGCTGGGTGGACATGGTTCCCCATCCTTGAAAATTCAGTAACAGTATATTTTATGTTAACACATACTGTATGTGTGACAGCTTACTTCCAAAATCCGCCAGACTGGCCACAGTAGTCCCAGTCACTGTGCTCATATATCATTCAGCAACGTGAGACCTTCGGGGTAAGATGGGCTCCAATACAAGAATACACTATACTGTATGGACATCAAACCATTATACCAATGTGACAGTCTTGTTGACCAACCCATTCCAGATTTATTCCTTGTGTTTCTTGTTATAACAAGCTTCACTCTTGTTAGAAGGCTTCCACTAGATTTTGAGACATCGGGATTTGTATTCATTCATCTTCAGTAGTATCAGTGAGGAAGTCAGATGCTAATGATCAGATAAGGGGGAGTTCTGGGGGCAGTCAGTGTCCCTGTTATTCATAAAGTGTTTACTGAGGTTGAGGTTATGGCTCTGTGCAGGAAAATCGAGCTGTTCCACATTAAACTTGACAACCCATGTCTTTATGGAGCTCGCTCTGTGCACGGATTTATTATGGTGCTGGAAGAGGTTTATGTTTTGAAGGGATAGGTTACCTGTTGTATTCAGCGAAGACATATTGCTTGCACTTAATGGAAGCTTTAGCCTGTCTTCTTGCACCTATAGTGGCAATCTTTGAGTTGGCTATCACCTGGCTTCATGGAAAGCTGAAGCAGTTCCATTATGTGAATGAAGGCGTAAGCCAGCTTCACTGCAGTGCCTGTAGAATCCTTGCGGTGCTTGCTTGCTCTTGTTTGCCATTAGTTCCTCGGAAATTCTTCCACCAGTTCAAAAGAGCCAACGAGCCTGTTTCACGCGATACTAAGCAGCTGCCAGATCCACCAGCCTGAGGCCATTGGTTTTACCATGTCCCCACATAGGGACCTTAGAGGTTGCTGAGAGTTGCTTAAGGTCCAGCCCCAACCTGGCGGAGGGAAGGTCTCACCAAGCTGCCCAAGAAAGGAATTTATTATGCTACCAAGATAGACAAAGACATTTCACCTTTGTTGTTTTTACCTTTGTTGCAGTAGTTTTTGGAAGTAGAACATATGGGTGGTGGTGGGGGGGGTCAAGGCTTTTCATTCAGCTGCTACTACTTCCAAACTGCACTTCAACAACTTGCACAATTCAATCTGGTCTTTAGCACAATATCTTAATGACTTACACGACATGATGTTGTACAATAAGTTATTAAATTGTGCACTATCTACTGAGCCCTTTATAACCGATTTCTTTCTCATGAAACATTTCAGTTAATTTCCTGTGGGTTAGATATTCTTTATTCTTCGCCTGGTTTGTACGTTTACTCCGGTTCAGAGTCAAGGCTTGATCTCCTGCGGTGATTATTATTACAGTACTTTGTTCCGAATCTTGGTTTTTCTTTGGGCGCCAACCAAGGAGGGCAAATACTTGCTTCCTCCATGACGTATAAAGCCAGCCAACTGTCCCCTTTGAACTGCATAAAGAACATTCATCCACCCTCTTCTGCATACATCCATTCAGTGGCACACAGGATTGTTTTGCTCTGATCGACTGGCAAGAGACAGAACTTTGACCAAATGCTTCACATTTGCTACCTGCCATGGAAGTGTTCCCTTTTTCACTGGGCTTTGCTGAATGAAGTTTTGGCTCAGTGCCTTGATTTGGTGCTGAGATTACATAATGAATAATCTTGTATGTAATCCCCACTGTAGCAGTGTATTTTAAGCATGGCTTGAACCAAAGCCTGCCCGATATTCAATTGGTGTAGAACTCTTGTGTTCCATCTTCCTAAGTGACTGTAGCCTAAAAATGTTTTAAATGTGAGGGTGCAATGGTTTGAGTTGTAGCCAGGTTCCTTTTGACTCATTAATTCGTAGTGTAGTCGGGGTGTGTGAATATTTTTGTCTGCACTGAGCTTGCCAGGGCCCTACCCAAGTCATGATCAGACAAATACCTGCTCTGTTTTTCCTGCATGGTTTACACAGGATAAATGTCAGCTTCCAGTGTTTTAGTGGTTTGTCCATTAGGACCAGAATAAAATCCTTGTATTCTCTTCTACACTCATTTCAGAGTTTAAATAGAAAGCGATGCTGTTTTAGAACGCTGTAAAGCGAGCCCTCATTTCCAGTTTACCGCTCTGTTGTGGATAGGGCTGTGGCTTCAGTTAATTGGCCCTTCTGTGTCAAGCAGAAGTTAGATTAAAAAACAATTACAGCTCCCAGAACCCACTGGATAAAAAGAGTTTGTCCATCTCTTAAAAAAATGAAACAATTTTATAATTTCACCTTTTTTTTCCTCAAAACTCTTGTGGAAGGTGTTACAAGTGAGGCAGAGTGTAGTTACTATCAGAATACTTTATTGATCCTGGAGGAAATATTTAATTACTACATGCGAACTGGACAATCTGATTGGTTTGCATTCTTAGGATAATGGGTATTTATTATAAATTCAAGATAATTTCTCGTTTCTGATTCGTGGAAAGTCAAGGAATTCTTTGTATAGCATCATTGCCTTTGGATAACAGAGTTATTTGATTGTTGTCATCAAATAAATTGAACAATTATTGCAAGACTGGTAAACACAACATATGTGATCCATCCGAGCAGTGATATTAAATCTTCTAACATCTTTCTCAATTTTTTTTTTTAATTTTTGAGTAACTATTCAAAACCTGCCAGGAATTTTCAGCCTTCAAAATTTGCAAGTTTTGGGAGCATTTAATAACTTCTGACCTAATAATCACTTCGCTGTGATGGGTCACATATTCAAATAATTGTCTACTCAGACTTATCCTGAGCATATCTGTTTTGAACGCCATAAAGATATGGTTTGTCAAGTTTGGATTCAAAGAATTTGAATATCCAGCATAGAGCCATGACCTCATCCTCAGTAAATACCTTTGTATGAATTGTAAGATCCAGACTTCCTCACCTGTCATAAATACTTCAGCTTATAAATGCTCTTGTGAGTGAATGAACACACATCTCTTCAGTCATCTTCCAAAGTCTAGTGGGCATCCTTTCCAGAAAAGTGGAGCTTGTTATGACAGGAGAGGTGGACTGACTCTAGGGTGGGAATTCCAAAAAGGGCTAATGAGTGTTTTAGTCATGTGTTCACAAAACTTTGAGGAATGTACCTACTTCATTTGGTGTCCTCAAACAAACTCAGAGGAGACAGCTTTTTAATCAGACAGTAATTAACTTGACGCTTAACTTTTATATAATTATTTCAGTAAAATGAGGTGCTCTGCTCATTTAAAGAGAGCTTCAACAATGCCATGCGACTGTTTGGAGAGTTTGTTTAGTTAGCATATTTTCTTTAGATTGAGCAAATTATAGGCAGAATGACATCATTTTAAAACCCCAAATGGTGCAATAAAAGCATCAAGAAAACACATTAATGGGGAATATTCACACTTTCTGAAACACGTGTTCTGAAGGATCTATGCAGAAAAAAAAAATCTGTCAAATCAGAGTTAGGTCATTTTAATAATGGTTTTAATAATAATTCATCTGCCTTAGTTCATTGATTGACCAAATGCAACCCAAAAAATACATCCTACATGTTTACATTTTTAGGTAGCAAAAGGCACCTGGAATAAGTGGCAAAGTTGTGTGAGGACTTCCTCTGATGTAACCTACAAGTACCAGTATATTATTTTATCATTAGACCTCTTTGTGTTATAGATCATTATTTTAAAGTGAAATTAATTAATTTAAACTAAATTTGAAAGCCTTCCAACAGGCTGATGGTCAAAAGCTTTCAAATCATTAAGTGCAGTTAAGATACTTTTCAAAGGCAGCTTTCGACTATTTGCAGAACTTCAGTAAGGACTAAGCATCTGTGAGCAGGTGCTGCAACATGATCTAATACACATGAGAAGACTTGGTTCCTTTAGGGGAAATGAAATCAGGCTTCAGAGAAACTCTCAGGCCCCCATAATTAAGTGAAGAATTATTCATCTGTGCACTTAAAAGTTATAGCCTATGAAACATGAAGAATGATGAACACAGTGAATTCTATTAAGCGCCTTGGTATATCTAGCTATATATCCATATATATATATATATATATATATATATATATATATATATATATATATATATATATATATATATATAAAAATTTTAAAGTACCACCAATACTTTTTTGTGCTAGCATGATCGATATGTACCACTGCACTGTTGAATTGTCTTCTGATTGGTCAGAAAGTGTTGACTAATTTTCTTTAACAGCAGCTCTGAACATATAATGCATTTAAACATTTAAATGATATTATCTCTACACTCAAGATCTAATGGTTACCGTCTGAATTTTAATTGAAGAGGCTTTTAGTCAGTTAACTCCAAGTTTTGTATGGAAGTCTGATGGTAAAGTTGTCTCAAGTACCCACGCAATACTTGTTAGCGTTTGTAATGTTATAATTCCAGTTTGGGTGGTAAAATAAAGATGATGGGGGGGGGGTGAAGACAATTGATCAGCTTTCTAAAGAGTGTATCTGCCTCTCAAAGTATTAGGAACTTCCTAGTTGCTTTTAACTTGATTTATTTTCAAACTTTTATCATACCAAAACCGCTACACCATAGTGCAACAATGAGAGTGCCACTGCCAGCAAGTGGAGTGGAGGTGCAATTACACTTAATTCCAGAAAAGCATGCTCCCCAGGGTCATACGCACTACCCAAGGCACCACAACGTGCCCCCCAAGGGGGACCACCCCACTATTTGAGAAGCACTGGCTTAATAGCAACCTGATAATATGGCTACTCATTTCCAGAAGGACAGAGAAACAAGCCTCCATTAATATTATTTCTGGGCAAAGTTTATATATAACATTGGGGGACGGGGAGCTTTTTTAATATTGAAATAGAATTTATTATAATTTATAGATTCGTGATGATTACAGAATTTCAGTACAAATAAAATGGGCACCTAGTTATTTTGATAATGTCACATCAGATGGTCTCTGATGGTTCCCATCCTTTCTCATCGGCCATAACATTAGCACCACCTGACTGGTCTGTGTAACCCTATTCACAGCAAGCTGCAATACATTGTGTGTTCTAACATCCTTCTGTCATAGCCAGCATTAATCTCAGCTGTTTGTGCTACAGTTTTGTGAAATCAGACCAGGTGTACTAGCTAATGACTAAATGACTGCATCTATTCATCTCCAAATTAGCATGTCTTTTAGGGCGTTCCTGGTATGGTAGTGGTAAGGACTATACAAAGGTGGGACTGGTGAACTGGCAGTGTTCATGAGTGTCATGGCTACTTAAGGATCAATAATATTTGTGGAAAGACTAACAAAGGCTAGTATGTCTGGTCAGATCCTACAGATGAGCTACCATAGTATAAATTCTTGAAACTGTTAATTCTGGCCAATTACTGCATATAGGACTGACTAACCTCTGACCAAACAGATGATCATAATATTATGGCTGAAGGTCTTGTATATCAAATCCAGAATTATTTAATTTCACAGAAGTTATTTATGCATCGGCTGAACTAGGTGGAATTTTTTTTTTTTTTTTTAAATCTTTGCATAACGTTTAGCTTGTTTTAAAACAGGTTTAATTCTACTTCTAACCCATTTTCTTGAAGGCACTGTAGATGACTGATACTGATTCAGATAAGCAAAAGGTTCTGAAACAAAGACACTTCTGTACCCTGAAATGTTTGAAATTGTTGTTATTTACATAATCTCACTGCCATCTTTACTAGAAAATGGTGAAGAGTCAGGGGAAAAAGAGAGGGCAGGGTATTTTTTATTTATTTATTTTTTTTTACAGATATTGGTTAAACAAGAGGAATTCTTGTGTCCCAACAGATGTTTATGTACACACATAGACTTTTCACACACATGTTTACACTTAAAAAAAAAAACCCTGCGTGCCTTGCACAACTTTGTGCATGTCATCAGAATTGCATACAGGTTGGTGCTGTAATGTGTTTATTCTGCCACATTTTTATGTCCTGATTTTTGTGTGAACTGCCCTGCATTTTTTGAATATGCTGTACATGTGCACTGTAGTTTTTGTTCTGTCGTAATTTAGTACGCAGCGTTCTAGCGATGGAGAAAAGTTTCATTTTAACTTTGCATTGTTTCCAACTGTATGGGTAAAATTATAATACAATGAAAGCCACTTGACTTGATGGGAAACATTGGTGTTGATTTTCTGTACCGTTTATGCAAGGTATATGTGCCATCTGATAATAGGAAGGAACATATTGTGAAAAAGAAGGCAGTTTGGGTGGAGTAATTGGTGAAGAGATTGTATTAGTACATTGATTATGCCTGAAGGATAAATTCATAAGTGCCAAGTTATGACTGTGCGGCTTCGTCAGGTGGAAACATGTTCAGACTTTAATACAAATAGCTTTCCTCGGTTCACACTGTAAGCATTTAATTCAATAAACCTTCACACCGGATGTTAGACTCATTTGTAGTTTAAATGACTCACTCTGAACATTTTTGCTCTGGTTTACCTGCGAAAACAAACAAAAAAAGCCTGCAAGCTGAAGTACTGCATTAACAGGGTGGATGGGGTATCTCTTACAAAAAACATCATCCATGTTTTGTGAAAATACATGACTGTGTCCATGCAGGTAAATTGACTTAGTACCCACAATGTGATATACTGTGCCAAAAACAGGCATGATACGAAAGGGTGGGTGAGGTCTTGGAGAAAATGTACCGGATATCAGCTCCTGTCACAAATCACTTAGATTGAGACCTGATTTGGATTTATGTGCTATTATATTTAATATATTCATTCATTCATTTTCTGTAACCGTTTACTGTAATCCTAATTAGGGGGGAGGCTGGCGCCCATACCAGCCAACTCGGGGCGAGGGCAGAGTACACCCTGGACAGCTCGCCAGGCCATCACAGGGCTGAAACACACTGACGGCTTTGCAGCTAGTCTTGTCGAAAGCCAGCGATGGTTCTTTTGCATGAACCTCTCACCACAGGCAGTGAGACACATGGCCAGCATTTGATAACCCAGTTAGCTGCACTGGTGGACAGTGATAACTTTGTGGAGAGTGGGACTCGAACCTCCAACCTGAGGATCAGCGATCCAGCGCCCTATACCACTAGGCCATCACTGCCCTCACATTTAATATATTGTTATATTAATATATACCTAATTTTATCTGTTAATAAATATTGTTTTGAGTGAAAGTGTACCTGTGAAGAAAAATAGACAGCTTATTTGAATTCTTAGCAAAAACAATAATATTATTTTCATCTGATATTCAAGGTTTTGGTATTGGTTTCTTAAAAGAAAATTACAGTCTTTACAGGTCTGGGTGCTTTACACAAAGATTAACTTACTGTTTTTTTTTTTGTTTGTTTGGTTTTTTTGGGGGGAGGGGCTTTTTGTTTGTTTGTTTTTAAGTTTTGATAGTTAGGCCACTATTATATTATAATATAGCGGTAATATTACTATTAACTTGTAGTATTTTAGAATTTTCTGAAAGGTTTTTAAACTGTTAATTGTTTCATGTCAGTGAAACTATCTACACATTTTATTTTATTATTTTTTTATTTTTGCAAAAAAAATGAAGTAACAGCTGTTGTGTTGTATGTAACAACAAAATCCATGACTGCTTACACTGCATAGCATATAGTAATTGGAAGTGTGGTATTTGAGT
Source organism: Plotosus lineatus (assembly GCA_024760905.1). Lineage (NCBI taxonomy): Eukaryota > Metazoa > Chordata > Actinopteri > Siluriformes > Plotosidae > Plotosus > Plotosus lineatus. Next base: position 13,591,179 of record CM045751.1, read on the forward strand.
GCATCATTTGAAAGTGCAGTGAAGTGAGGACAACAGCACATGAAAAAAGCATCAGGACTTAAGGGATCAGGTTTAGTTTTATTGAGTTCGAGGGAAACACAGCAGGAATGCTTCTGAGCAGATTTTCATTGTTTTTCTGAGTAACAACCTGTATGTCCACGTCATGTTTACCCTCACAATATTAAAAATTGAAAAATAAACCATGATATGAAATTACATAGTGCAAATTAGCTTCTTTTTCATATATTAGATACCCAAATTTTGAAAGAACTAAAAAGTTGACATTAACTGGTTTGGGTTTAGGTTTGCTTGGAGCAAATAATCACTTGACTTACCTCTATAATTCTTAAAATATGTAAAGCTAAACAATAAAATCTTGATTTAGTTTGCCTTTTATGATTGAATTGTTCATTGCTCATCCCAAATTTCCTTTAATCCTCTCAGAGACATGCCTTGAAAAGTTGGGATGGTTACATATTAGTTATCCTTTGCAATGCCTGAAAGCCAAATTACACCTCTTGAAACTTATTCTTGTAATGATTTATCAGGGGTTTAAAAGGGTATTATGGGTGTCTGTTTAATCACCGACAAATGGGCCAATTCAAATAAACAAATGTTTTAAATGGTTTTTCCAGCGACATCACACACATGTTTTCAGACAGCAAACAGTTGACAAACAGTTATTGTTTATTTTAATAAAGAAGATTTAATTGCTGTTCTATTGATTGTACAAGTGTGTGTACATATTTCAGATTTTTAGCAGCCAATACTGCTTATATAAAAGCCTCTTTACATACTGTTTTTTTTTTGCCTGTGATGTAATCTATATGATGTCATTTGACAGCTGTGCATCACATATTGCACTCAAACAGTTCATCTGTTTTTGCAGATCAAAATCAGCATCCCATGTATGGATATTAATGGCTTTATATAAGACCTTTATTGGGTTATTTTTTGAAAGAAATCCCAGACAGGTAACACATGTTGTGACAAAAAAAATGTTCATGACGTACGTATAAAAAAATGGAAGTTGGTCATTTAATAAAAATTAATTAAAAATTACGATAGCAGGACTCATTGGGGTAATGCTTTAATTTCCTTAAGTAAGGAAAAGATGAGGATTGAAAATTTGCTTTTGAAGTCAGGAAAACCCTCAATATTACAACTGTTGTAGTAATTTTTTTTTTTTCGTAATTAAATTGTTGTGACTGTATTTGTGATGCATATAGACAAAACTGCAGGGGAGTCAGGGTATTTTGGTATTTTTTTCATACATCACCTACAGGTTATCAGCGTATAATCACATGACACAGGGATACAGTCACGTTTATTTTCCGTCGCTATCAATCAGTAAACTCTTTAATAGCTGTCCACGCTAATAATTTGCCCAAACATTCCTTTGATCATATGACCAAATCAAACTGAACTTTACTGAACTTTATACCCACCCTGTTTAGAAAAAAAGGAAAGGAATTGACATCATGTCTCTGATGATTCGACACTGCTTTTTTATTTATAATGATGAATAATGATGATAAAAAGATTATATATTTATCATCATAAATAAAAAACAAATAAATATCCATACATTTATTTTCTGAACCACTTAATCCTAATTAGGGTCGCGAGGAGGCTGGTGCCCGTCTCAGCCGACTCTTGGCAAGGCCCCTAGCTGACCCTGGACAGCTCGCCAGGCCATCGCAGGGCAGAAACCCGCTGATGCCTACTTTTGTCGAAAGTCAGCAATGGTTCTTTTACATGAACCTCACACCACAGACAGTGAGAGACATGGCCGGTCTTTGATAACCCAGTTAGCTGCACTGGGGATCAGTGACAACCTGTTGAGAATGGGGCTTGAACCTCCAACCATGGGATCAGTGATCCAGCACCTTACCCCAAGGTCACTACTGCCGATGAATAAATATATTGGGAACAATTTAAATAATCTAAAACCACCTGCCTTTGTTATCAAGGTCAACAACAATCGAGTGGTGTTATTTAGCTTACACATTGTGTGAACAAAACGGTTTCGACATCATGGTGTAATCTATCCAAACCTGTTCCCTTTTTCTTTATCCCCCTGGATCATGAAACACTGAAGTGAGTGCCAACCACAACATTGTGCAGTACAGGACTTGCACGTTTTACTTCAGTTTCCTGATACTGAAACACATCACTATTACAGATTCAGATGTATTATTAATTTCTAGTTAGTTACGTCAGTGAAAAAAATTTTAAATAATAGTTTTTAGGGATATTTACATTTAATTGCATGTTTTCGTTACTATACTTGTATTATTGTGCAAAGATGATCATTGATGGATGATTACTTGTTTCAAATGTTTTCTGTTGTCTCTACGAAGGTGAAGCAGGTAAACAAAACTGCATAAGTACAATACAGTATGAAAGTCTTCATCCTGCTGTATGAGCAGGCTTTGCTAATGGAACACTCGTTTTGGTGATTTCGGTGTCAGTACAAAAACACCCTCTAAATCTATCACTTTGGGACTTTGCACATGCTACAGAATATTTCTTGCAGACTGAACAAATTTCAATCTGTTCCAAATTCATATTCGCATGTCCCAAAATTATGTATTTTCCAAAACCATTTGTGCAGTTGGACAATAAGAAACTCAAAAGAATTTCAGCAGACTAAAGTCTGCCAAATGTACACAAAGTTAGGCCTTAAAACCTGTGTATCATTTTGAGGGACGGTTTTGACCAGTAGTAGTAGTCGGCCTCCATCAGTCCCGAAGGACTATGGCTGTGCTCTGGCTGGTATCCCGGCTGGTGATACTCTCCAGTGCACAGAGCTGGGGTATGGAGTAATGGAGGACAGGCTGTTACCCAAGCAGCAAGTCCCTCCTCTCTGTGCCACCGGAAGGATCCAATGGAAGGGCAAGTGCCGATACGACTGAGTTTCAGTGCCACTGCAGGAGTCACCAGAACGTGACTGTGAACAAACTGCCTCAGGGGACTCCAACTCCCGATTAGAAACACGCTGACGGCTTTGCAGCTACTCTTTTTGAAAGACAGCTATGGTTCTTTTACATGAATCTCACACCATATACAGTGAGAGACATGGCTGGCCTTTGATAACCCAGTTAGCTGCACTTGGGGGGACAGTGGCAACCTTGTGGAGTGTGGGACTCGAACCCCCAACCTTAGGTTAAGCGATCCTGTGCCCTAGACCACCACTGACCCCTTGGTTTTGACCAACTAACTGTGTTATCTAGATCTCGTTTCATTTAACCTCAATATATAGACTAGGTGTGCAAATTTGTGGTTGCATTAGCAAAGCCATACATGTATACCTGACTACTCAAACCCCCTGAATGCTGGTTCTGCCCCCCTTCCTCTCATCTAGGTTAAGAAACATGATCACTCCCTGCTGTGTTGTTTCACTTGGTCGGAGTGTTGTGTTGCAAAGCCCAAACAATAGTTTGCTCTGGTGTGTTTCATGGCTACTTGAAAAAAATAAAGGAGAGAGAAATGCCATATTTTCTCTCACTTGCGAAAGTATTGCATGAGCAGTCAAAGCATGAGTGCCTGGCAACTGTCAGACTCAACCAACAACACTTTGCACTTCATCCAGTAGGGAAGCAAAGTAGAACACGATTAGGTTTCATACGAATTAAAGTGGAATTAAAATTACAAACCAGACAGCAGCATTAGCAGCAGCCTATGCATTATAGCCATCGCTGTAAGTATAGGGAACGATATAGACATGAAGAAAGTAAATTAAAGCGATTAAGTCATAGAAAAGTAGGCAGCTGAGGAGACAGGGTGGAGGAGCTGACGATTCATGAGCTGATATGAGAAGCGAACAAAACATATCAAGTCACAAAACGTAAAGAGGCAGGTATAGGTCGACTCAAAGCGCAAGGAAAAAGTGTTATTGATTTTTAGAGATAATAACTGCATCTTCTTTTTTGACACTGATACTGGAAAGTGGGAATTTGATGTCATCTGATAAAAATTAATTTTACCAAAATTTAATGCCTTTATCTCGAGCTAACACAATACAGTACTACTTTTTATTTCAATCCTGCAAAATATATGAAAAAATCTAAAATATACTCATTATATAAATGTATTCATCCATTCATTCATTTTCTAAGCCGGTCCGTCAATTATTAGAGTCACAATGAGGCTGGCACCTATCTCAACCTACTCGGGGTGATGGCAGGGTACACCCTGGACAGCTCGTCAGGCCATCATAGGGCCAACACTCACACAGCTACTCACACTCACACCTAGGGAGCTGGGAATCGAGCCCAGGCCTTCTGCTGTAAGGCGGTATCACTGTGCCGCCCTGGTTATATAAATGAAGACTGAAATTATTTTCTTTTAAAAATCCTTTTTTAAAAACTGAAGCACTTTTCAGTTAAACATTTTCACAGAAAAATCACTTAACATTGACATATAAATTTAATTACATCTAATAATAATAATAATAATAATACTGCTGTTCTATAATAAAACAGACTAAAAATCTCTAAAGTATAATGAAAGCTTTTTTCTTTATATTTTAATATAAGTACTCCTTTTAAGGTAATTCAGGACTCTAGACAGAAATAAATTTGGTTTCTTTTTCTGAGAAAAGCGGCAGCATGTGGTAAAGTCCTTGATTGTTTTCCTGTGTCCTGCTGTTTTTTGTGCTGTGTTGAGTAACTCAATTGTAGTTGGACATTCAGTGGACTTTCACCTGTCTGTGACAAAATATAGACCTCTTCATATATAGCTGGGGTTTTTAAAATTCTCTGTGGGTTGATATTGATATTCATTGAGTTCATACGTTTATGAAAGAAAGGACATTTGTACTGCAAAAATAGAATGGTTAGTATAATATTTTAATCATATTGGCTGAGAGCACAGTGCATCCTCCATAAAATACAGCGATATTAAATACTTCTGGTTAAATTGATTATCATTGTATGACTTCTTACTGCTTGTTGCTGAAAATTGCTGGTGACAAATCTGTGGTACTGCACTTTCCCTTGATTATTCATTTCTTGTATTTAGTGTTCATCTGTGCAGTCATTGTGACTGATAGTCGGTACATAATATTCTGTATTTCTTTAGGGCAAATTATGGCCTTCTCATGACAGGTGGGCATTTGACTCATTTTTTTAAATTCACACACAGCTTTGTGTGTGTGTGTGTGTGTGTGTGTGTGTGTGTTAGTGTTAGGGTAAACCACCTGATGTCTCTAAATCAATTTTTTACTCTGGCATAATATATAAGAATATTTAATGTTCTGGTCTGGGTTTTGCATGAGTGTCCATCTCTCTCTGATCTTCTGCCCCAGAGAGTCCTAAATGTTAAATATTTACGGAGTTAATCAAAGCCTCCAAGTGTATGTTTTCCGTTCACTGATGAACAGTGATCAAGTTACTGGTGTCAGCTTTCTGTTTAAAACAGGATCACGTCACAAAGTAGATCCTCCTTCTCCGCCTGATGTTCCTTGTGTGTTGCTGCTGAGCGCTGTCTTTCATCTATGCCCTTCCCTCTATAAATCATTTGATTAATTTCCACAATGGATTATAAACCTCTGTTTGAGTATGTGGTTATCTTGGCCAAACCTTTTTCACTGCATTTCTGCTCAGAGTTACCTGTGATCATTGTGATAAGTCAGGTTTAATCAGTGTTCTAAAGCTTAAAGCTTTACTAAAGTTGTTCTGCAGCTTCAGGGGACTCTTTTATTTAATTATTATTTTTTATTTTTCTGAACTTCATAAAGTGTTCCATTGAATCTCAGCAGCAATACTGAAAATATTGCACTTTAGCTTGGAATTGACGAAAAATTGAAATAATAACATTATAATATCGTAATGAAGCATATTAGAGAAAAACTAAGTATTCCAACAGGATTACTTAGTTTTTCTCTAATATGCTTCATATTGCGCTCCCTTGCGGACACAGGCACAAATCTGTTGATAACACAGGCACAAATCTGTGGATGACACAGGCACAACTCTGTGGATGACAGTCAGATACTTGTTTGTTTTGTGCTACTTTGTAGTCTAATTGGAAAACACATTTGTTGTATCCACAATAGATCAGAATTTCTCCACATTTTCTTCTTCACAAATTATTGCACTTTCATCCATTTGCCGGACCAAATAATCCTATTAGGTTCACGACCAGACTGAAGCCTATCTCAGCCGAGTCTATGTCAGTTTGGGATATGCCCTGAATAGGCATAGTCAGGGCATCTCAGGGCTAACACACAACCATTCAAATTCACTCCTTAGGTCAATTTGGAACAGCCGATTTCCCTAATGTACATGTGTTTGGACAGTTGGTGGAAACCCACACAAGCACAGGGAGACCACCAGTGAACCTCTTTTACACGTGCCCAGTGTATTTGTAGCATAGATACTGTAGCATCACAGAAAATTGGGGGGTGCACTAATACCTACACAGAGAGTCATTTCCATCACCAGAGGCTGATGCCAAAACAAAACAACAATGCATTACTCATTTGGAAAAATAATTTCTTGTCCAGATTATTTTTGAGTTTACACGCGGTTTCTGTCAGTTATTTCATAGATGTTACTCAACTGCCTAGCCTAGTGTTGATTATTTAAAACCCAAAATGTCTCCATTCTGTTCATACTATAGAGCTGATGTCTACCAAAAGCTAAGATATGTAACCTATTTATCTTCAGTATAATCTAAGTATTTGGGTCCTCTGGGTGTGGTTCTTGGCCAGAAATCACTCACCTGCCTATTCTGTGTTTACTTATTTCTCAACCCTTTCTTTAATGCCTGTAGTTGAACCAAAGGTACAACACCCAGCTGTCCTTGAAGGAATGTGGGTTAAAAAAAATAGACCTTTGGAACTTTGCTCATGATGATTGTATTATTAATTAGGGTGTCTATAGTGTAATCAGCAGATCAGATGTCCTCTGGTCTTAATTAAATTACAGCTCAAATCTATTTATGTGATTAATGGACTCCTTAACAAGGATAAGAAGAGACTGAAGGACAATGTCACTGCAGCAGGATTACCCAACGTCACAGATTCTTAATCCAACTTCTGGACTACTCATTGTCACTGTAGTAGGGCAGTGCTTTTTGTTGAAAAAAGAAAAAGGGCTGAGTTAAATTAAAAGGAATCCGAGTTATAGTTGAGGAACCTTGATCTGAATACAATGTTTTTAAGAAAACAAAGGACTGCATTTGTTCAGTGTCATGGTTGTGTGTTGATGGCATATACAAGGATCCTTATACATCCAAACTTTCAGCAAAGTGTAAACCGAATACAGAAAACCTCACCTTATGAAATTAATCAGTTCCACAAGTGGTTTCGTAACGTGATTTTTTCATAAGTTGAGTAGCATTTTACATGTAAAACGCGTGATTCGTTCCAAGGCCCCCAATACTACCCATAAACCCTTTTACAAATTATAAAAGTATATATTTTACGGCCTCCTTCTGCTTCAGTATCGTACCGATGCTAGACGGGTTTCGGCCATATTATATATGCTTTGCGATATCACTCAACCGCATGCCACGAGCCCGCTTCTTTCACTCGCACCGGGAATCACACGCGCGCGCGTGTGTGCGTGTGTGTGTGTGTGTGCAAGCGTGTGCGCGTGTGTGTGTGTACGCGTGTGTGTGTGCGCGTGTGTGTGTGCGCGTGTGTGCGCGTGTGTGTGTTGACCATGTCTTCTTAGCAGAATTATAATCTTACAAATGTTTCTTCAAGGTTAAAAACCTGAGCCAAAACATAAAGTTGCATTGAGCACACTCGAAAAACTCACGAAACAAAAGTAACTCTGTCCTTTACGTATGTTAGAACTCCATGATGAACAATGGGTCGAAGGCACACGAAAAGCATCATGGGTATTATGGAGATGCAGCTCCATAATAGCCAATGGGAGGCCAGCGGGGCGGTGTGTTGGGAGAGCAACTCACACATTGTTTGAATTTTTGAGATGGCGCATTTCGTAACGTGAATTTTTTTTGTATCCAAAGAGGGAAATTTTAGGTAAATGCATTTCGTAACTTGGCTTTTTCGTTTGTTGGGTATTTCGTAAGGTGAGGTACCACTGGAGCTTTGAAAGGAACTACTTAAAAAACATTTATTTCATGTCACTAATCTGTATATTCTTCTAGTTAATGGCTTTGGGCTTGAAATAAGGAATAAGGGAACTTACAACTATTATGGACAAAGCATTGTTTATTTTTCTGTGTGATATACCACAGCAATTTGTCAATGATTGCAATTACTTAATTATTATTATATTATTATTATTGTTGTTGTTATTATTATTATTATTATTATTATTATTATTATTATTATCAATGGATTTTCCCTGTTCTAATTTCGTTATGAGTAGTTCCCACCTTACATGACAACTACCATCCAGTAAGGGTGAAGGTCACCTCTGGTTTCCTCTAAAGTGTGTGATGCCAATCAACCACATCGACTTTGACGAGTTTGCACTCAGATTTTGTGATGGGTGACGGTCCGCTGTACAAGTCTCCATGAATACACTGTTTAGTATAGAAACTGTCTTGATTTCTTTTTTTTTAAGTGATTTGGACTGATTCAGTCAGAGTGGTTGTTATGAAAAAGTATACAGCACCTTATAACCAACCAAATGTGTACAAAATCTCATAAGGGTCATGGCAGTGATTTAATATTTTTTTGTTTTGTTTTGTTCGGTTTTTTTTTTTGTTTTTTTGTTTTTTTTTGTAATTTATCTTTACTCCCAGTTTTTAACATGTTATTGTGAGTTACTTCAAAAGTAGATAAAAAAATAAGAGATACCGCATTCGAAGTAATAAGCGCCCTGCTCCAATAGGTGTCCCCCCCCCCCCCCCCCCCCCAATGTTTTTGGTCTTACATCTAATAACTGCCCATGTGTATTGGTAATAAAATCGTAGATCAAAATTACCAATTTTATTCGCTCAGTCTGTGTAACTGTAAAATCCCCCAGTGCGGCTAACTGGGTTATCAAAGGCGGGCGATGTCTCTCACTGTCTATGGTGTGAGGCATGTAAAAGAACCATTGCTGACTTTCGTAAAGCGTAGGCTGCAAAGTCGTCAGCGTGTTTCTGTCCCTTGCTAAAAGGGTTGTGACAGGAAGGGCATCCGACGTAAAAACCTCTGCCAAATCAAACGTGCGAATCAGATGATTTGCTGTGGCGACTCCTGAGTAAAAGGGAAAAAGCCGAAAGGAAGACAGACAGTCTGTGTAACTGTAAAATGAGGCGTGCGCTGCCTGTAAAAGTGAGTTTACACAGTATTTCAAGACCCCCTGCCACTGGGGAATGTCTATAATGTTCATCAGTAACAACACATTTGATTGTTCTGCCGTGCTTTAAAACAGGAAAATATTTTGCTGTGTTCTCTTGGTAAATGTCCAACAACAGATTAACCATTAGAAACTGCTCCAGCAAAACTATGGAATGTTCTGAATGAATGGAGCGATGAGCCAGATATGGACCAATCAGAAAGAGATGACAGGGATTTTTCACCCTCCTGCTCACTAACTTCATCAATTTAAGCACTTTCCTGGCCATGTGCTTTTGTTTATGTTCGTGTTGATTGGTTCAACATGCCATGTGCTAAAGTTGACATTTGTGTTGATTGGCTCGATTTTACTTCTGGGAAAATGTTTAAAGGACCGGCACCAGGAGGGAAAAGTAAGATGTCTTTTTTTTTTTTTTTAATTATGCCGTTTCCTATTTATTTTCAGCTTCCATGTAAGTAGTTTGGTTGATTACACCAAATGAATAGCACAAATACCAGTAAAACTCTTTTATTGTTCTGTTATTATTGATGTTTTCCACCTCAATGGTAATAAGCACTTACCATTCCACTCCACTGGTAACATTTTAATAAGCCCTATCCACTCTAATTTTTTATCACATCGAATATGGTATCTGCACTGTAACCGTTGAAGGGCTCCTCAGATTCAGGCATTGAGGAGGAGGGTAATTTGTGTATGTGTTTCTAACATTCCTTGATGAGTTCAATGGCCATCCAGACATGTATGAGTGAAATTTGAAGTAAACAGGTTTCCAAATTTTCGGTGCAGGCCAGGGAACCATAAAACATGAATTTCTTTCTTTTGCACATGTATATAAAAATTAAATTCATTCAAAAAGTTTGTTAAAGTATAGTTTTTAGGTTTGAATTGTGGTCAATATCCAAAGTCGTAAATTTATAACTAGTGTATTGCTAAGTTGTGATTACCTGCCACTGAAGTCCTTGAGCCTCATATTTATGTGCCTGCATCTATAAGATCTTGCACATACCAGTATGGAGTCCGTATGCATTTTATATAGGTGCTAACCTAATCTTCAGTTGTTAACTACCTCTGGAGACTGCATCACAGTTTTTATGTCAGGTCACTGCAGGATTTATGCAAGAAGCTGGAATCAATTTATTCAGTCTGTGTATGTTTAATCTCAGGTGATCTTTAATTGTGAAGTTCATGGGCTGATGGGTAAATAACTGATGCGTAAATGATCATCGGTAAAAGCTGTTTATGGTTACTCTCATGAACACGCCAGCCTCATGCTCTTATCAATTAATCATTCACCTCAGGAAAGGTGCCGCAACTGGCAGCTTGTGTGAAACTGTTGGATGTACACGCACATGTTTCTGTTTATACTTGTTAAGGAACTATGACATTGTGTTTTTAAAACTGTCATTATTTTTTCTCTTTGTGATATAACTGCGAAACCTATTGTCAAATCAAAACAAGTCAAGCCAATTGTGTATATAGAGGGCATTTAATTAAAAACGAGTTCTGTCAGCTGCAGCGTCATACAAAGGCGCCCAAGTGAAGGATGCTAAAAAGTTAATAAATGAAAAAAAGCTTAAAAGGTAATCAATAAAATACAATATAGTTTACATGCCTCTCTGGCTGCATTATTCTAAACAAAATTTAGTTGGTGACCTTGCATGTGTGAATAATTAAATGCACTGATTTGCAAATCATAAATCAGTCTGACTTTCACAATTGACCAGAGTTATTTTTTGTTTTTGATGCATGTAAAGACGCCGGGGCAGTGATGGTCTAGTAGTATAGGGCGCTGGATTGCTGATCCTAAGGGGTTCGAGTCCCCACAGGGTTGTCACTGCTCCCCCCTCAGTGCAGCTAACTGGGTTATCAAAGGCGGGCCATGTCTCTCACTGTCTATGGTGAGGGAGCATGTAAAAGAACCATTGCTGACTTTCGTCAAAGAGTAGGCTGCAAAGCTGTCAGCGTGTTTTCTGTCCCTTGCTAAAAAAGGGGTTGTGTCAGGAAGGGCATCCGACAAAAAAACCTATGCCAAATCAAACGTGCTAAACATTTGCTGTGGCGACCCCTGAAAAAGGGAAAAGCCGAAAGTAAATCTCTCTCTCTCTCATGCATGTATGGACTACTTTGTACACAAAAAAATTGACATTAAGGAAAAAGAAGCTACTTTTTTTTATTGAATATATTTTAGTGCACTTGAAATTTAGTTTAGTAAAGTATTTTTCTTTTATTTTCTTATAAGTACAAAGAAGTATGTAGACAGGCATAAATGTGTTACATTTAAAAAATATAATTTAAAAATATTTATTATTGATCAAGACAACACAAGTGAACATCACTGCTTTCTTGTTAAGCCAGTGATGGCAGTTACAAATTCAAGTTATCAATCGTAGGATGTGATTAGCTTCTTGCAGTATTGTGGTTATATTTTAAAGCATTCTTCTTCGCAAATAATCCTACCTCTCAAAAGTTTAACCCTCAATTTCATAACTTATGGCTAAGTGTGAGGTTATTTTGAATGTATGTGGAGGGTTATAGCCTTTTTGTAACATCTACCTATGGTTTCAGTCTCTTGACCAAGCGCAAGGAGTCTCCTTGTCTATGAATGGTTCATCAGAAGGTGTTTCCTAGCCCAGTACTATAATTGTGCTCCCATCAGCATGCTTCACTGTATGTGTTTATGAAGTTCATCCATAGGAGGTGAGGTAGATGTCGCTGAATAGTTTTTGGGGTTTTGTTGTCGAACAATTTTTGTATTGTATACGACAACACAACATTTAAAAAGTAAAATGGAAATTTACACTTTTTTAAAAAAATAAAGAGAAATTATTCCTTCATTTTCTGAGCCATTTAATCCCAATTAGTTCCACGGTGAGGCTGGCGTCCATCTCGGACAAATCTGAGCAAGGGCAGAGTACACCCTGGACATCTCGCCAGGCCATCGCAGGGTGGAAACGTGCTGACAGCAATGCAGCCTACGTGTGAGAAAGACAGTAATGGTTCTTTTACAGGAGCTTCTCATCACAGACAATAAGAGACATGGCTGACCTTTGATAGCCCATTTAGCTGCATTGCAAAGCAATTTATAATGAATAAATAAACGTGGTGTGTCTGTCCAATTTTCTTTGCTTATCAATTTAAATTATAAACATATATCAAACAAAAAAAAAATCTTGAAGCTGTGAGAGCTAGGTTAAGATTGTTGGTACTTGTGTAACTATCTGATATTCCTCAGCACTTTGAGGTCTGACTTTCATCCAAGCCCACTGTATGTCTTTTCCTGTTGCTCCTCCTTCCTGCTGGTAAACACAGCAATTACAAACTTGGAACTGAGTTCTACTATGGTCACAAAGAAGCTGCCTTTTTGGAAAGTGAGCTGACGCACACCTCCTAACATGGCACAGTAGGGCAGTTTTTAAAATGTAAAAAAAAAAAGGCTTGACGTAATACAGTAATCTACTTGTTATAATCCAGTGCTGTTTCCTGAATCTGCACACGTGTATGCATACATCATTCTCTTTACTCACAGTATCTCAGGATGGCTTCATGCTCATGTGACTTGACTAAAACAAGTCTCCTTCAGTTTGCTCGCCTCTCAGTTCCTTCACACTATCTAGCGTTGACCTATTATACAACTGCAAGCGGACAGGTAAAGACTAATGTATTTTTCGGGTTACAGACATTTATGATTGGTTAGTCCTCCTATAATACACAGTTGGCAGTGGAATGTAAGTATGCTCCTCCTACCCAGAGCGAGTGTGAACATTTGCACTGAGTAAAACTTTGCAACTTTTTGATCTTTTTTTTTTTTTTTTTGGTGTTAAAATTGTCTGCTTATTGGTTTGTGCTGTTTGTAAGATGTACAATTTCATAAAATTGATATTGTTTGTCAAAGCTGATATTTGCTCAAATACATTTTTTAAAATCATGGCCCATCCCATGTTCCCACTCTTCTTCTTCTTCTTCTTCTTCTTCTTCTTTTCCTTTCAGCTGTTCCCTTTAGGGGTCGCCACAGCAAATGATCTGCCTCACAGATCTGCCACCACAGATGTAGTGTTTGCCTTGAGGATGTTAATGGAGAAGTACAGAGAAGGTCAGAGGGAGCTGCATTGTGCCTTTGTGGATCTGGAGAAAGCATATGACAGGGTGCCGAGAGAAGAACTGTGGTATTGCATGAGGAAGTCTGTAGTGGCAGAGAAGTATGTTAGAGTGGTGCAGGGCATGCATGAGAGATGTAAGACAGTGGTGAGGTGTGCTGTCGGTGTGACAGAAGAGTTCAAGGTGGAGGTGGGACAACATCAGCTCTGAGCCCCTTCTAGTTTGCTATGGTGATGGACAGGCTGACAGACGAGGTGAGACAAGAATCTCCATGGACTATGATGTTTGCAGATGACATTGTGATCTGTAGTGAGAGCAGAGAACAAGTGCAGGAAACTCTAGAGAGGTGGAGGTATGCCCTGGAATGGAGAGGAATGAAGGTTAGCCGCAGTAAAACAGAATACATGTGTGCGAACGACAAGGACCCAAGAGGAATGGTGAGGTTACAGGGGGCAGAGATAAAGAAGGTGGAGGATTTTAAGTACTTAGGCTCAACAGTCCAGAGCAATGGAAGAAAAATGGAGTGTGGAAAAGAGGTGAAGAAGCATGTGCAGGCAGGTTGGAATGGTTGGAGAAAAGTATTCAGTGTGATGTGTGATAGGAAGGTATCGGCAAAAATGAAAGGAAAAGTGTACAAGACGGTGTTGAGGCCAGCGATGTTGTATGGTTTAGAAACAGTGGCACTGAGGAAAAGACAGAAGGCAGAGCTGGAGGTAGCAGAGATGAAAATGTTGAGGTTCACTTTGGGAGTAACGAGGATGGATAGGATCAGGAATGAGCACATCAGAGGGACAGCACATATAAGAGGTTTTGGAGACAAAGTCAGAGAGGCTAGATTGAGATGGTTTGGATATGTACAGAGGAGGAATAGTGAATATATTGGTAGTAGGATGCTGAGGTTGGAACTACCAGGCAGAAGGCCGAGAGGAAGACCAAAGAGAAGATTTATGGATATGGTGAAGGAGGACAGGAAGGTAGTTGGAGTAAGAGAAGAAGATACAGAGAATAGGGGGAGATTGAGGCAGGTGATTCGCTGTGGTGACCCCTGAAGGGAACAGCCGAAAGGAAAAGAAGTGCAGTTCATCCTGGTTTAATCCCAACAGCCATGAATGAGCAATATATCCCTGTGTGAGGGTTTTGTAAGGTGTCAGAAAGCTGTCTTAAAAGGATTCGTCATACAGTGTGTATACATGTCATTTCTACAAAATGCATTTGTATTTATTTTCATTTTTATTTTTGCTGTTAGCCAGACAATGGAAATGGGCACAAAAAGGGCCATTTGGTATATTTCTGATTTGTTCACTGGGTCATCTGCAATATCAGACAGCACAATACAATGTGAGTGGTGTATTATGTAGCTATTTCCTTCTAAAGAAAGGCATTTAAAGAGCTTCCTTACAGTACCTCAGAGGCACTTGGATTTTTTTTTTTTTTTTTTATTCATATTTTTTCTTCTCATTTTCTTTCAAAACAAGCCTGCTAATCCCCAACCTACATCTCAGGAGCAGATTACATGTATCACGTTGCATGTTATTTGCACATTTTGGCCATTGTTTAAGTGGCAGTGACAATACCTTGGACAAGAAACTTGGCATTGAAAATCCAAATAAGACTGAATGATTATTTCTCTTCTGTTCTTTTTGTTTTGGTGAAGATATTTTTCTACCCGAATACCTTCTACGTTAGTAATACAGTATAGTTGAGTATGTCATTTCAATTGCTGATTTATAACGTAGCTACATATAATAGCAGGGCTGTGTGGTTATTTACAACCATGTGTACGATAAGTAGACTTACAAGTAGGATCATGTTTCATCAAGGAATAAAATATCTGAACAATTTGACAAGGAGGAGGATTGCAGATGTCTTATCAAAGAAAAAACGTGTGTGTGTGTGTGTGTGTGTGTGTGTGTGTGTGTGTGTGTGTGTGTGTGTGTGTGTATGTGTGTGTGTGTCTGGGGGTGGGGGTGGTCAAGTGTGATTTGAGCTGAAAGCATTTGACTGTTTTTCCAGTTCGAAGAAAATAAGGAATTTGACATGCATCAGAGAGGATTAATCATATTACTTCCTACAGAAACAGGTAGAGAGTCATGTACTTAAACAAAATAGTCCTTTGAGGCAACAAATTAGATTAACAAAATGTTAAACCTTAGGGTGTTTTCAATTTTTCTGTAAATTATCCAATTAACATTACACACGAAATCAGAATGCACATTATGGTTTTATATTACAATTCATATACTTAATGTATTCCACGTAGATATCGCAGGGTTTTTAGTTTCCAACTGAGAATTATGACATGGGCTACCACCATTCAACAGTGCATTTCCTAGTCTGATGGGTTTTTGTTTTACTGAGAACAATAGAACACAATGTTTACACATTCAGTGACTGGGGAAGAACCCGTGACCTCAGCGACCTGATTTTTCAGGATTTATCAAACATATAATACTAATTTATTCAGCCATAATCTTAAAACCACCTTCCCCAGTGCAGCTAACTGGGTTATCAAAGGTGGGCCATGTCTCTCACTGTCTGTGGTGAGAGGTTCATGTGAAAGAACCATTGCTGACTTTCGTAAAGAGTAGCTGCAAAATCGTCAGCGTGTTTCTGCCCCTTACTAAAGGGTTGGGTCAGGAAGGGAATCCGACATAAAAACCTATGCCAAATCAAACATGCGAATCAGATGATTCGCTGTGGCGACCCCTTAAAAAAAAAGGGAAAAGCCGAAAGGAAAACAAGAAGACTCTTAAAACCACCTGATTGGTCTGCGGTGAGACAGTAGTTTCAGTCAGCTGCAATGCAGCATGTGTCCTGACTCCTTTCTGTGATAGCCAGCATTCACAATTTCAGTATTTTGTGCTTCAGAATCTCTTCTGTGAGATCAGACCAGAAGTACCAGTTTTTGTTACACACACACACACACACACACCCCCCCCCCCCCCCCCCCATGCATCAGGTAGCCCTGGGTACCCGAGACACTCTAGCTGGTTGACTGGTTGACCTTGCCACCTTTGCTAGGTAATTACCACCATATAACAAGAACATTCTACAACACCTTTCATTTTAGTGATGAATACAGCCAGTTTTTTAGCTATCACAATGTGATTTTTTTTGTCAGAATCTCTCATTGTTATACTTTCTCACTTTTCTTGCTTCTGACACATCAACTTCAAGAAATAACTGTTCACATTGTGCCCAGTAAATCCCACTCCTTGGCAGATGCCAGTGCACTGAGCTAATCGGTTATTCTACTTGTACTCACTGGATACAAGGAATCTTTCACGTACCATTCGTAGCTATGTCCCGACAGAAAAAAATGGAAGCAATCATAATGCTAATCATGCTAAGCTATCCACTAATGCTAACCGGCCAACTTTTCCAGCCACTATTCTTGATTTTTTAATAAAAACTAACCGAATTTGGAATGAAAGTTTTTGATGTGTAGGTTTTTGTTTTTGTTTAATCTCCCCCCCCCCCCCCCCCCCCCCAAGAAATCTTTCATTGTAGCTGGGTTATCAAATGCTGGCCATGTCTCTCACTGTCTATGGTGAGAGGCTGTAGAACAACCATTGCTGACTTTCGTCAAAAGTAGCTGCATAGCCATCAGTTTGTTTCTGCTCTGCGATGGCCTGGCGAGCTGTCCAGGGTGTACTCTGCCCTCACCCAGAGTCGGCTGAGATGGGTGCCAGCAACCCCGCGGGGTTCAGAAAATTAATGAAAGAATGAATGAATTAGATATTTTCCTCCATCAAATGCAAAGTTATCAGCTTGCTGTAAGGAACAGGCCACCAGACCCTTGGCTCTTCCGTTAATAAGAACATGTCATTTAATTTTCAACAATGTAATTAAAATAATAATCTTTTATTGAATTGCATCTTGCTAGCTATCTGAACATTCACATTTCAAGCATGTTAATTATTCACAATGTTTTTAATGTTTTGGCTAATCACTGTATATGATACGCATGTTTGCAGGGTAAAATTCTGGTAACTCAAGCATAGCACCTGTGTGTATTTATTGAGTATTTTTCTTATTAATAGCTTTCGGTTATAAATTAATATCCTCTTATCGTAAGTTTGGATTTAGTGAAGACAAGCACTGGCCTGCACAATTATGTGATTTATTGATGGTTTTACAGGAATCCAGTGCGAAGTGTTTTGGAGAACATGGGAGATTTTGGACACGGTGCGATTGTTCCATTAATTTTTATTTATTTTTAATTTTTTTGTTAACTGGTAACACACAGTTTGAGGGTCTTCTCTGTATGTGTTTGTTGATGAACTCTGCTCTCAATCTGGTAGCCACAAGTCTACAGTATGTCAATTACCCTAAAAGAGTCTGTTTACATGTCTGCGTGGGCAACTGCAAGCCAGTTGTACTACAAATATATTTATAACAAAAACAAAACTAAATGGTTCTCTTCTGACTTAAAGTTGATAGTATCAGATCTACTCTACAATATGTTTCACAATGTTTGGTTTGGTTAGATCTCTGCATTTTTTTTAAAGCTGTTCTTTGGCGAAATGACATCTTGCAATGACAACAGAAGAATTTCAAAAGAATTTCAGAATAAATCTTCAGCAGGAAATAACATGTAATCTCTGTTCCCATAAACTATGTGAAAAATACTGAATATGAGGTGAACATGATGAATGATAATACAACACGCACAGTTCAAAAAAGAGCAGCTGAACAGAAAAGGTCAATATTGGGACATTTATCCAGTAACATATGCTATAGGAAGTGATTTTTATATAAATAGATAGATATTGCGAATGCAATACGTTTCTGTACACTTCTCACACGTCTGTGGGGGGAAAATGCTGGGGAAAGTTTTTTTTATATTTGTTCAGGAGCTTTTGTGCTCACAGTTGATGTCCCAAACAATAAAAATTCACATTCCTGACATTACATTTATTCATTCATTTTCTGAACCCCTTAATCCTAATTAGGGTCGTGGGTAGGCTGGTGCCCATCTCAGCCAACTCAGGGTGAGGGCTGAGTACACCCTGGACAGCGCACCAGGCCGTCGCAGGGCAGAAACACACACGTCAAAAGTCATCAATGGTTCTTTTACATGCGTCTTCACCATAGACAGTGAGAGACATGGCTGGCCTTTGATAACGCGGTTCGCTGCACTGGGGGACAGCAGTGACAACTGTTGATAGTGGGGCTTGAACGCCACACCTTAGGGTCGGTAATTCAGCAATTTCCACCAGGCCACCACTGCCTTCCTGACATTACAAATAATACTAGTTCTCAGTTAAACATAAGTACGAGTGGATATTTATGTTTTAGCTGTTTATTCCTAGATTCAAAAACATGCTGAGAGTATTGTTATTTATTTATTTATGATTGTAGGGTTTTTTCTCTGTGGTACATATCAAGAGATGAACAGAACTCTTCTTCTGAGAATATGATTTGCCACTCCATGCTTAGACTTGCTTGTTTTCTTTTCCTTCTTTGTTTGAATATTATATGGTGACACTTTGAATGAGTAACTCATTTACATAGAAGCATGTTTGTACGGTTGGTGTTTACCTTATCTGGGTCTATATCTTTTGCTTGCATGTTTGTTATAAGCGTTGTCCAAACTGGACTGGAGGAGCAATACACAATTTTTTTTTTACACTAAACTACATGCGAGTCGCTTTACAAGAGAAGCAAATCACCTTGCATTGCATCTGCAGTGTTGTCAGCGCTTGTTGCCTCAGTAACCACCTCAATTTTTCCTAACATAAAAGTTTTTCTGAGTGAAGTTTTGTCCATATTGAGCTAGTTCACAACAGTAGATCAGTGAGAACTTGTATCATAATTATCTTGTATTATTTTAGTTTATCTCTTTTTATAATAGCAATTATCATTATGGTTGTTGTTATTATTATTGCACAGCTAAACATGTATAATATATACTCAGAAAATGTGGACATTTTGGAAATGTGGAGATAAGAATCCTATTTCTAGTTATTTTCTTTGTAAAAACACTCAATGTTTTGCGGCATCAGTTAATCGAAGTAATGTTTAATCTCTGCTCTAATTGGTTCACTTATTCATTCATTTTCTGAACCGTTTAATCCTAATTAGGGGAGGATGGCGCCCGTCTCAGTCGGATATGGGCAAGGGCAGAGTACACTAGTCTAGACAGCTCGCCAGGCCATCACAGGGCAGAAACACTCTGATGACTCTTGATGAAAGTCAGGAATGGTTCTTTTATAGCTTTACAGTGACAACTGTTCACAGTGGGGCTTGAACCCCCAGCCTCGGGATCGGTAATCCAGCACCTTTCCACTGGGACATCACTGCCCGCTTTAATTGGTTATCACTCGACTCACTTCCCATGAAAGTTCAGCTCAGTTGAACTTAGTTGAACCCACCCACTTCGCATCGCTTGAGAAAATTTTGCAGTGAGATGATAATTTTGAGAGATATGAAACAATAGGATTGGTTATGCTGCTGTGTGCTGTTCCCCTCATGCTACTTTTGAAACCCTCTTGGTGTGTGATGAAAGCCTGCTGAATGTGGAGATGGTGGCTCTTGTTGCTATGGTGTTGTCGGCAGCTCTTATGAGGACGCAGCTGTAAACGTTAAACCCTCACTTAAATCTCTGCCACCCCCTTTCCACCCCACTGAACCTTTAAAGGTGCCTTTTAAATCCCTCTTGGTGTTTTTTTTACCTGTTTTTGTTAGACACTGAGTTTTCCAAAGCTATTATTCTGATTTTCTTGTTCCATGACTCAGAAGTTTACTTTACTGCTTTTCTTTTATATTCTGATTTTATTCTTCTTTCATAGTTAGTGGTGCATAGGTTACTTGTACTAACACAGCAATAAGCAGAGAATGGTGGCAAGTTAGTTAGGTTTGTCTATGGTTTTATGGAAAAATAATAAAAGGTCAGGTAAAGTCCTTTTGGGCTTTTTACACCCGAGTCTGGTGGCTCATCAGGCTGGTCTTATCCCCGGTTTCCGTAGCATGAAGCGACTAGGAGTTCAACTCCTCCTGGATGGGACGCTAGCCCATCGCAGGTTACCTTCCCAGTATATTTTCACTGGTTCCCATTTATACTGCTGGGTGAACAGAGGGCACACTTGTGGTTGAGACCTTGCCCAGGGGTCTTGGCACAGTGGTGGTCTAACTGGGATTTGAACACACAACCTCCCAATCATGAGCGCAGCACCCTAACCACTACACCACCGGCCCCACAACTGGAAAAATAATACTCGCCATTAAATGTTTGGAATAAGTGTCATACTTTACCTTTTAGTGTGTAGATCCTGTAGGATTTGAAGTAGATCCAGGTAATTAAATAAAGAAAAAGTGTCTTTTTTTGTTTGTTTTGTTTTATTTTGGGGTTTTTTACGGGGAGTAATGTTCCTGCCATGGTTTGACTCTTATTTCAGAAGAATAGCAAGAGTTTCTCTGATTGATCATCTTTATTCTTCACTATTTTTTACATTCTTTCAAAGTAATGTTTAAATGTATTGTTTTTGGGTAAAAAAAAATCTTTCTACTTCAGTTCAAAAGCTTTACCATCAAGTGCAGAAATTTGTGTGAGAATATTTGCCGTTCACCACTCAGATGAAACTTGGAGGAAATGTTTTAATTTAAAAAATGTTAATGGAGGTTTTCATCCATAAACAGAAAAGCAGTGAAATGACTGTCTCCATGAACGGCGCTCTGTTCTCATTCTCCTCAGGTCTACGGTTTAAACAGCAGCCTCTGTGTGCTGGTTGTGTGAGAGGAAATTGAAGGAAGAACTTTCTCTCTTGGAGTGTTTGGAAACACTGAGAAACAGGCCAGGTATGGATTCTACAGTGTAGTCAGGGCTTTAGGTGCATATTTTCCATGCCTGTACGTGGTCGTTAGTGTGACACAAGGCAGACAGATTTAATTAGCATAAAGGCCCGTACACACAGGAAGTGATTCGCTCGTCACTCATCGCTTTGCCGCTAGGGCCATTTACTCGTCGCCTGGATATTCTGTTCCGAGCTCTGGTTGCCTAGGAAACCTTCATCATTTCCCACCCTTCAAATGTTTCCAAGTGAAACAAGCAGTAGGTGTCTGGTTCCCTGCAAGTTCATAAATATATTCCTAGTGTATGTATGTATATCAACAGAGCTACACTTCAGCAGTGACTGTTCACCAACCTTGAATTTAATTTTAATTTACTAAATATAGCTGAATTAAATGTATACAAATGTGTACTCATGGACAATTCCAGTGACTGCATTTTCGGATACTGTTCTTATAAAACTTTCAACTGTGTCATCTCAAAGGTCAGTGACGTTTAATTCCTTCCCACTTGGTGTTGTTTAAGAAAGCTGATTGTTTTCTTTGTACCAAGTGTGATGGATAAAATCTGTGTTAGTCTGTTTACAAGAGGTTATAGTCTGCATGAACAACTGACAACTGAATGGTGAAAACAGCTTCATTTTAAACATATTTGCTAAAGGAGTACAGAGATCCCTCACTTTCCGCGGTTAATTGCGACCGAGATCCCCACGCGACCACCAAATCCCATAAAGTAGGATCAACCCCCTATTTCCCCCGACTGACGTATACGTACATGTATATGTGTATATAATATCAATAAATACATATTCAATGCTATAAATGCTTATAATAACAATTAAACACTAAAAAAATAATGTGTAAGATGTAAATAATATATAAATACAGATGTGCACCTCTCAAAAATGTGACTAGTTTTGATGGGAGTTTTTGGGTTGTTTTTTGTTTTGTGTTTGTTTCTGGGTTTTTTGTTTTGTTTTGGTTTTTTGCATAATTGGCCTGCTTTTGCAGTATTTTCCTTAACTTTTTCCCCTATTCTATCTTAATTTCCTTATTTTTTTCATTGACACTGAAACCGCATGAAAAAAACACTGAAGCCGCATGAAGTGAAGCGCAAAGTATCGAGGGATCCCTGTATTTTTTTCTGCCAGTAATACAAATAAACTGTAAAAAGTGAAGAGCATGCACAAGATTAAAAACAAAACCAGTTGCTTGGCCTCAGGAGAAAAGTGTTGCTTTGGTGTTTGGAATGTCAGTTTGTGTTTACATGGCTATCTTTTCATTTTGTAGGCACACTCTCCCAAACTACTAATTTACTAAAAGCTTTTAAGGAAAAAGGATAAGATAGTCGCTAAACACTCATAAAACAAACAAACAAACAAACAAAAAAAGTGAAATATAGGGTGGGCTCAAAGAGTAAATAAAAAAATCTTTCACATCATCTTCAGTTCCACTGATTGAGAGCTGCATTATCAATGTTATCATTACTTAATTTGTGGTTATAAATAAGATTACAAACAATTGAATACATTTTGATTAATAGATAATATTAATTAATAGATAAATTAAAATATATAATTTTGTACAGCCATGTGTTGAAAGTGAGGTGGAAACTGCAATTGTTTCTGTCTCGTCTTGTTTAAATATCTTTTAAACTGTTCATATGATCAGATTGATCTGTTGAAATTCTTCCCTGCAGCTGTATCCAGATCAGGGTACAACTGATTTTTCTTTCTTAATTTTTTTTATCTCTCCACTTGGGCAGACGTAAGGATTTTCTAGTGCTAGGATTTCCCCCAAACTTTCCAAATACTACCCGACCTGAGTCCCGGAGATTATGTGATTTTCCAATACAGTCGGCCCCCTACTTACAAAATTAATCCGTTCCAGAGCCTTTTTCGTAACACGGGAGTTTCGTAAGTAGGGGGCACATTTTACATGCTAAACGCCTGATTTGTTTCAAGGCTCCCAAGACTACCCCATAAACCCTTTAAAAATGATAAAAGTACATCAATTTTGTGTGAAATATGTGTTAAAAGTAAAAGTATTTATTAAATCATTTAAACATTTTATTAACATATTAAACCATTTTATTAACATATTTATTAATTAAACCATTAATTAAACATTAAACATTTTTATTAACACACACACCCACACACACACACACACACACACACACCCCTGTCTCTCTCTCTCTCTCTCTCTCTCTCTCTCTCTCTCTCTCTCTCTCTCTCTCACACACACACACACACACACACACACACACATTAAAGACTTGATCTGGGTCTTTCAGGCAGCTGATTGGTCAATCTGTGTGCTCTGTACACAGACTGACCAATCAATTGCCTGAACACTCAGATCAATTGATTAAATGTGCAAAGTCAGGTGTGCTGATGCTTGGTTGATACAAAAACCTGCACTTTGTGGCACGAGTTTGACACCCCTGGTTTAAATGGACAGGATGTTTTATTTAAAGTGGAATTACCAGAACTGTTTGAAAGATCAGAGGTCCTCATTCAATATTAACTTGCTTCCTTGCGAGATTGGAGGTCTTCTCCCACGGAGCACTTTGTTTTAATATTGTGCCGAAATAATTGCCTCCGTCACTGTATTTCTGCTTTAAGGTCTCCTTCTGGTTCACTATCGTCTCGATTGTAGAGGGGTTTTGGCGATAACGAAATATGATGCTGTATGATCAATCTCAAAACAAGCCAACAGTCAACTCTCCTTCACGTGTGTGACAAACAGAAAGTTTGTGCAACGTTCAGCTGCTTCATCCCTCCTAGCCAAATGGGAGGCCAGCGGGGCGGGATGTTGGGAGACAGCTAATGAGAGAGAGCAACTCGCGCATCGTGTGAAATTTTGATTGGTGCATTTGAACTTTAAATGGCACATGTGGCGCTTTTCGTAAGAGGAGGTTGTTTTCGTATATCCCGGGGACGAAAACTTCGGAAAATGTTTTTCGTAACCTGGAATTTTTGTACCCAGGGGGTTTCGTAAGTAGGGGGCCGACTGTATCTAGATCAAAGATCAGGGTCAGAGCAAGGTCATGAAATTTTGGAGATAGAATGTTTATGACTTTAAAACAAATGCGGAAAGACATGCTGTTACTGTATTATACTATAGGACAACCATATATGTAGGTATTTTAAAATTATACATGTTTGAAAATAATATATATATATATATATATATATATATTTGAAATTCTTCAAACGAGTGTGTTTTTTTTCCCCCACTGATTTGGTCAAATGAAGTGGGCAGTGGTGTTCCAATGGTAAGGTGCTGGGTTACCGATCATAAGGTTGTGGGTTCAAGCCCCACTGTCAACAGTTGTCACTGTCCTCCTAGTGCAGCTAACTGGGTTATCAAAGGCCAGCCATGTCTCTCACTGTCTATGGTGTGACGTATGTAAAAGAACCATTGCTGACTTTCGTCAAGAGGAGCTGCATGGCCTTCAGTGTGATTCTGCCCTGCGATGGCCTGGTGAGCTGAGATAGGCACCAGCCTCCCTGCGACCCTAATTAGGATTAAGCGGTTCAGAAAATGAATGACCGAATGGTCACATGTAAGTATTATATAACATGCTATAAAACAAGCTCATGGGTAATTAAAACCAATACCCACATTAAGCCTGTTTTTTACATTTTCATGTTGTGTGGCAGATGTACCTTGAATTCTAGGAGTACCCTTCTTGTTTATACTTTGGAAATGCTTCATTATTTCAAACACAGCATGCATGGCACGTTTAGTTGGATGTGGAGCTGTGATATTGCAGTTTGAAGAACTTGAAAATGAAGAACAATCAGTTGCATTCATGTAGCCATGACAGTAAATTTTACTTCCCATCAAGCAGAGTTAAAAAGAATCTGTGTCGAGTTAAGTCAGATGAAAACAAAACGATTTTAATTAAAAAAATAATATTTAGAACTGAACTACACTCGCGCTCATAGCTGCACTGAGTGTTCTGTTCAGGGCCAGAATATTCTGAACATGTATGCATAAGCACCATGGCTGCCAAGCCTTGCCAGCATAAGTTTAAATGTCGTTTGAGCACGTCCTCAAATATTAACCATTACACATGCAGGAGTTACAGTACCAGCAAAAAATAAGTTGGCGGTATGTTCATGCCTTGGTATGTAACTGTTCTTTATTTATTATGCTGAAGTTTTCAACATGGGCAGAAACAGTGGCATAGTGGGTAGCACATTTGCCTTGCAGCAAAAATGTTCTGGGTTGACTTGGCAAAGCTGTATATCTCTTTGGATTTTCTCTAGGTACTCTGGTTACCTTCGACAGTTCAAAGACATGCACTTTTGGGCTAATTGGCGGTTTCAGATTGCCCCTAGGTATGTGTGTATGTGTGGCTGTGTATGCTGGCCTTGTAATGAACTGGTGAGCTGTTCAGGGTGCACATGTACTTAATTTTAATTTACTAATTTCATTAATTTATTGGTAATAGTTTTATTTGTTTACATAAACACACCCAACAGTGTTCTGATTTGTTTACATACGTTGTTCATGTATCTTAAAAATTATACATATTCATTTCAAATTTTGTTCATAAACATTTCTGTACGAGTATTTCTTTCCAGACATCTTGATTTATATTATTATCTTTATAAATCTTAAAAAATATTTAAATCTTGTCTCTGCTTTTTGTGGATTACGTTGCCCTTTTGGCTTCATCAATCCGAGACCTCCAGCTATCATTGGAGTGATTCGCAGCCGAGTGCAATGCAGCTGATAAGCAGCACCTCCAAGTCCAAGGCCATGGTTCTCAGTCAGAAAAGGGTGGAATGCACCCTCTAGGTCTGGAAGTGGAGGAGTTCAAGTATCTTGGGGTCTTGTTCATGAGTGAGAGAAGGATGGAGCAGGAGATCGACAGGAAGATTGCTGCAGCTTCTGCTGTAAAGCTGTGCTTATCATGACCGGTCCCTTATGGTTAAGAGGGAGTTGAGCCGCAAAGCTCTCAATTTACCAGTTGATCGACGGTCCAACCCTCAGCTGTGGTCATGAGCTTTGGGTAATGTCCGAAAGAACAAAATCTTGGATACAAGTGACTGAAATGAGCTTCCTGCACCAGGTATTGGGGCTCCTCTTAGAGATCGGGTGAGAAGCTCAGCTATCTGGGAGAAGCTTGGAGTAGAATCACTGCTCCTCCACATTGAGAGGAGCCAGTTGACGTGGCTTGGGCATCTGGTTAGAATGCCTCTCGAACGCCTCCCTGGTGTGGTGTTTCAGGCATGTCTAAAGAGGAAGAGACCCCTTGGTGGACCTAGAACACGCTGGAGGGATTGTGTCTCTCGGCTGGACTGGGAAGGCCTCCGTGTCCTCCTGGAAGAGGGATGTCTGGACCTCATTGCTTAGGCTGCTGCTTCCACAATCCGACCCCGGATTAAGCAGAAGAAGATGCTAATGATGTTGATGATAATTATTTAAAGTGGAGTTCCTGAGTAGAACTCCACTGGCATGGAACATGACTTGGATGGTTGTCGGTATTCATGGTCCACAAAAACTTGATAAGGCTGCTATGTCACCAATAAAAAGAATAATATTAATAATGGATTTGAAACCCAAAATATAGAGTCTTACACACCACTGAGCAAAACAACACCAAAAACTCATGGTCATGAACAGGGGAATTTAAACTAATAATATAGGTGGCAAATGATCACTGATACACTGAACACCAGGAGAGAAAAGCGATGAAAGGAAAGTGTTAACCTTTTCCTGCTTTTGCTCCAGAACATAGTCAGGAAACATGGGGGATTTATTTATTTGATTTCTCCAGGGCTGATGTTACTTCGGCCATTAAAGGATCCATCTAATTTTATAACCTCAACCTTCGACACCTATCAGGAGACATATCTATTGGCAGCGCCACCTTGAGGCAGTACCTGAATCTGTGTTATTCTAAACCTCAGAGGAACTGATGATGAGAGACAGAATAAACTAGACAGTTATTTTCACTGTGATGATTTCTCATACTGACACTAATTGGCATTCTCCACAGCCCTCTCAACTGGGCCATGCTGTCCTATGCCAACTCACAGCCAAATGTCTGAAACTGAAAAAGTCTCTGAAAGTGGAAAAAAATCTGAATCTGTGGAAAAACATAAGGCTATTTTAAACTGCAAAACATTTTGAGGCAAATCTCAAAACAAAATCTGCAACTGAAAAAATAGACCTTAAATATTGAATTCTATGCAGATAAAAATGAAAAAACAGAATTTTCAAATAAATTTTAGAACGGAATAAAAATAATACACAAACAAAAAGTATTCAAATTAAAAGTTGAAGTTTTAAAATAATTTCAAATCTTAGTCTTTCAAATTTTTTTTCATATTATCAAAAACATTTTGCAATAATATGGCTCCATAAATCTTTTAACATAGTTGTCTTTTTTCTTTTAAACAAGCATTTTACTCAGCTGAGAAATTCTATGGCTCAATAAAAAAAGTGAAAATTATTTGGGATTTTTTGTTTGTTTGTTCATACTCTGATGCAGCTGATATAAATGAAATCCCCTAAAAGCCTCACATAAGAACATGAAGCGCGAAGCTTTTAAAACAAATGCAGCAGATTAAACAAGGAAACTGCCTCAGCTATTATAACGCCGTCCATAAACGTGGATGGTGACCTAGCCATGGCCATAAAGCTGTTTCTGTCTCGCTAAAATGCACCTCCGAGCCTCCTGTTTGCCCAGAAGCCCTTATGAATAGAGTGTCTTTGTCCCTTATTGCTGTAAACACATTTTTAATGGTGTTCACTGAAGCGAATGTCTGCCTCCACCTGCACACTTGTCTACCCAAGTTTCACACTGCATTTAAAAACAGACCCTGATAGATTTATTTCTTGAATTCATGACGGAAGAGCTTGCTGAATGAGCTTGTCTGCATCCATCATCTCTTTGTTAGCGCCTGATATGTTTTTCCAAGCGGAGGTTTGTCATTGGCTATTCCAGTACCAGTTCCTCTTCCACACAGCAGAAGTTCAAAGTGATTCAAAGATGACAAAATATAAAGAACACAGTGTTTTTACTAATGTGTCACAACAGCTGTGAATGCAAATTGTCGGGGTGGGGTGGGGGTGCAGTTCATTTATTTTACTTCAACCTCTTGGTAGTGACTTCCCCTGAAGTGACAAGTCAATTCTCCACCACCCAATGGTCCTAAAGCAGCTCAGCAGTGATCATTGGCATACTAAACATGGTTTGAGGGCATTGTGCTTTTGTTTTCCCAAAATAGCCTACTGGTTTTCGGGGGGTGTCCAGCAGCCAGTCCCTGGCTTTTGGCTCTTAAACTGCAGAATATAATACCACTGTCTTCCATTTATAAAATGCTCAGGAGTTTTTCCATGGTGAAGGCCAAGTTTTGTGTCAGGTTTAATGTTGAGTACTGATCTTTCAAGGCCAGCACTTTGAATGTCATAGAAAGTAATGGGAATGTTTTAAAGGCAATAAAGAACCAAACAATACATTTTTTTTTCATTACCACTTTGTTTCACTGTTTAAAGACACCATGCAGACTCCGATGTATTTGTTTGAAGTGTAAACTAGATGATATGATTGTAGTATTGTAATAAAACACATTAGCATTGGTGGCCTTGTTGACAAGATGAATATTTTTATTGTTTATTTATTTATTTAAAAAGAAAACTTCAATTTATGTTTACAAATGGCTCAAAATGCCATCTCCAGCTTAAACTTACAGGGCCCAAGCAGATGTCGAATCAATGTCCGTGACTTGGCTGCATCATGAAAACTGATGAATGTTAAAAACTGTCTGATCAGAGGTGGGCGGTGGCCTCACTCTTGAGGAGGTGTCTTTGCGAACTGCTACCATTTTAAAAATGTATGCTGATCGATCATCCTTAATGATGGATTCAGTCCCACCTTTCCACAGTTTGTTTTAGCTTTTAAACTTTACAATAAACAAATAAATGAAATAAACGGTGTCTAATATTCAATTCGATTTAGTTTAATCTGTAATAGTGTATTGAACCCAAATATAGGTTACTGGATTCATACTAACAAATAACTTGTTGCAGAAATTCAGGCCTCACCTTGAGAATTAGACTTTTGTAAAGCAGTTGCAGAAGTCGCCTTCTAGAAAAAGTAAACTCACTCAAGGGGAAAGGACACGAGATGTGAATGACCTGCTCTATGTGAGCAGTAATTTGTGAAATTTTAATCCTTAATGTCAATAAAAAAGAGGCAATAAAAGAGTAGGCAGTTTGATTCTTGGTGTGTTTAAAAATAAATAATATATATATTTTTTAATCACAGCAATTTGTCTATAAGTAGTGCTCATGTGACACTTGGCTCATATGGCACATCCAACAGAGAGAAAAATTTTCGATTACATCCAGCGATGTGTTATATCCAAGCTCTGTTTCTTTTTTACTGATATTCTTCTTCGCCGTAGGGGCAGTGGTGGCCTGGTGGTAAAGTGCGCTGGATCGCTGATCCTAAGGTTGGGGATTCGAGTCATACTCTCCATAAAGTTGTCACTGCCCCCCAGTGAATGTCATGCCCCCCCAGGTCGGCTGTGTCTCTCACTGTCTATGGTGAGAGGTGTAAAAGAGCCATTACTAACTTTCATAAAGCGTAGCTGCAGAGCCATCAGCGTGTTTCTGCCCCTTGCTAAAGGGTTGTGTCAGGAAGGGCATCCAATGTAAAAACTTATGCTAAAATCAAACATGCAAGTCAGATGATTCGCTGTGGCAGCCCCTGAAAAAAAAAAAAGGGAAAAGCCAAAAAGAAAAGAAGATTCTTTTTCGCCGTGTTTGCAGGACAGATTTCAGATCGACATGTTATATCACTATACCTACTTTTTCTTGCAGGCTCAGCGTATGATCTTCTCCCCAAAGATTTGCAGTTTCCCCCTTGTATTGAGCAAAAAATTGCAGCAATGAGTCAAAAAAGTGGGGGAGGGACAAGTTCCCCCCCAACAACCCATGCTTCAGGTAAAGTTTTTCAACCAATTTTCTATTCTTTATTTCCAATTTAGCACCATGATATCAGTGAGCGTATGGCGCTTAGAAGCTGAGAAAATTATTTAAATATGATGCAGTTTTAAGTGTGTATATGTGTGTGCGCGTGTGTGTGCGTGCGTGCGTGCGTGCGTGCGTGCGTGTGTGTGTGTGTGTGTGTGTGTGTGTGTGTGTGTGTGTGTGTGTGTGTATATATATATATATATATATATATATATATAAAATCGATGATTTTCCTGTGGTGTATTTCACTAGTTTATACATTGTTTACATTTTTTTTTTTTTTTTTTTTTACTATTGCTTTTAATTTTGTAGGGATACAGGCTCTGCACTCAAAATACTAAATACACATTAGATATCCCAAAAAATGTCTAATCTCAAAAATATATATTTTATTGAGGTCAAAAATGAATCATTGTAGAGTATAAAGTAATATTAAATACTATCATATAATTGACATTAAAACAATAACTGCTGTCTGCCTTGTTCGTGCCATGACCGCTAAATGAAGGGGTGAAATGAACGACCTCCTTCAACCCCCACCCCAAAAAAAGAAAATCAAGAAACCAGAATGAGGTATTGTTAAAGCCTCATATGACCAGTTGTTATGTGGTCACCATAGACTGAATTAAAAAGTGGTTTGTCAAAAATGTGAGCAGAGGATATATGTACTTTCCTCAGATGTGTGAGAATCTGCTATGCATTCTTTGAAACACTCCTGTCTATCAGCAGTAACTGTGATGCATCCATTTTTACCACCATGGAAATCTATGGTAACGTGGTAAATAATTTGTACCTTATGGACGTGGTTACAACGGATGAATTGATCTGGCGCTTAACCATAGCAGTTTTCAATTGCCAAACCTTCTATGAAGTTAAGCCACACACACACACACACACACACACACACAGACACACACACACACACACACAGTTCTCAAGAAAGCTACCCGGTTCTCACATATTCTGACAGATATTCCTGGAACAGCAGTGGAATAATGCTGATTGACACCGAAAAGAAAAAAAAATCCCCTGTCAGCTGCTATGACTTAATTCTGACTATATGAAACGTACGTTCTCAGAGCTTTCTAGAGAGCTAGAATTAGCTATGATTCAAACCCTGTGCTTTCTCACTGTAAGATGACGGTAAAACCTACCTACTAGCTTTGTTAAATACACCACAGAAAAAAAATTATAATTGAAATCGTAGAAAATTCGGAAAACTATTTAAATACTTTTGTCAGTTTCCAAACTTCATATGAGCGGCACTAGAAAAGGATCTGTCCTCATATCCACCTTCACGCTGCCTGCAAGACAACTAACACTACAGCTATCTTCTGTCATAACTAACACTGGGTTAGAAGGTTGGCAACATTTTCCTGGGCATTGTATTTAACTTTAGAGATTGTTAAAGACTCGAGGATTATAGTAATGTCTTTTCTTCTAATCCTTCCCTGGATTTATTCTGTATTTAAAAAAAAAAATTGCAGTCGCACCAGTCCTTTATGAATAATAATTGAAGACCCATGTCCTAAGTGGTCGTGGAAGGGTTGTTAATTGTTTTATTGTTATTAATATTTCATCTTTTCAGAGTGGCTCCCCAAAGTCAGATAATAACTTAAGCCAAGGGTTTGGTGTAGTTGCATGGTGTATTTTGTTTAGGTCTGACTCATGGAACCAAGGATGTCTTTAGATAAATCAAAATGGCTAAATTAAAAAAGAAGAAGAATATTACAGGAAGACTTAGGCAATTTAATTTAGTTTAATTTTGTAAACTTGTAAATATATAGCAACATATTTTTAAAAGAGTTCATTTTTTTTTTTTATTAATTTTTAATCAAAATACGAATGATTTTTTTTTTTTATTCCCCTTTCTTTGAATTCTTGGTAAGGGAATTTAAGGCAGGGTTTTCTAGACGTGTACATCAAGGTGTGTAGGATTTCTTTAAGAAAGAAAAAAGAAAAAAAAAAAACCTGAACCACAGATATCCAGAAATTGCTACAGACCTCTCCATTTGTAAATGTGTCTGAAGTTGGTACTGAGGACCAGTTAAGTAGTTCAGCACAGTCCACAGGAGTCAGCAACCAAACACGCTGATATTCTTTTTGCTTGTTCTTAATAATAAATGCATGTTGTTTGGATTTGTCCATTTTTTGTATTGGTGCAGTCACCAAACTTACTGCATGACTGAGAAAAAATAACTTAAGGACCTCCAAAAACTTAAAAACGAAAGAAGCATTTTAAATCTGGAATACTACTCTATAAACTAATCCCAGGAAACTAAACAGACACACACAGACATGAACATTCAAAATGAGATTCACCGTAGTTTTTTTTTTTTTCATTTACTCTACTCCTTTATTAAAGTGCCTAGGTTTAAGGTGAGTTTGAGTAAACCAGAAGTCTGTTGGCTTTGGACATCAATATCCAACTGCAGCCATGAGGCAGGAGATGCTGGCTGTAGCTGAAGGAAGGTGAAGTATTTCCAGTTTATATCTTAACTCAAGAAAGCAGGTTTCACTTCAAATCGGCCTTAAATCTTCTGGCTATTTTCCTTTTCTGTTTATTTCTTTGTTCTTTTTTATGTTTCCTTGTGTACCCATTGACCGAGTTGACTGTGGTATTCACATCTTTATGATATGGACATTAAAATAAGGTGCTGGTGATTTTCTCAACACGTATTCAACCTCCACTGGGTTTTCCAAACACTCGAAGCCTCCAAAAGCACATGTGTTATATGCATCTTTGAGCACAGCTCCCCTCCCTGTCACTGTTTTCAGGGCTGCTATTCATAGCTTTGCTTGTCATCACATGCGAACTTTGTAGCTTGGCCTGGTCCACCCTATCCTCTAGTACCCTGTATATCTCATCAACTTGGCACTTGTGTCAGCCTTTTGTTGCTTGTACTTATTTCTTTTCTGATACTATCCCTAAAAATGACTCTCTACTATATGCTTTAGAAGAACACAGTTGATCTTTATTTATTTTTTTAAACCTGTTCCATAAGTGAGGACCATAACACTTTTCATGCTATGCTATATCTCCTTTTTTTTTCTTGAGTAATTCATATTTTAATGCTTGAGCATGCCCTGCATTTTAGTTTGCAAGGTTTGGAGCATAAACTAATCTTTAACACTCTGAAGTAAGTGCTTTGCCTCTGCCATTTTGAAAATAAAATGGAAATCATGCAAATATTTGCACATGTGGTTTGGTGGGGCAAAAGCTGGACACTGTTGGAGGGTGGATCATCAGATGCCCCATAGTGATTTCAGACTAGGGTTAGCATGAAAGCAGGGATAAATTAAATGTCTCAATTGATTTTTAGAAACAAGGTGCGCTATGGCAAGGGGGGGGTGCTGTAGTTAGATTCCCTTAAAAAAAAACATATAGTTGGTACATCTCTCATGGAAAGGGAGTTTTTTAAAACTTAATCAAAATACTGCCATTATTATTATTATTATTAGTAGTAGTAGTAGTAGTAGTAGTAGTAGTAGTAGTATTAATTTTTAACCCGTTTAGAAGCTTAGTTTACTTGGTGAGGGCGTGTCTATATGGAGTTTGCACAGTCTCTCTGTGCTTGTGTGGGTTTCCTCTGGGTACTCCAATTTCCTCTCACAGTCAAAAACATGCACATTAGGTTTACTGGCTGTTTCAGTTTAATGATAGGTATGAGTGTGTGTGTGTGTGTGTGTGTGTGTGTGTGTGTGTGTGTGTGTGTGCGCGTGTGCATGTGCATGTGTGTGTGTGTTGGCCCTGAGATGGACTCCTACAGACTGTACCTTGCCAATGCCCAGTGTCAGATGAGAACGGCTCCATCTTCCCTGCGACACTTATAGGATTAAGCAGTTTGGCAAACAAGAGCGATGAGTGAATTTGGAAGAACAATCACTAATTTATGTAAATGTAACAGTTAGAAATTAAAAATGTAAGCAAAACAGCTGCGTTCAGATACAAACTCTGACTTGATTAAACATTCCAAATCTTCCAGTATTAATACAACTCGGGCTCTCTGCCAATTCTGGGATTTCAACTTGCATCTTATCTTAGGATTTCAGAACCTTGGACATCAAGCAGCAACCTTGCAACACAACTGAGAGCTTTTATGTGAATGCAGTTTATGAAGTATTTAATAAGAATATTAATAATGTAGAATTGAATAGTACAAATGAGTGTTTATAGTTTCAAAATACATGGGATATATTTTTTTATGTAATCTTTGAGAGATTTAAAATGTTTTTAAAATCCTTCAGCTCATATTCTGACATGACAAATACATTTGTTAAATTTACTAAAGAGAAAGAATAAATAGTTAGAAAAGATTATGAAAAAAACAAGCCGCTCATTTTTTTGTTGGTTCAGTAACGCTTCTATAATGTTTTACATTTCATTGTTGTTTGGTTGGTTGCCTGTTACTGAAAAAAGGTTATAAAAGTTGGAATACTTTTGAAAGGCCTCAGAAGAAAAATATATACGTAACATAGATTTTTAATTCACCATAAAATTTCATGTTAATTAAGTATCATTTGCCATTTCTTGCCATTTCACGATAAAATGGCAAGAGCTTTTAATCTTGATGTTTTCCTGAATTTTCGCTGTATCAACTCAACAGTTTTAATCCAACAGCTTTGATCTTTTCATTAAATTACCTACTAATCATTTTCTTTCTTATGAAATTTTCACTGTTATACTAATGGTCATAAGGCCTGATTGGGGAATGAATAGAATGGTATTACAGTTTTTTTCCCCTCTGTGTTTCTTTTCTATCTTTCTCTCTATAAAAATATCTACAAATGTGTTTAAATCTATTTTTATTTAACTTTTTCCCTGACTGACCACCAAACTGTCTGTTTTATCCACTGTATCTTCTCAGTCCTGTCTTTCAGTTTACTCTGTACTTTCATACAATTATAATTCTTAATGTAATTATTTCAGTCCCACCCCCAAATAGGGCTCAGAGTAGACGTGAGACAAGGACCATATCATTTTGGTCTTTGGATTTTAAAACCTCACTAATAATAAATAAGATAGGGTCTTCTTCTTCTTCTTCTTCTTCTTCTTCTTCTTCTTCTTCTTCTCAATTAATTCTTGAAACTGCAAACAAAAATTCCTTTCATTTTAAAAAATATTATGCAATGGTCAGCATTTTATTACTCATGCGTTGTCTCGTTTTTATTCCAGGAATTTCCCTCTGAAGCAGGGAGTGTCTGCATATAAAATGGTCTGCAGTTCTCTGCTTCATAGGTCAGAAGCTGGTTTATTTTGTTTCTGTGGCAATGCTCAGTCCCAACAAAAAATAATATAAAGAAGAAAAACTCTCAATCTAACCAAAGGACCTATTATTTGTAATGCATAGTTTTTGACACAATATCGAGTCTGGTTTTCAGATTTATGAACACATGGGTGAAAACTGATGTATATAAGCAGTTAGTGCTGAGGTTATTATTAGGTGAGGGTTATAGATCTGTCTAGGCCATATGCTGTAGTGTTAAATGCAGTGTTATGAAATCCGTTCATTGTTACAAACCATGTAAATACAAATGTGATGTCTCCATGTTTTTATATGTGTTAGGGTTAGAATGAATTCCAAAATTACTGTAAATATTTTTCACAACGCACACATGTACACATGCATGTATATGTATATGTATATATACACGCAAACACACACACACACTATCTATCTATCTATATATATATATATATATATATATATATGTGTGTGTGTGTGTGTGTGTATGTATGTATGTATGTGTATATACATACACATACATACACACACACACACGTGTATATATATATATATATATATATATATATATATATATATATATATATATATACGTGTGTGTGTATGTATGTGTATGTATATGTGTGTATGCATATGTATATATATATATATATATATATATATATATATATATATCAATCATGTATGTATATCAATAAATAAAGTATTATTATATAAAATAAAAATTATTATTATTATATATTTTTTACAGGTTTTCCTATTCATAACTTTTTTACTAGTTCATTGGTTCATTGCCATTTGTATTGTATCCTTACTTACAGTATGATGCATTAATAAAAACTGGAAAAGAATATAATTGGAGAGCCAAACTACAAAGCAAGCAGTTATACTGAGGTATTCAGAGAGCTGGGACTGGTAATAAGTAGGTGAAAAACTGTTATTCACTGTCTAATTGTGCACACTGCAGATGCCTCCTCCATCACCTCAGCTAAGACCAAGGGAAGTGCAAGCAATGCTTTTTCAACCTCTTCCAGCTTCACTGTGCACTCCTTGAGCACAGAGCAGGGTGTCGGCACTCCAGGAGATGCTAGTAGCCGTAGGAAGGCAAACATGCTCTCCACAGAAGTAACAAGGGGCTGTGGAGATAAGGGAGTAGGAGGTTCTCAGCATCAGCTCCACCATCAAATGACTCCTTCCAAGCGACCAGTATTGAACATCTCACCCCCGCCAGAGGATCTCTTTGATAACAGCCACATGTCAGGATGCCAAGATGATGTGCTGCTGGATTCAGAACAGAGCAATACCATCTGGATGGAAAACTCACTCTCTAACTTTAGCATGATGAGTTCCAGTTCTTACAACGACAACACAGAGGTTCCACGCAAGGCCCGGAAACGCACACCACGTCAAAAGCCAGGGCCAAAGACTGTTCCGATTAAAGAGGCCAGTATGGACATTTTTGATGCAGACAGTGCCAAAGGTCCACACTTTGTGCTTTCCAAATTTAGCTCAGAAAGCAAGACCAGTGGCACAGCAAGGTCAGTAAGTGATTTGAGTAAACACTACATAGTGTTTATTATTTTATCCTCTTTTCTGGCCACAAGCTTCAGCATCTTGCCCTTAACAATCTGATCTGTTCTGTAACTCCACCAACATGCACTTTTTTCCATCAGAGTTTTTCAAAGCATTTTATGGGGGGTCACAGCATCCAGTCTTTTAAAGTTTTTCAAGAGGTTGAGTTTTGTTTAAAACCGTTCACAGGAGGTAAACTAAATCAGGCAGCCTGTTCGCTAGCATACTCCAGGAGTTTCTTTGGTGTTTGGTTTCAATGCCAGTCAAAAGTACTCTTTTGCTGTATTATGCAGAGATCTGTATGTATCGTCACTAAACATGCCCATCTCTTGCAAAAGCTAGGGGTCTGATATTTATGAGATCTTGTGGTCTGAGGCCAATTTCAGCTCTGAGGAGGTCGTAAACCATGTAGATGTTTGATTGGAACACACTTACTCATTCATCCAATGCTCATGGAGGCAAAGATGTAAAAAAATGTTCACAGGGTGCTGATAAAGGTATATTACCAGATAAAGTTTATATTAAAAATGTCTTATATTAAAAGTTTTGATAAACTAACAATTCTAATTCAGTGCATTGCAAAATGAATATATAAAGTTTTCCATTAGAAACTGGTACGTGGACCTGAGCACACAAGCTCTATTCACGATCTTGAAGCTTGTGACTAGAAAACTGGGAGAAAGATGAGGTCTGAAATTAGATTAACTTTTCATAAATAAATTTTTCATGCTATCAGCTTTATTGATGATTTTTTTTTGCTTTGACTGTACATAATATGACAGTTTTTGGCTGACCCCATACCCATGAAGCACTGGGCCAGTTTTGTGGCTTCTGCTGTAATAAATATTTATAACCTGAGATGGTTGAAGGCTCCCTGCAGATCCTGTTCTTCAAGATAAACATTAATTCACAATTCCATTCAGACCCATAGTAGCCAACTGAACTAGTGTGCACGTCTTTAGAAGGTGGGAAGAAACTGGAGTACCCAGAGGAAACCCACTTAAGAATGCAAACGTCACACAAAAGTGCCATTGCCAATTAAAGGTGTGAAACCTAGGACTCTCTTGCTGTGATGCAAGAGTTCCAACCATTGTGCCCCTCACTTTACTGGGTCGTTGAAAAAAAAACAGCCATAACAGTAATATAACGTTTTTGTTGTTTGTTTTTTAACATTTCATATAACCAGAACAGAAATGTGATTTCCCCCTCCACAGTCCAAAAAAAATTCCTCCCCTTCCTTTCGATGTGTCATGAAGTAGAGCCAGGCATTGCAGTGAAAATGATGGTTATACAAATAAATATTTATGTATGTAAAATCCATTCTCCTTGGCTCACCAGACTCTGAAGTTTATTGTCTGTATTTCAAGCATGTGCTCATGCCTGACACCAATAAATAAAAATACACTTATTGTATTATTTATGTTATGTTTATATTTTGATGGTGTTTATTAGTGTTACTACAGCATCCCGAGTGTAATTTTAACCTTGGTTTGTTTTGCCAGCTGACTTTAGCCTGCGTAACTGGATATTCATGACCCTGAAACTACTCACTGTAATGACATTCTCTTTTTCTTTCTAGTTCCACTGGAAACCAGGCTTCCAGTCAGAAGGGTGGGATATTGTGCAGCCAGTACCCGCAGAAATGTGAAGGAAAAGAGCTAAAGATCCTCGTTCAGCCTGAGAGTCAACACAGAGCCCGATACTTGACTGAGGGCAGCCGAGGATCTGTAAAAGACCGCACCCAGCAAGGCTTCCCTACTGTTAAGGTGGGGCAAGTAAAATGTAAAAAGTCTTTATGCACTTCTGGGCACTTATTTTATCTATAAAATTTTTTGTACAGAATACCGCCTATGTGTTTCTTTTGTACAGTACGTGTACAATACCTGATAGATTTACATAAAACATACCTCCAGATTGTGATATAATGTAAACAGCTTCCCTGTAGAAAGTCACACTGCAGTATTGGTTTGTTGTTTTGAACATAGCGCACATAAGAAGGTTGAAGATTAACTTTTCCAACAGTGCGGTAGAAATTGTTATAAATTACAGAGTTGTCATGCAATCCAGAGTTTATGCCTCAAAAAATGTCTTGCAAAAGATTTTCTTTACTAACATAAAGCACGCATCTTCTTCTTCTTTTCCTTTCGGCTGTTCCCTTCAGGGGTCGCCACAGCAAATCATCTGCCTCCATCTCACCCTATCCTCTGCATCATCTTCTTTTACACCAACTGCCTTCATGTCTTCCTTCACCACGTTCACGAATCATCTCTTTGGTCCTTCCTCTAGGCCTTCCGCCTGGTAGTTCTGACCTCAGCATCCTACTACCGATATACTCACTATCCCTCCTCTGTACATGTCCAAACCATCTCAATCTAGCCTCTGTGACTTTGTCTCCAAAACCTCTTATATGTGCTGTCCCTCTGATGTACTCATTCCTGATCCTATCCATCCTCGTTACTCCCAAAGTGAACCTCAACATTTTCATCTCTGCTACCTCCAACTCTGCCTCCTGTGTTTTCCCAGTGCCACTGTTTCTAAACCATACAACATTGCTGGCCTCAACACCGTCTTGTACACTTTTCCTTTCATTCTTGCCGATACCTTTCTATCACACATCACACCGGCCACTTTTCTCCAACCATTCCAACCAGCCTGCAAACGCTTCTTCACCTCTTTTCCACACTCTCCATTACTCTGGATTGTTGAGCCTAAGGACTTAAAATCCTCCACCTTCGTTATCTCTGCTCCCTGTAACCTCACCGTTTCTATTGGGTCCTTGTCATTCATACACATGTATTCTGTCTTACTAAGGCGAACCTTCATTCCCCTCCTTTCCAGGGCATACCTCCACCTCTCTAGATTTTCCTGCATTTGTTCTCTGCTCTCACTGCAGATCACAATGTCATCTGCAAACATCATAGTCCATGGACATTCGTGTCTAACCTCGTCTGTCAGCCTGTCCATCACCTTAGTAAACAAGAAGGGGCTCAGAGCTGACCCTTGATGCAGTCCTACTTCCACCTTGCACTCTTCTGTCACACCGACAGCACACCTCACAACTGTCTTACATCTCTTATACATGTCCTGCACCACTCTAACATACTTCTCTGCCACTCCAGGCTTCCTCATGCAATACCACAGTTCCTCTCTCGGCACCCTGTCATATGCTTTCTCCAGATCCACAAAGGCATAATGCAGCTCCTTCTGACCTTCTCTGTACTTCTCTATTAACCTCCTCAAGGCAAACACTGCATGTGTAGTGCTCTTTCTTGGCATGAAACCAAACTGTTGTTCACAAATACTGACCTCTGCCCTTCGTCTAGCTTCCACTATTATTTCCCATAACTTCATCGTATGGCTCATCAACTTTATCCCTTTGTAGTTGCCACAACTCTGCACGTCTCTCTTGTTCTTAAAAATGGGCACCATCACACTTCTCCTCCATTCCTCTGGCATCCTCTGACTCTCTAAGACCTTGTTGAATGTTCTTGTCAGGAAATCTACTGCTACCTCTCCTAGACACTTCCATACCTCCACCGGTATGTCATCAGGACCAACTACTTTTCCATTCATCATTCTCTTCAATGCCCTCCTCACTTCACCCTTACTAATCTTTGCTACTTCCTGGTCCTCAACAGTCACCTCTTCTACTCTTTTTTTTCTCTCTCATTTTCCTCATGCATATTCATGCCATTGTTATTTAGTTATTTCTGTTTGAAAGAGACATGGTTCCAGCACAAATCCTTGTAATATGCAGCCGAATAATTACATTGAGGACACGCACAGTTGGTGAATACATAGAACTGTGGCTGGGACAACTGTAGTAATTCCAGTGGTGCTATTGCAAATATTGGTGAAGGAAATGTGCAGATGAAGACACATTATGTAGTTGGGAAAAACAGTTGAATTGATAAATAGCAATTTTCCACACAAAACTTGTGTGTTTTGAAATGAAATGAATGAAAGACACCCCCCCCCCCGGGTTCCCAAGGTAGCGCCCCAGCCACCTAGTTTGCATTTGTGTTTGAAGGATTCTTCAAAAAGTTATCTGTGGGTTTTTATTGAATTTGTACCAGACTTTGGGCTTGAAGAAGAAAGATTCCATTAAATTTTGGAATATATCTGGGTGAAATTCTTGATGGAGAAATTTTTCTGGATTCTTTAACATTGTAAGATTTTATGGTTTTATATATTTATTTATTTGTTTGTTTATTCGTTTTGCATGTTTTTTCTTCGTGCCAACAGGTGATGCTGTATACTTTGTTTGTTTGTTTATTTATTTGTTTGTTTGTTTGTTTGTTTGTTTAGCTTGGTAGAGGTTTGCACTCTTCTTGGTACTGATCTTAACTTAATTTGATTGGCAAGATTATACCTTGTATAAATTCACAGTAGAAAGCCATGAGAACTAATGCATAATAGTACGGTTTGGAAATGCAGTGTAACATAAGGAAATACGTGATAAATGTGGGAACTGCAACGGAATAGCAGTCGCTAAATGCATAAATGAGTGGTTATTGTGGTGATGAGGTAATTGGTGGTGTGACACAAAGTGGTAAGGTCAGACTACATGTGAACCACTGGTTTTGCCTAAGAAAAACAAAAATAATATGTCTATAATAGACCCAATAATGAATAACTGTGTTTACTCGTTCGTCACCCAAGGCCTTCTGCCTTTCTTTGCCTAGTGATGCCTTTCTTTATTAAACTAAAATTTAGTCATTAGGTTGGCTAGTTGACATGTTTATATTTATGAGCTGCTGTTCTTCTAACTAATCCCCACAGCTTGAGGGCGTAAAGGAGCCCGTCATTCTGCAGGTGTTTGTAAGTAATGACGCAGGTCGCGTCAAGCCTCACGGATTCTACCAGGCATGTCGAGTAACTGGGCGAAACACCACCGCCTGTCGAGAAGTGGACATTGAAGGCACCACGGTCATCGAAGTGCCTCTGGACCCCAGCAATAACATGACTCTTGCGTGAGTGTTATTAATTAAAACATTTAATATACTGTATAAGTATTTAGTATTTGTTACTATAAGATTATTATGAAACAAGTCTAAAAATACTAACCAGATTTTAGACTTTTTTCATCTTAATTGTTTTGTCACATTAATTATCTCTAGAAATAATTACTAACATTTACAAATTTTTCATGTAATATTTTTTTTATTATAAATAATTATGTAAAAATTATTTACATAATGATTACTAATTAATTACTAACATTTTATGTCCTGCATTATGCCATAAAATGTTAGTAATTATTGTACCATGTGTGAGATTTTTTTAGTATTTCCAGTGTTGTCACAGCCAGTTGTGTCTAAATTATGTATTAAGAAAACTAATTGTGAACTAACTGATCTTTTGACAGCGTGGACTGTGTGGGAGTCCTGAAACTAAGGAATGCAGATGTGGAGGCTCGTATTGGGGTGGCAGGATCGAAGAAGAAAAGCACCCGTGCCAGACTGGTGTTCCGCGTGAACATCCCTCGAGCTGATGGCTCTGTGCTCACTCTACAGGCACCATCCTCACCTATACTGTGTAGTGAGTGGCTGTAAATTATTCTAAGCATGTGTCTGTGTATCTCCTGATGGCTGACACCAGGGATTTCTATGCATTTTTTTGAAAACACAGGTTTGTCTGAGAAATAATGCCAGGTTCTACAGTGTGGCCATTCGAAATTGTGTACCTTTAAAAACAATTTGAATGCAGCAAAACCCTAAAATTCTATGTAAGGTAGTTTGTGACTATGTGTTTATAGTTGCTTGGCTTTTTTCTGCAGCTCAACCTGCAGGAGTCCCAGAGATCCTAAAAAAGAGTCTACACAGCTGTTCGGTACGAGGAGGTGAGGAAGTGTTTATCATCGGAAAAAACTTTCTCAAGGGAACCAAAGTGATATTTCAAGAGAATGTATCAGGTATGATGCCACATCTCTTATTTTTCACATAATCGTAATTACAGTGGTATGGCACCTTATGAAATTAATCTGTTCCATAGCCTTTTTCTTAACCTGGATTTTTCATAAATTGAACCGCATTTTACATGTGAAACACGTGATTCGTTCCAAGGCCCCTAATACTACCCCTAAACCCTTTAAAAATTATAAAAGCATACCATTTAAGACCTTCTTCTGCTTCAATATCGTACCAATGGTAGATGGGTTTGGCCATATTCCTTTGCAATACCACTCAACCGCATGTCACGAGCCCGCGTCTTCTTTTCACTCGCACCGGAAATCACACACACGTGTGTGTGTTCGTGTGTTGACCATGTCTTCTTAGCAGAGTTATAATCTTACAAATGTTTATGGAAGGTTAAAAGCCTGAGTCAAAAAACAACAGTAACTCTGTCCTTTACACAAAAAGCATTATGGGAGAGGCAGCTCCATAATAGCCAATGTGAGAGAGCTGCGTCATCCCTCCTAGCCAATGGGAGGCCAGCGGGGCAGGCAGGATGTTGGAAGATAGTCAATGGGAAAGCAGCTCGTGCAATGTTTGAATGGCGCATTTTAATGTTTGAATGGCGTGTTTGAATGGCGCGT
This sequence comes from Plotosus lineatus, assembly GCA_024760905.1. Lineage (NCBI taxonomy): Eukaryota > Metazoa > Chordata > Actinopteri > Siluriformes > Plotosidae > Plotosus > Plotosus lineatus. The sequence continues at coordinate 13,634,696 of CM045751.1, forward strand.
TTGGCGCTTTTCGTAAGGAGAACTTGTTTCGTATACAGAGACCAAAAATTTTTGGAAAATGGTTTTTCGTAACCTGGATTTTTCATTTGCTGGAACTATCGTAAGGTGAGGTACCACTGTACGTTAATGTTTCCTATTAAACGGCTTGTTTGCAGTCTGACCTTGTTTTTTTGTTTTGTTTTGTTTTTTTCTTTCTCACAGATGAAAAGTCCTGGAGGGCAGAAGCTGAGATTGACATGGAGCTTTTCCATCAGGTACGGAAAAAAGATGCAGAGTGTTTTTCCTCGCTCTATCTGAGCCATTGATGGCATTGTCATTATTGTATTTGTTCCTCATATTATCCATAGTTTGCTGTCCTGATTTCTCAAAAAAGAGAATACAGTAAAAAAGAGATGAAAGATTCTTTTGAAAACTGATCACATACAAATTGAGATGTGAGAAAGGAGTTCTGTTTTCACAATGACTTTGCGCCTGATGTTGTCTTTTTAAATGTAGTTTCAAATATAATGTAGGTATACATATACACAAGAACTCTTCCACAATGTTAAAGCTATACATGATGTATTTTTGTTATAAAAGTTACAAAGATTATTTCATCAATATTAGAACTTAAGATAAAGATAAAAATGGCTGCTAATTACACAGTTCAGCTCATTTGCATGACAAAGATACTTAAATATGCAAATACATTATTTAAAAATTTAAAGTCTTTGCATATCCTTGCCTAAAATTAGTCATGGGACACACTTTTCTAGCTGTTGGCAACAATGGTGACAATGAGGACGTGACACAGGCTAACTGGCATCGGAGAATTTCCTGAATATGAAAATAAAAAGTGAAACACATAGTCAGATAGAGAATGATGTCAGACAGAAACAGAAAGAGACAGCAGCTTGATGTTTGACGATGAAGTTGTGGGGTTCTTACTTCACAGACTCAGCAGGTGTTTACAGTGTTTTTCCAAATGCTTGTTTGCAGTCCTAATTAATAAGGTTCATATGCAAATATATTGACTATTTTCAATACATGGGCTTTTTGTCCAAAGTTATTTCTGGGTTAAGAAATCGACCAATAGGAATGCATCAGGTGCTTTGTAGTTGCTACATGTACATGATAAAACACAACTCCCCGGAACCACCCCAAGAACATAGCCATAATTGGTATCTTCCTGAATTGTTTTCAAATCCCAACTTTATTTTTCCACTAGAACAGTTAATACCTTGACACCTTGGTTTTGATCCACGACACCACACCTTCTGTATTACCCGCTATTTTTGAACCAAATCTTTTTCATTATTATTATTATTATTATTGTTATTATTTCACTGATTCCCTGTTTTCACTTTGGAGTTTTCTTCACATATTTACCAATTTTTAATTTATGCGCTCTGTGTGCCTTGCTGATGCTATTTGCCAGTCAGTTCCATAAACACCTGAATTTCTCACAATCTTGATCCAAGATGGTGTGTTTGTACAGAAACTGGACATAAGAAAATAGACACCTAAAATTTCAGAATGCATATTGTTGGTCAAATTGTCGGCTATTTGTCGCTGGCACATGCCACCCTCTGACTGACCCACAATTCGACATCTGAAAATCTCTCAATTTAATGACTTAAATTTAATGAACACCAGCCATACTGCTGTATAAATGTGCACAAAGTCGTGCCAAAGTGATGTGAATATGCCTCTCACTCCAGGAGCTCATGAATTGTCAGATTTTCAGAAAGGTCGTATTGTGGGTCAGAGGGTGGCATCAGCCAGTGAGAAATAGCCACCACTTTTATTTAAAAAGCACTTTAAAAACAGCAATGCCGTCTAAAGTGCTGTACAGTAACGTTTCTAATGTTGTAACTGCAATATTGACTATAACTGCTCGGGAAAATACAAATTCACTTTTTTTTGCATGACGACTCTAAATGACTTCCCTGAGGTGGAATGGGGAAGAAACTTTATCACAGACAGTGGAATGGAGAAACTGAAATCCTGACAGTCATTCTTAGTTGTTTTATTGTGCAAGCTAAAATTACTTGCGCTTAACAGTACAGTACATACAATACCTTAAAAAAACTTTTTTTAATCATTGTTTAAAATATAGAAAAAAAGAAGGCAGTAAGCTTATATGAGGATTGAATAAAAACATCAACGGTGCCATCAGGTGACTGATTTTAATCATTTTAGTGATGTGATTAATGCATGGCCCTGTGATGGTCTGGCGAGCTGTCCAGGGTGTACCCTGCCCTCGCCCAGAGTCAGCTGGAATGGGCGCTAGCCTCCTCTCGACCCTAATTAAGCAGTTCAGAAAATGAATGAATGATTAATACCTTATCCTATATTAAACATTAACTACACACATAATCACATTATTCATTAAAAAGGTGTAACTAATTCTTTTTCATTGTCATTGATCTTTTAATATAAGACAATTAAGTAGTTTTGTTTGTTTGTTTTTACCCATTTAGAATCATCTGATTGTCAGAGTTCCTCCATATCACAATCTTGCTATTACCACTCCTGTGTCTGTTGGTATCTATGTGGTAACTAATGCTGGACGTTGCCATGATGTGCAACCATTTACATACACTCCAGAGCCAGGTTTGTAAACTTTACCTTAGAAGGTACAGTACATATTCTACATTTAAAAGCAATTTAAGTAATCATTCATTTTGCATTTATAGTTCTATCTGTATCTGTGAAGAAAGAGACTGGGCCTCCAGGCAAACCTTGTTCTTTGGAACAGATTAAAGGTACAAATGAACGGCTAACCCTAACCTATAATCTTAACCCTATACTATTACCCTCACCTTAACTTGTTAGCTTAGCACTGACCCATTGTCCTAACCTGCTAGCCGAATCCTAACCCAATATCTAACCCTAGCCTATTATCCTAACCTATTACTAATTTGATTGTATTATCTTACTGACTCAGTGTGTTCTCTGGGGTGTTGGTACATTAATTACAGCTTTATCATTCTTTTGCACTTTAACAGTAATGGAAAATACCTTGCTAGTTCCTATCCTGCCTCTCGTGAAAACCGAAGACGTAACCCCAATGGAGGTCTCCAGTAACTCTGCGCAATTTAAGGTTATTTTGAGAAAACTATACATTTTAAATAAATGATATGCTGCACACAATATCTATCATCTTATTCAAATAATGTTTTTATGTCATGCTCGGTTTCTCCACAGACCTCAGATCTTATAAATGCGGCCCAGCAGACCCTAGAAATGAGTAGCATTTCCACCAACAGCCCGACATTCACAAATTCTGTAGTATGTCAACCCAAAGAACAAGAACAGCCTCAAAGTTCTGTCTTCTCCAACAAAGAAACATTAAACAACATTCAAAATCAAGATACCACCCCAAATTCCTTCCATGTAGCAGGGAAGTCTCTGCTCCAGCAAGGGGGCCAGAATTTCCTCATAGATGGTAAGGGTCTAGCCCAGGAAAGGTCAGGGATTTCCCAGATAGACAACAGCTCTCAGCACCAACTCTCTTTGCTGCCTCCAGACGAGGTGGCACAGCTTGAGCAGGCAGTCCGCCAGCTACAAGCAAAAGGATTCTGCAACATCCAGCTTCATTCGGAGGACACACTAGCTAAGAAGCAACAGCTTCAACAGAAGCAAATCCAGCAACAACAATTACACCAGCAGCAAATGCAGCAGCAGCAGCATCAGGTAATGGAGAACCTGCAACGTCATCTTTACCATCCCCAAGTTCCAATGCAGTGCAGTCAAGATCAGCAGGGCCCTTCACCGGACATGGTGGAAAACACCAATACACTATTCCAGCAATCATCTCCCCAGCAGCAACAACAGCAGCAATCAATAATGTATCACCAAGCAAAAGACCTAATTTCTATTCAGTCTGGTTTTCTTCAGCAAGCAACCCCTCATTCTACTTCCCCTATGTTTCACACCTCAAACACCTTGACTGAGGCCCAGGCCCCACAAGAGTCTTTATTTCAATCTCAAAAGGCTTCACCCACTCAAGAGCAAGTCCAAGCCTCCCTTTACCAGAACAGCATGAACGTTCTTGATGGGTCCAACATGAATACAGAACCTCAGAATTCTGCAGCGAGTATGTTTCTCTCACAGAATTCCTTACCTGGTCAAATTGCAGGAAATAACAACCCATCCCAGCAAATTGCTTTCCTCAACTCTTTGCAGACATCTGGCCTTGAGCCACAATCTGTATTCCAAGCCACAAGCCAGCTCGCCTCTATTCAGCAGTCCACGCCCATGGAACAGCAGTCCCCCCAACAGGCCTCACAATCTCCACCAGGTTCTGTGTTTCAGAGCATCCAACAATCTCCAAATAATAAGCACCAAGCTGGGCTGCTCTATAACTCTCTGAGCTCAGGAATGTCTCCAGAGCAGGCGTCATCTAACCTTATGTTCACTGGTCAACCTCAGATGCCTTCAATGAATACCACAAGCCTAATTTCTCCAGAACAGCAGAACCAATCTTTGTCCTATTCCCAGAACAGCATGATTGCCGTCAGGCAGGAAGTGCGGTCTGAGCCCATGTCTTTCCAAGACCAGAGTACTGTTGTGGATAATCCGTCTGTGACAAAGCAACAGCTGTTCCAGGATCAACAGCCAATGCATCTTGCACCAAGTTCAGGTCCTGGCTCTCAGCCTTCTGTGAATCTCTTTATGGCCCAGTCTGACATGCCAATAATGCCTCATGCATCACAGCATGCCCCACAGGAGGTGCTTTTTGCTGCACAGAGCACTGTGGCTGGACTTCCGACCACCACCTCATCACCAGTAAAGCAGCCAGGATCCATGTTCCAGACCACTGTGAATGGAAGCCTCAGCCAGCCCAACCAGAACCAGCAACCTAACCTCTTCCTTTATGAAATGCATAATGGTAAGCATAATAAATCCATGTAGTCTGCCATAAATTAACTACTGTACTCTAAGAATAAAGTCCAGCACACATGGAAGATGAGTTTCCTATGTTGAAGATTCAGGAGACTCGAGTTTCCTGAATTGGAGATTCTGTTGCTAAACAATGAATATCCTGAATCATGTTTACCTGCCCACAAGCAACTCCAGTTGCTCATTTTTGTGTTTTAAAGGTGACACAAGGCAGTCACATGATTGAAAACAGATAATGACCGTGTGCAAGTCCAAGGCAATGGTTAGGCTAATATTATACTTCCTGGCATGAAGATACCACCAACATAGTGTTACAGTAAATAGCAAAATGTGGAAAAACTGTGGTTGATATGGCGGGACAGGCTGGGTATATAGTCACTTGTTGAGGGCACTGCGGTTCAGAGACCACGACATGATGCATCTTTATCACCATGTAAACAAATGGAAGTTGTTTTCAAGCAGAACCCCCCATTTTGTAGAGATATTCATATGATTTGGATCTTGGCACTAATTGGATCGTGCTGATCTAGTCGAGGAACTGAATATCTGTTTGGCCAGAATTGGATATGAGGAAATTCAGTTGCGGGCAACTTAATAACATACCAAAACAACTGCCAACAAGATATCCAGTTCCTCATCCCCACACACAGGACATTTTTCAGGATATTTATTCATCACCAACAGATCTCCAGTTTCACGTAACTTGCATCTCCTGTATACTGTATAGGGTTTGAAGGGAAATCAAACTCAAACTTAATAAAAACTTACATACATTGTATACGATTTTGCACATCAAAATGCACTGTTGTTATTGTCAGCTTTTTTGTGAAGAAGCAAAAAAATAAAAAGTAGTAAATTCACACACTGGAGGCTGTCGTTGTGATCCACGTTTATTTGACAGTATATAGAAGAGTAAATTGCATATGAATAAACGATGCAACTTTTCCATTTATGAACCGATGTTTGTCTGATGTATTATGTGGAGATGTGCCTACTTTATTTTATTCAGAAGTTCAATATTTTATCGCTGATTTGTCAGGTTAATATCAGTCCACTGTTATTTTTGCAATTATTTTGCTTCAAATAAACTTATGAGGAGCAGTGGTGGCCCAGTGGTAGGCTGCTGGATTACTGATCCTACTATCAGGGGTTCAAGCTATCAGTGTGTTTCTGCCCTCCGATGGCCTGGTGAGCTGTTCAGGATGTATTTTTCCTCCGCCCGGAGTAAGCTGAGATGGGCGCCTAATTAGGAATAAGCGGTTCAGAAAATGAATGATTGGTACACTGAAGAATCCGTACTCTAGTCTCACAATTTAGCAGACTTACGAGAGTGAAAAGGTTATTTTTCAAACTGGCTAATGTAAACTGTTAAACAGATTTTAGCAAATTTCACATAAAAACCACCCGATCATGAACATATGCATGGGACTTAGGTGTCTATTCTATAGAAGTACTGTACTGTATGTGTTTTTTTGCTGTTCTGAGCCTCTCTGTTTTACTTTCTTTTCCAAAACTGACTCTTTGCACGACCGCACAAGAATTTCCTGTGTGTAAAAGCTCAAATGGCAATAAAGAGACTTTGACTTGATATGCATATGCTCATGTGTAACAGGAAGGCTTGTCTTTCAGTTTACTTTAAAGTGGATATTTTGTTGTTATAAATTTTTAATTAACAATCTGTGGGGGGTTCATGATGGTTCAGTGGTTAGAACTGTTGCCTCAGAGCGAGCTGGTCCTGAGTATGAACCTCAGAGCCAGTTGAAGTGTTTCTGTGTGGAGTTTGCTTTCACGTGCTTGCATAGGTTCATCAGTTCATTTTCTGTAACCGCTTAATCCTAATTAGGGTTACGGGGAAGCTGGCGCCCATCCCAGTTGACTCTGGGCGAGGGCAGAGTACACCCTGGACAGCTTTCCAGGCCATCGCAGGGCGGAAACACGGAAACACGCTGACGGCTTTGCAGCCTACTCTTATCGAAAGTCGCTTGCATCGGTTTCACCTGCATATACTGGTGTCCTCATGCAGTCTAAGGTCATGCATGCTCATTAGATCAACTGGCTACTCTAAATTGTGTGTGTGTGTGTGTGTGTGTGTGTGTGTGTGTGTGTGTGTGTGTGTGTTGTGTGTGTTGTGATAGACTACCTGCACATCACCTGTTCAGGGTGACCCTGCTTCTCACCCAAAGGCCCCAAATAGCACCTAAATAGCTTCCTTGTAACCCTAACAGATAAGTGGTATGAATGTTCAAAAGAAAAAAAATCTGCACTCTTTTGACCTTCTCATAAGAACATTTTTAATTGACTATCCTTTTTTTAAAACCTTAAAGTATTCCAGAATCAAGGAGATCTGACCATATTGTTCTATTTGGCATATTTGAATTACAAAAATAAGTTTTGGAGAAGATTATAATTATAGTAAATATGGTTAACTTTTTAAGAGATTAATGTAGTTGGTTATTTTCTAAGATCTATAAACACGCATCATTAGTTTGTCATACTGTTGCATTCAGAAATATTAATTGGTTTCGTCATTTCACTGGATTTTCAGACGTGTAACATGAGATAGGGTAGCACAACAGAGCTTAAAAATCTATGACTTCTTCATGGCCTAAACATATATGCTAGGCATTAAAGTTCTTGTTTTTTTTTCTCTCTCTGTTGTAGAGTGCGGTCAGATAATAAACTCCCAAGCAAATACACTCTCAAACCAGATCATTGCCATTAACCACAACCAGAGAGAGAGTGAAGGTGCGATTCGTTCCTTACTCAACTCATCAATGAGCGAATCTGTAAATGTACAGAATCCACTCACCACCTCGCAAAACATGGAAAAGATTGATGACCTCCTTGTGAGCCTTCAGGAGCAAAACAACAGTCTCTCTCGCTCATTCTAGGACCTTATGAACGATACAGGTAAGTTATTAGAAAAGGAATACTGATCAATATTTTGTTAGAGAATAGCATTAAATGATTATACCTACTTTTATTTCTCTTTTTACACAGAAAATAGTGAGGAAATCACGAGAACCATGACGCTGTGATGATGTCACGAGAACCATGATGCTGTGTGAATTTACACTTTTATTATTGGCAAGTAGAAACACGAATGTTTTGGAGCTTGTGGTGCTCGTCTTTCATAGCTTATCTTATAAAAGAAGCACTTTTTATCAGTTTTTTTTCTCCCAATGTAGTTGCATTAGTATCAAATTACACAAATATTTCTGTGTACAATGGTGACCTGATGCACTCTTTGTATATGAAAAACCTTGTCCATGAGTCACATTATAAAAATAATTGCTTAGAAAAGGAGAAAATGTTGAACAGTTTTGAGTGTTTTGCCCCAATAGCACTTGTGTATTTTATTTGTTTTTAGTGTCTACTAAATTGCTATCATCAGTAATTTCTTATTTTCTTGTTACGTTTAAATGATGGCTCTCTTCATACTTACAAACATGTCTGAAAACAACACATCGATTTTTGCATTGCTGAAAAATCCATATATTTGCTACTTTAGATATTCTAACATATCTCAGTAAATCCTGCTGTGTGCTGGATTTGATTGTTTATTAGCGTCTGGAACGCTGATAATAAGCAGTAAAATTTTATTACCCTGTTCATTACCAACAAGGTTTTATGGTGTTCTTTTCCTTTTTCCTTTATGAAGTTCTCGCCACAATCAAAAGGACACAGCATTTATTACACATTTAACCTTGTAATCCTTGTAAATACAACTTTTACAACAGAATATTATCATTCAGGGTAGCAAAGGATCAGTTAAGGCCTCAACCGCAGGTCTTTGGTGAAATCAACAGCTTTCACAATATGGAAAAACCTGGCCAGTTTTATGGCTCTGAGGGTTGATGATGGAAAAAAGGCTGCTATCTCATGAATGAAGGGCGATTATCGTGCAAGTTTACTGCCAAGCTTGTTCTAAAGCTGCCAGTTTTTTAAAAAATGATAGGTAACCAGTGAGTCAGAAGGCAGAGTGTTTTCTTTTTTTTTTTTCTTTTTTTCATACATTACAAGGGCCCCGCTCTGTGTAATATTAAAAGGAATAGCTCATTTGAGCTTTTACTGATATAATTACCATCAAATTGCTTCTTTTTAGGACTTCCTATTGCTAGTTTTGAATAGTGACTATTCAGACCTCTGTTTTGGTAGAGGAATGATCTTTTAGATCTTTAAAGGAGCCCTGTGTTAGGGGAAGAGCTGTGAACTTAACCTGGAGAAAATGCTGTCTGTGATTGGCCTTCATCTCTGTACAGGACACATTTTTCAATTTATTGTTCATTTTTGTCATTAAATATTTATGTGGGTATATAACCATATTTTCTTTTTTGGCAGATTTTGAAAACTTGTATCTTTATATAATTTATATTTCCAAAAAAATCAAGTGTGAGAAAAACAATGGCTTCTTTTGAACTTGTTTCAAAAAAATCTTTATAAGTGACTGTTTATCTATATGTGACAATTGATCATGAATAATGTAATTATTTGTATGGTTTCAAAGTTTATTTCCAATTTTCTAATTATTTGTAGATTCTGACTTTTTCTCCATTTTAATCTGATTTAACTGCTGTATGAGAAAGGAAATGATATTGTGAGACTTGTGTTTTTTTTTGTTTTTTTTTTTAAGGAAATGTAACATTTATGACCTCATTAAACTTTGGACCAATCCCACCTTTTCTTCAACTATCTATCGATCTATCTGTCTATCTATTAATTTACCTAGTATAGATTAATATGTACTGAAAAGCTTTATTCAGAATATTTTCAGTTCAGATTTCACTTCAAGCAGCTATACATTTATGTATTTCCTTATGTATTCAACTTTCCTTTTAACAGTTTTATATTGTTTTGTTGTTGTTTTTGGATTTCTTCTTTTACTTTCCAAAAGTCATTGTAATATTGTGGTTGTGTGTTACTGTTGAAGGGGAAGAGCCCAGAAATAGCGATCAGTTGTCAAAATGTCCTGGCTCCCACAGTGTCAGTGCAACTTGTATGATATAAAATGGTTTATTCATAGTTATCTACATGTGCTGTGTACTTGAAAGCCAATTCAGTCTGTGTTGGAGGAAATCTGGAAACACTTTTTATTTACTTTAAAGAATACAGTCTATATAAATATTTTATGCATTTATTTTCCATCATTTATGTATTTGTCTTGTATCATTTTGTGTACGCTAGATTATTATCAATAAACCTTATTGATAAAATTGATTGTTTGCTGTAGTGGATGGGCAGCTAGATGGATGGATGGGTGTGTGGAGAGAAAAATGTGTATGTGTGTGGGGGAGGGTGTCTGGGTTTCCCCTCCGAGACCTGTTCCCTTTGTGACCCAGCCACACATGAGTGGGGGAAGATGGATGGATAAATAAATAGGCAAATCTCTGGATGGGTGGGTGGATAGATCCCCGGCAAAACTGAAGAGTGTCACCAGAAAGAGGAATGACTTGGTTTTCCTCTTAGCATTGTAAAAATATATTCAAATGTTGAACCCACCTGCTAAACCATTCGAGAGATAAATAATCTTACATGGTGCTCCTTTCAATGAAGTTTGCCTATGGAATGGTCTGACATTGAAATAATAGCTGCACTGCTGTCATAAAAAATAATTTGCACCTGTTGACCAATCAGAATTGAGAATTCAAGTTTGCTGTGGTGTAAAATTCTATGTTAATGACAATGGCTGAACAAAAATACTTGAGAGTTAAGCAAACTGGATCTAGAGCCGTGTTTCTCAATTATTTTCTGTGATGCTCCCAAGAGGATGAAAAAAAAAACATTTCATACTCCCCCCCGAAGCCCCGCGTGTGACTATAAATAGTGTTTCCTGCACTTCATATCGTTTGCTCGGTGCTTTTTCCCTACACCATAGGGAACACAGTGAGAGTGCCACTGTTACCTAGTGTAATTGTGCATCCTCTACAGTAGGTGGCAGTGGCGCTACACCCCCGGCATTACACTGTGCGTCTCACTATTTGAGAAGCGCTGATCTCGAGAGAAGTCGGTGATGATCAAACTTGAATTGACTTTGAGAAATAAATATTTTATTGGGCAAAATTCAAACATGGCACTGCAAGGCTGTTTTAGGGGTACAGTATCAGCTGCCACTTGTAACGTTGTAGGGTATTTTACATTGACGATGAGATTAGCGGTAAGAGATTTGCTTTAATATTTTTTCGTTATTATCATTTAATCATCTAGAGCAGTGGTCCCCAACCTCCGGGTCGCAGACCGGTACTGGTCCGTGGGTCAATTGGTACCGGGCCGCACAAGAAATAATTATTTATTTGTTTTATTTATTATCTGCGTCTGAACAATTTTTTATTATTGAAAAAACTTTTATTTTGAAAATGACGGATTCTCTCTGTTACATGTCGGTCATTTGAGCGCTAAAATGTAACCCCCAAGGGGACGGCACATGAACAGAGGCGAGTTGGACATGTTTCGAACAATAGCGGGGATTTCGGATGAGACTGAGCCTGAGCCTTCATTCTCCCAGCTGGTGCACCATCACCTGTGGGTTTTGTGTTTTTTTTTAAGAAGAGTTCGAGCTAGATTAAAAGTGTAACGCTTAATCCTGATTAGGGAGGCTGGCGCACATTTCAGTCGACTCTGGGCAAGGGTATTGTATTTACAATATAAACAAGCTACCCCCTTCCCGGGCCGCGGTAAAATTGTCAATCGTTGACCGGTCCGCGGTGATAAAAAGGTTGGGGACCACTGATCTAGAGGATGTGTTGCCACCTTCAAATGGGCTGGAGTAAGATTGCACTTCCATTTATTAATAGAAACCTTAATCTTTCTTTCTTTTCATTAGTACTCTGAATGAAATCTTTAAGCTGGAAAACACACTGTCAAGTCAATCACCAGACACCAGACACCCATGTACTCATACATGACTTTCCACCCTGGGGCAATTTGGCATAGCCAATAATACACTTATTAGCACGTTGTTGGGATGTTGCAAAACCATCCACAGGCAGTTTCTATAGAGTAATATTGACCGTGCATTATAGTAGGTCTTGCATATCGTCACCTCCATAAATATTGGAACAGCAAGGCCTTTCCTGATGTTTTTTTTTCCTGTACACTATATACATTTTGGGTTTGAAATTTAATTGGAAAAAGTGAGATGATGGATCATTTTTAGCTTTGTGCATGTCTTTTACTTGGAGGGAGGGGGGGGGGACTGGAAACCCACACAGGCATGGGAAGAACATGGAAACTCCACAAAGAAACGTACTCGCCGAGCTCAAACTCAGGACCTTCTTGCTATAAGGTGAGGTACTAACCACTATGCCAGTGGTCTCCAACCTTTTTTGCACTAGGGACCACTTTTATGAATGAAAATGTTTCCACGGACAGATTAGAGTCTCCTCCGTAGTCTTGTTTTGGTGGCTGTCGCCGCAGAAAACCCCGCCTCACAAAGATATGTGGTTGGAAATGGAAGAAGGGCTTTCAGTGCTTCTGTGGCAATGTCAAAAACAGTCAAAAACAGTTCTGGGTTTCACTTGTGATGACTGGATTTGTTGTTCAAACAGGATAAACTGTCATGACAGAGAGATGATTGTGTGAAAAAAGCAAACTATTTTGTAGCTGAGAAAGGAAGGACAGTTAACTGAACACATTAAACAAGCATAGGGTATAGCCAATTCAGCAAACTGGAATATCCTGAAGAATAAAGAAGCCACTGAAATACTAATAGCCAGATATTAACCAGACCAGAGAAGGAGAAAAGCAGTAGTTGATGATGTAAACATTGTGAAATCTGTGAAAACCCACCAAGAATAACAATTTGTGACATCACCAAGAGCCTCTCCACAGGGCAGGGGTTGAGGGTACAACAGTCATCTGTTTAAACAAGACTTGGACATGCAAACCACAGATTATGAATCAGAAGGCCAGACTGGAATAAACAGAGTTACAGATGAGCCACAAAACGTCAACCCAAAAACCAAAGAGATGGTGTGGAGAATGTAGAAATCTGTTTATGATCAAAAAAATATATGATCTCATCAGTAAAGCATGATGGTTGTTGTGCCTTTACTTGGGTTGTGAATCCACAACGAATGATTGTTAATATTGTAACTCATGACTGTTTCTGTCAGCCAATTTAGAATTAGAATTACATCATCTTATCAAATATTTATTTTTTAAAAAGTGGAATATTTTAGACTGGCCAAGTAAATGATCTGATCTTAACCAAATTGACCATTCACCAATGAAAACCTTCATTCAACATCTGAAAGAAACTGCATTACCAGCATAGAAACGTGTTCCAAAACATGATAGTGTGTCATCATGACCTGGCCAGACCTACAGTTAATACAAGCAGGTGATATCCACCTTATCATTAAAGGTCATTTAGTTTTAACATTATCTGCTCCAATATTGGTGGTGCGATATTAAAGTGGTTAGCACTTCTGCCTTCCAGCAAGAAGGTCCCAAGTTTGAGCTTGGAGAGGGGATTTCTTGAAGAAGTTTCTATCTTCTCCCCATGCCTGTATAGGTTTCTTCTGGATACTCCAGTTTCTTCCCAAGTCCAAAGACATGCACATGAGGCTACTTCTTCTTCTTTTCCTTTTGGCTGTTCCCTTTACCACAGTTCGCCACAGCACGCCAGCGACCTTCATGTCCTCCTTCACCACATCCATAAATCTTCTCTTTGGTCTTCCTCTAGGCCTTTTGCCTGGCAGTTCCAACCTCAGCACCCTACTACCAATATATTCACTATCCCTCCTCTGTACATGTCCAAACCATCTCAATCTAACCTCTCTGACTGTCTCCAATACCGCTAACATGTGCTGTCTCTCTGATGTATTCATTTCCATGAGGCTAATTGTCTTCCTTTCGGCTTTTTCCCTTTTATTCAGGAGTCGCCACAGCGACTCATCACACAGAATCCTCTGATTCGCATATTTGATTTGGCAGAGGTTTTTACGTCGGATGCCCTTCCTGTCACAACCCTTTTAGCAAGGGACAGAAACACGCTGACGACTTTGCAGCCTACTCTTTACGAATGTCAGCAATGGTTCTTTTACATGCCTCACACCATAGACCATGGGGGCGGGGACAGTGACAACCTTGTGGAGAGTGGGACTCGAACCCCCAACCTTTGGATCAGCGATCCAGCGCCCTATACCACTAGACCACCACTGCCCCTGCATGAGGCTAATTAACTGTTCTATATTGCCCGTAGGTGTGAATGACTGTGAATGGTTGTGTTAGCCCTACAATGGTCTGACAAGCTGTTGGATGGTGTACCCTGCTCCCTGTGATCCAAGTAGGACTAAGCTATTGAGCAAATGAGTGAATAAATGGCATAAAAGATGTTCACTGGACTAGTTTTTTCTTTTAAAAAATGAAACGTAAATTAAAAGAAAACAAAATTAATGAACACAGTCATGTTTCAGCCTCTTTGGACCCTTGTCAAGAGTATTTTCGAACAATTTGTAAAGCACACTTAGTATTGTAGATCATGATCCATGTTGAGGTTCTCTTTGGGAGTAACGAGGATGGATAGAATCAGGAATGAGTACATCAGAGGGACAGCACATGTAAGATGTTTTGGAGACAAAGTCAGAGATGCTAGATTGAGATGGTTTGGACATGTACAGAGGAGGGATAGTGAGTATATTGGTAGTAGGATTCTGAGGTTGGAAATACCAGGCAGAAGGCCTAGAGGAAGACCAAAGAGGAAATTTATGGATGTGGTGAAGGAGGACATGGAGGTAGTTGGTGTAAGAGAAGAAAATGCGGAGGATAGGGTGAGATGGAGGCAGATGATTCGCTGTGGTGACCCCTGAAGGGAACAGCTGATAGGAAAAGAAGATGATCCGCCCTGCTGTGTATACAGATGTGGGATCATTATTCTCCACTGGGCATCTCTCAACATCCTATTATATATTCCACATGGGCGGAACTAAGTATTTGATACACTGCTGTTTTTGCCCGTATTCCAAAAATAATGGAGAAATCTGTAATTTTCATCATAGGTATACTTCAACTGTGAGAGACAGTCTAAAAAAATCCAGAAAATCACATTGTATGATAAATAATTATTTTGTACTTTCTTGTGTGAAATAAGTATTTCATCACCTCTCTAGCACTGTCTCACCAACCTGTTAGTTCATCTTTAAGAAGCCCTGTTATTCTCCACTCATTATGTGTATTAATTGCACCTGTTTTGAACTCGTTACTTGTATAAAAGACACCTGTCCACACATTCAATCAATCAGTTTCCAATCTCGCCACCATGGGCAACAGCAAAGAGCTGACTAAGCATACCAGGGACAAAATTGTAGACCTGCACAAGGCTGGAATGAGCTACAGGACAATAAGCAGCTTGGTGAGAACACAACTGTTCGCTCAATTATAAGAAAATGGAAACTCAAGACGACTGTCAGTCTCCCTTGGACTAGGGCTCCATGCAAGATCTAACCTCATGGAGTATTAATGATCATGAGAAAGATAAGGGATCAGCTGAAAACTACACCGGAGAACCTGGTCAATGACCTGAAAACGGCAGGGAACACAGTCTCAAAGGTTACCATGAGTAACACACCACACTGTCATGGATTAAAATCCTGCAGCGAGCACACGGTCCCACTGCTCAAGCCAGCACATGTCTAGGCCCATCTGAAGTTTGCCAGTGACCATCTAGATGATCCAGAGGAGGCATGGAAAGTTATATGGTTAGATGAGACAAAATAGAACTTTATACAAAAAAACTCCACTCGCCATGTTTGAAGGAGGAAGAAAGAGGGGTACAATACCATGAACACCATCCCAAACGTGAAGCATGGAAGTGGAAACATCATGCATGGGAGTGCATTTCTGCAAAGATGACTGCATCATATAAAGGAGTGGAAGGATGGGGCCAAGGCAGCACAAGTGGTGCAGTGGTTGGCACAATCTGCCTCATAGCAAGAAGGTCCTGGGCTCGATTCCCAGCATGGGCGTTTCTGTGTGGAGTTTGCATGTTCTCCCTGTGCTTGTGAGTTTCCTCCAGGTATTATTCTGTTTTCCTCACAAAGTCCAAAAACATCCACAGCAGGTTAATTGGCTGTTCCAAATTGCCCCTCGGTGTGAATGTGAGTATGAATGTTTGTGAGTGTTGCCCCTGCGATGGCCTGGTGAGATGTCCAGGGTGTACGCCACCCTCCCTCAGAGTTGGCTGAGATGGGCGCCAGCCTGCCCGGAACCCTAATTAGGAACAAGCGATTCAGAAAATGAATGAATGAAAGGTTGTGGCCATAATGTTGTTGGACAAAAACTCCATCACTCAGTAAGGCCACTGAAGATGGGTCATAGCTGTGCCTTCAAGCATGACAGAGACATAGCCAGGACAATTAAGGAATGGTTATGTAAGAAGCATTTCATGGTCCTGGAGTGACCTAGCCAGTCTCCAGACCTGAACCCACTAGAAAATCTTTTGGAGGGAGCTTAAATTCCATGTTGCCCAGTGACAGCCATGAAACCTAAAATATCTAGAGCTCTGTATAGAGCAGTGGGCCAAAGTCCCTGCTGCAGAGTGTGCAAACCTGGGTAAAAACTACTGGAAATGTCTGACTTCTGCAATTGTAAACAAAGGTTGTTGTTTTTTTAAACCAAATATTAAGTTATATTTTCTGTTTTTATCAGATACTTATTTCATGCAATAAAATGCCAATTAAAAATGTATAGTATTTTTGCCGGCGGAGGTGTTATTAGATTCCGTCTCGAACAGTTGAAGTGTATTACGATGAAAATTACATACCTCTCCATTCTATATTAGTGAGAGAACTTGCAAAATCAGCAATGTATCAAAGACTTATTTTCCCTCCTGTATGTGGAAAGATGAAGCTGAACTGGAAGCAGCACATAAAGCTCTGTAGTTGGGATGCCTCAGGTTGGGTTGGCGTTCTCTGCTTTGGCTTCAAGACAATCCAGACAGCGTACTCAGTCTCCAACTTCTCTCTCTAGAGCGCAACACACACACAACCCCACCCTCAATGTCTGAGGTGGTTGTGCCCCATGTAGGCCAATCAGTAGGTGATGACCTGACAGAGAGGGTGTTCAATCATTGGGTAGTGATGTTACTGAGTGTGAAGTTCAGTTAGTCAGTGATGTCATGGCTCTTTCCTGTGACATTCTGCCAGTGTATCATATGACATACATACTCTGTCATGATGTCACAGGAAAGAGCCATGACATCACTGACTAATTGAACTTCACACTCTGTGATGTTCTTCTGGGACTATGTCTCTCTGTCCCAGGGAATTCTGCCAGTGTATCATATGACATACATACTCTGTCATGATGTCACAGAGAGGGTGTTCAATCATTAGGTAGTGATGTTACTGAGTGTGAAGTTCAGTTAGTCAGTGATGTCATGGCTCCTTCCTGTGACATCACCACAGAGTATGTATGTCATATGATACACTGGCAGAATTCCCTGGGACAGAGCGACATAGCCCCAGAAGAACATCACTGAGTGGGTTTTCCAGTTACATGGTACACTCTACAGGGCAATATAACCCACAAAGAGATTTTTATTTGCAGAAATTACATTCTGCACACGCAGTTTTACAGCTATTAAAAGTTCATCAGTCATTTCAAATAAAATAACCTCGTCAGAGCACACCATGGCACGGAATTCTATCATACGTGAATGACGTCACATAATAGATCTGGAGTTAAGTCGAGGATAATAACACGGAGCCTTCAGAATTACACTTAACTTGCTCTTAACCAAAGGTTTGTGAAGAGAAAATCATGGCTTTCTCGTCCACGTCTGCAGCTCCATAAACTGGTCTTTGACGCCCTCTACTCTTCATGGTCGGTACTGCAGCCACTGTCGCTGGCATTTTTGCCCCCCTTTCGGGGTATGATTCCAGGGGGCGCCAGCTTTTCTGGTTTATCGGTTTAAATTGACATGCAAACAATACGTATTGCAATACTCTGATGCAAAACTGTTTTTTTTTTACATGCATTCGGAAAACTTCGGAACAGTAAAAAAATTAAAAAAAAACTTCGGCTATTCGTGCTAATCGAACTGGAAGTAATGCTTTCGTTGAAGAAAAAAAAAAGTGGCGACAGCAGAGGATGAGAAACTATCGTTTCAAAGCTTCTGTTTGGAAGCAGATTGAAAAAGTGTATCTCAAATGGAACCAGGACGATAGCCAGGCGTGTACAGTATATATATATATATATATATATATATATATATATATATATATATATATATATATATATATATATTTTTTTTTTTTCTTCCTTTCGGCTTTTTCCCTTTTCTTGGGAGTCGCCACAACGAATCATCTGATTCGCACATTTTGATTTGGCATAGATTTTTACATCGGATGCCCTTCCTGACACAATCCTTTTGCAAGGGGCAGAAACACGTTGACAGCAATGCAGCTACTCTTGACGAAATTCAGCAATGGTTCTTTTACCTGAACCTCTCACCATAGACAGTTAGAGACATGGCCGACCTTTGATAACCCAATTAGCTGCTGGGGGGGGGCGAGATTCAGTGATAACCTTGTGGAGAGTGGGACCTGAACCCCCAACCTTAAGATCAGTGATCCAGCACCTTTTACAACCAGGCCACTACTGCCTGCATATATATATCATTTACTTACTGAATCCTCTTCTTCGTACTGATTGTACATAAGGCTGTGCATATAGTGTGTTTGTGTGTGTGTGTGTGTGTGTGTGTGTGTGTGTGTGTGTGTGTGTATGTATATATATATATATATATATATATATATATATATATATATATATATATATATATATATACAAAGGACAGGACAAAGGCTTTCTATTGAAACTCCATTTATCACTACAGATCTGTTTCGAGGGGTGGTGAAACCATCCCCTCTCTTCAGGTGATTACAGAAGAAGGTTTCACCACCCCTCGAAACAGATCTGTAGTGATAAATGGAGTTTCAATAGAAAGCCTTTGTCCTGTCCTTTTGTTTATTTGCTCTACCAAAAAGTATTGAGCACTCTCCTACGGAAGGATCTACTCAGAAAATCCTCTACATACACACACATATATATATATATATATATATATATATATATAGTGACATGGTTTGGACATGTACAGAGGAGGGATAGTGAGTATATTGGTAGTATGATTCTGAGATTGGAACTACCAGGCAGAAGGCCCAGAGGAAGACCAAAGAGAAGATTTATGGATGTGGTGAAGGCGGACATGAAGGTCGTTGGAGTAAGAGTAGAAGATGCAGAGGATAGGGTGAGATGGAGGCAGATCATTTGCTGTGGCGACCCCTGAAGGGAACAGCCGAAAGGAAAAGAAGAAGAAGAAGAGTGTGTGTATACAATATATTGGGTGAATAAAAGAGGGGCCATAATGCAACCATGGGGAACGCCTTTAATGACAGGTGCTGGCTTTGAGCATCGAGCATCTATGTTAACAGACGTAGATCTATTTTTAAGGTGGGATCCAAACCATTTCAAGGCAAAGCCTTAAATGGTATCTTCCTGTTCACTCTGTTTTTATCAGTACTATATGGTTGGCTATCAAATGCAGCACTGACATCTAATAAAACTGTCCAAAGTCCAAAGACTTTCTTTCACTTTTGTTAATAAAGGTGATCCTGTACTGTGAACTTTTTTGAAGCCAGAATGAAATAAATCACAAGGTTATTTTTTCATTATACATATAGGAAAGCAGCTGCATACAAACCACCTTTGTCAGAATTCTGAACAGAAAGGGAGGCTTATAGATCCTCAAGGTATTAATGAAAGTCAGAAGGTAGCAAAGATTGAAGAGGATGAAGAGTTTAAAGGCAGTTGGTCCTGATGACATACCGGTGGAGGTATGGAAGTGTCTAGGAGAGGTAGCAGTAGATTTTCTGACAAGAACATTCAATAAGGTCCTCGAGAGTGAGAGGATGAAGGAGGAATGGAGAAGTGTGATGGTACCCATTTTTAAGAACAAGGGAGACGTGCAGAGTTGTGGCAACTACAGAGGGATAAACTTGATGAGCCACACAATGAAGTTATGCGAAAGAATAGTGGAAGCTAGACTAAGGGCAGAGGTCAGCATTTGTGAACAACAGTTTGGTTTCATGCCAAGACAGAGCACCACTGATGCAGTGTTTGCCTTCAGAATGTTAATAGAGAAGTACAGAGAAGGCCAGAGGGAGCTGCATTGTGCCTTTTTTGGATTTGGAGAGAGCCAAGAAACAGTTTGCCAAGAAAGAGCATCACAGATACATCACAGATATGAAAGTTAGCAATGGTTCTTTTACATGAACCTCTCACCAGAGACAGTGAGCGACATGGCCGACCTTTGACAACCCAGTTAGCTGCACACCCCCACACCCCCAACCTCAGGATCAGCAATCCAGCACCTTTTACCACCAGACCAGGCATATGTGTATATATATATATATATATATATATATATATATATATATATATATATATATATATATATGTCCCACACACATGATTTACATACATATTAAATGTATATATATATATATATATATATATATATATATATATATATATATATATATATATATATATATGCTTGCAGCCGTGAGGGGGGGCACAAACACAAACCAGTGTCTCTCCCTCACACCGGTCCCAAGCCCGGATAAATGCAGAGGGTTGCGTCAGGAAGGGCATCCGGCGTTAAAATGCCAAATAAACTATGTGAATCACAAGAAAGAATGACATACCGGATCGGTCGAGGCCCGGGTTAACAACGACCGCCATCAGTGCTGTTAACCATCAGGGTGCTGATGGAAATTGGACTACTGTTGGTCGAAGACGTCGAAGAAGGAGAGGCGGGAGGCGTGTCCGTTGCCAGAGAGAGAAGAGGAAAGGCATGAGTCTAGGACTGAAAGTAGGGACTTTGAATGTTGGAACTATGGCAGGAAAAGGTAGAGAGCTGGCTGACATGATGCAGAGGAGGAAGGTGGACATACTGTGTGTTCAGGAGACCAGGTAGAAAGGTAGCAAGGCTAGAAGCATAGGAGCAGGGTTTAAGCTGTTTTATCATGGTGTGGATGGGAAGAGAAATGGAGTCGGAGTCATCTTGAAGGAGGAGTTTGTCAGGAATGTTCTAGAAGTGAAAAGAGTGTCAGACAGAGTGATGAGTCTCAAGTTAGAAATTGAAGGTGTGATGGTCAATGTTGTTAGTGCTTATGCCCCACAGACAGGATGTGAGCGAGAAGAGAAGGAGAGATTCTGGAGGGAGTTAGATGAAGTGATGCAGAGTACCCCCAGAGGTGAAAGAGTGGTCATTGGGGCAGACTTCAATGGACATGTTGGTGCAGGAAACAGAGGGGACGAGGAAGTGATGGGTAGGTTTGGTATCCAGGACAGGAACGCAGAAGGACAGATGTTGGTTGATTTTGCAAAAAGGATGGAAATGGCTGTGGTGAATACTTTCTTCCAGAAGAGAGAGGAGCATAGGGTGACTTATAAAAGTGGAGGTAGGAGCACACAGGTAGACTACATCTTGTGCAGGCGATGTAATTTAAAGGAAGTCAGTGACTGCAAAGTAGTAGTGGGTGAGAGTGTTGCCAAACAGCATAGGATGGTGGTGTGCAGGATGATGCTGATGGTGAGGAAGGTGAAGAAGGCAAAGGCAGAGCAGAAGACAAAATGGTGGAAGTTGAAAAAGGAAGAGTGTTGGGTTGTCTTCAAGGAGGAGTTGAAACAGGCTTTGGGTGGTCACGAAGTGCTTCCAGATGACTGGACAACTACAGCTAATGTGATCAGGGAGACAGGTAGGAGAATACTTGGTGTGTCCTCTGGAAGGAAAGTAGATAAGGAGACTTGGTGGTGGAATGAGGAAGTGCAGGAGTGTGTACAAAGGAAGAGGTTAGCTAAGAATAAGTGGGACATGGAGAAAACCGAAGAGAGTAAACAAGAGTACAAGGAGACACAGAGTAAGGCAAAGGTAGCAGTGTCAAAGACCAAACAGAGCACATTTGATGACTTGTATGCTTGGTTGGAAAGTAAAGAGGGAGAAAATGATTTATACAGGTTGGCACAGCAGAGAAATAGAGATGGGAAGGACGTGCAGCAAGTTAGATTGATAAAGGACAGAGAGGGAAATGTATTGACTGATGACAGAAGTGTGCTGGGAAGATGGAAAGAGTACTTTGAAGAGCTGATGAATGAGGAAAATGAGAGAGAAAAAAGAGTAGAAGAGGTGACTGTTGAGGACCAGGAAGTAGCAAAGATTAGTAAGGGTGAAGCGAGGAGGGTAGAGGAGGGCATTGAAGAGGATGAAGAATGGAAAGGCAGTTGGTCCTGATGACATACCGGTGGATGTATGGAAGTGTCTAGGAGAGGTAGCAGTAGATTTTCTGACAAGAACATTTAACAAGGTCTTAGAGAGTGAGAGGATGCCGGAGGAATGGAGGAGAAGTGTGCTGGTGCCTATTTTTAAGAACAAGGGAGACGTGCAGAGTTGTGGCAACTACAGAGGGATAAAGTTGATGAGCCATACGATGAAGTTATGGGTAAGGATACTGGAAGCTAGACTAAGGGCAGAGGTCAGCATTTGTGAACAACAGTTTGGTTTCATGCCAAGAAAGAGCACCACAGATGCAGTGTTTGCCTTGAGGATGTTAATGGAGAAGTACAGAGGTCAGAGGGAGCTGCATTGTGCCTGTGTGGATCTGGAGAAAGCATATGACAGGGTGCCGAGAGAAGAACTGTGGTATTGTATGAGGAAGTCTGGAGTGGCAGAGAAGTATGTTAGAGTGGTGCAGGACATGTATGAGAGATGTAAGACAGTGGTGAGGTGTGCTGTCGGTGTGACAGAAGAGTTCAAGGTGGAGGTGGGACTGCATCAAGGGTCAGCTCTCAGCCCCTTCTTGTTTGCTATGGTGATGGACAGGCTGACAGACGAGGTTAGACAAGATTCCCCATGGACTATGATGTTTGCAGATGACATTGTGATCTGTAGTGAGAGCAGAGAACAAGTGCAGGAAAATCTAGAGAGGTGGAGGTATGCCCTGGAAAGGAAGGGAATGAAGGTTAGCCTCAGTAAGACAGAATACATGTGCATGAATGACAAGGACCCAAGAGGAACGGTGAGATTACAGGGAGCAGAGATAAGAAAGGTGGAGGATTTTAAGTACTTCGGCTCAACAATCCAGAGCAATGGAGAGTGTGGAAAAGAAGTCAAGAAGCGTGTGCAGGCAGGTTGGAATGGTTGGAGAAAAGTGTCCGGTGTGATGTGTGATAGGAGGGTATCGGCAAGAATGAAAGGAAAAGTGTACAGAGGCAGATGATTTGCTGTGGCGACCCCTGAAGGGAAAAGCCGAAAGGAAAAGAAGAAGAAGAAGAAGAAGATATACACGTTTGATCAAGATGGCGCCGGGTGACCTGCAGCCAGTTACAGGAGCTCTTCAGTTTATTTTCCTTTTTTTTCTCTTTTCTTTTGTATCTAGGCGTGTTTCTTTATCTTTTTTCAAATTTTCTTTTTCTTTCTTCAATACTGCATCTGGGAAACCTACTTTTATGATGCTTTTGTTTTTCTGTGCAATTTTACTTTCACTTTTTGGATCGGTGTCAGGAAATTCATTCACCGACGGCTCTGAGCAACGCAGGTCTTACACAAGTGAGACCCTCCTCGGCCTGCGCGCCCCCCGCCCTACTTCACGCGGAAAAGCCCGTTGTTCCTGTGGAAATACAGAGGGAAAGGAGAGGCTGCAGAGGGGGACGAAAGACGCGGAAGACATGTGTTCCCTCTGTCATCATGTGAGGTACTATGCTACCTGTACAACCTGAGCCTCAGCCTGGAGAAGGTTCCCGTCCTGTGGAAGACCTCCTGTGTGGTTCCGGTTCCCAAAACAGCTCAAGCGAAGGAACCAGCCCACTACAGACCTGTCGCCCTGACCTCCCACCTTATGAAGACCATGGAAAGGCTCCTCCTCGTACACCTCCGCTCTATGGTGAGCCCCACCCTAGATCCGCTGCAGTTTGCCTACAGGCCCAACATCGGGGTAGAAGATGCCGTCATCTACCTTCTGCAGCGGGCACTCAACCCACCTGGAAATCGCTGGCAGCGCTGTGAGGGTCATGTTCTTTGACTTCTCCAGCGCCTTCAACACCATCAGGCCAGCGCTTCTGCAGGGGAAGCTGGAGGACGTGGGAGTGGACGGGCATCTTGCTGCCTGGATCATCGACTACCTTACCAACTGTCCACAGTACGTGCGGCTGCGCGGCTGTAAGTCAAAGGTGGCAGTCTGCAGCACGGGGGCACCGCAGGGCACCGTCCTCTCATCCTTCCTTTTCAACATTTATACCTCGGACTTCAGCTATAGCACAGACAGCTGCCACCTCCAGAAGTTCTCGGACGACTCCGCCACGTGTGTCAGAGGGGAACGAGCTGGAGTACCGGTCGGTCATCGTTGACTTCGTGGACTGGTGTGAGCGCAACCACTTGTGCTTGAACACTAGGAAGACGAAGGAGATGGTGGTCGACTTCAGAAGAAGCACACTAACACACACACACACACACACACACACACACACACACACACACACACACACACACACACACACACACACTCACTAGTGAACGTCCAGGGACAGGACATTGAATAGTGAACAGTTTCAAATACCTGGGCGTTCACCTTAACAATAAACTGGACTGGTCCCACAACACCAACGCCCTGTACAACAAGGGTCAGAGTCACCTCCACCTTCTGAGGAGACTCAGGTCCTTCGGAGTATGCAGACCTCTGCTCAGGACTTTTTATGACTCTGTGGTAGCCTCTGCAATCCTCTACACTGCCATCTGCTGGGCCCCGGGCAGCACAGAGCGGGACAGAAAGAGACTGAACAAGCTGGTCAGGAGGGCCAGCTCTGTCCTTGGCTGCCCACTGGACTCTGTGGAGGAGGTGAATGAGAGGAGGATGGTAGCAAAGCTCACATCCATCTTGGTCAACAGCTCTCACCCACTGCACCAGACTGTAGAGAAGCTGAGTAGCTCCTTCAGTGGACGACTGAGACATCCTCAGTGCAGGAAGGAGCGCTACCGCAGGTCGTTCATTCCCACCGCTGTCAGACTGTACAACGCCACTTTGTAACTGTCTGTGAAAATAGGTTATGTGCAATAAAAACCCCGTGCACTTTAATCAACCACATCTACCCCACTGACTGTGAACCATATCAACCCATCTGCTCTGCCCTCAGATACATATACACGTGAATATAGGCCAGTCTACAAAGTCGTTCCCTTCTTTTCTTTTGTTGTTTATTAATTTATACTATTTATATATCTATTTATTTATTTACTTATATAATATATATGTATGTGTGTATGTTTGTATTTATATCTATTTTTGCACCCCCTACTGATGGTACCTCAAGAGCCTGTAACAGTGAATTTCTCCATTGGTGAGATTAATAAAGCTGTATTTTATCTTATCTTATACACACACACACACACACACACACACACATTTTATATGTATGTAAATCATGTGTGTGGGAGACAGAAGGTGAGAGAAGGTGTAAGAGAGCCAGCTGCATAAATTATAAATGTATTTTATATCACATCTGTGCCTCTTGGGGGTCTGCAATTTCTTTTCGCATGGATTGGTCAAATGTCTGCACGTGACATTCTTCTAATTGGCCAGTTAAGATCCTTATCCTATCATGTCACAGGGGGCGGAAATTACTGAAAAAACCTTATTCGTGTGTGGAGTTCAGTTGCAGGCAGCGTGAAGACTCAGGCAAGATGGCGGATGCGGTGGCGAATGGAGAGAAGCTCAGTAAAAAGTATGCAATTATTCTCATATTTATCGTCTCATGAATTATAAAAGCTGTAGTGTGAATTGAACACGGTTGAAATGCGAGATTTTGGTAAGCGTACATAGCTTTGCAGAGATATTTCAGAAAGCTTTTGCTCTTTAATCACATGGCTAGCTCTGATCTGAATGATGTAACATTATCTTCTTCAGGGGTAACTTTCACTTAGCTTAGCTTAGCCTAGCTTAGCTTAATAGCAATTTAGTGATGGCTCATTGAGTTGAGTGTAAAGTAGTTAAAGTAAACCGGAGTCGTGTAAGTTAAGTGTCTGTTTCGCCAAAGCAAGTGTGTGTTGTTGATTAGCAAGCGTTCTTATCTGGATGATTCCGTTATTTAGTCTTGTTACCATGTTCTTCGTGTTTAGTTTCGTGATCTGAAAACATGAAGAACAATCTTATAACGAAACCGTGCATGTGTTGTGTGTGGGGGGGAAACTAATAATTAATCACTTTTATGACTTTTTTCATAATTAAAAAAACAGTACATGATTTTCTCAATTCTTTTACAATAACAAAATGGAAAATCATAATTTAAATCACGGCATAAACATTACATGGCTGAGAAGTTGTGCTTGGAAAAACATTTTTGGTTAATACGTTTGCATTTGAGTACTTGATGTCATGTAAGGCAGATGAATGTAGTGAATTTCGGATTTGTTGAAATCGAAACCAAGGGTTCACGTCATTTTGCAATATTTAGTGACAGTCGGCAACATTAGTGACTTTAGCTAATGTCAGTGAGATAAAATCAGATACATGTTCAACGAATCTTGGAATTGATTCACCTATCCCTATAAAAAAAGGTGAACAAACCTTCTCCTGATATAAAGTATGGAAGTGGATTTCTGTGAGGAAGAAGCTCAACTAATGATCGAATCACCACCATATGCTTTCCAAGATGGCGCTGGGCGACCTGCAGCCAGTTACAGGAGCTCTTCACCTTGTTTTCCCACTTTTTCTCTTTTATATTGTATCCATTGTATGTAGGCATGTTTCTTTATCTTTTTTTCAGTTTCTTTTTTCAATCTTGCATTTGGGAAGCCCACTTTTACAATGCTTTCGTTTTGCTTTGCACTTTTACTTTCACTTTTTGTATTGGCGTCAGGAAACTCATTCACTGATGGCTCTGAACAACGTAGGTCTTACACACATGAGACCCACCTCGGCCTGTGCGGCCCCTCTGTCCTTCATGCGGAAAAGCCTGTTGTTCCCGTGGAAATACGGAGGGAAAGGAGAGGCTGCAGAGGGGGACGGAAGATGCGGAGGACATATGTTCCCTCTGTCATCATGGGAAATGTCCACGCTATCGTCAACAAGACCGAGGAGCTGGCGGCACTGACCTGCAGCAAAGGGAGTACAGTACCGGGACTGTAGCCTCATGTGTTTTTCGGAGACATGGCTGAATGAACCCACACCGGACTGTGGTTTCTCTGAACAAATTTACACTCGCGCGTGCAGATCGGAGTGTGGCGGAAAGAAGAAAGGAGGGGGCTTGGTGGTCTACGTGAATGAACGGTGGTGCCACCCGGCCAACGTGCACGTGAAGGAACAGCTGTGCACGCGGGACCTGGAGCTGCTCACGGTGAGCGCGTGGCCGTATTATCTACCGAGGGAGTTTTCACATGTGATTGTGTTTGTACATTCTGCCCTCGGCTGATGTGGCGGCCATGTGTGAGCGTCACCACAGCGCTGTCAGTCAGACGCAGACTTGTCACCCCCACGCCATGATTCTAATCAGTGGGTACTTTAACCACACCTCTCTCTCCCAACGTTCACGCAGTACGTGCAGTGTACCACGAGAGACAATACAGTAAAACGCTGGACTTGCTCTCTGCAAATGTGAAGGACGCTTACACCTCCACCCCCTCCCCCCACTGGGACACTCAGATCACAACCTCATCTACCTGCTCCCCCAATACACACCCAGGGTGCGAAAGGAACCTGTGCAGAAGAGGTCTGTGAAAGTGTGGACCGAGGAAACCAATGAGAGACTTGGGGACTGTTTCCAGACCACAGACTGGAGCATGCTCTGTGATGACATCGACAGCCTCACACACTGTATCACTGATTTACATGAACTTCTGCGTGGACTGCACTGTGCCATTACAGAGGGTACGGTGCTTCTCCAACAACCACCCGTGGGTCACCCCTGAGCTTAAAGTCCTCCTGAACCAGAAGAGGGCTTTCATCTCGGGGGATAGAGAGGAGCAGAAGAAGGTCCAGCGTGAGGTCCGGTGGAGGATCAGGAGGGCCATGAAGGATTATGGGAAGAAAATGGAGGAGAAGCTGGCTCAGAACAACGTGCGGGACCTCTGGAGAGGACAAAAGACTATGTCTGGATTTGGGCAGAGTGTCAGAGCTGATGGTGACCAGCGCTGGGCGGATGAATTAAACTGTTACTTCAACAGGTTTGATTCTTCCCTCTCCCCCTCTGCCCCCTTCCTGTTCCCCCCTCTTCTCAGGTCTCCAGAACAGCGGACATCTCCCCCCTCCCCAGACCAACTTCATCTGACTGCAGCAGCCCAACAGACACATCCCCCTCCCTCTGCTGGCCACCCCAGGCCCCCTCTCCTTCAAGTCAGACCAGGTGAGGAGACAGTTGAGGCGATTGAATCAGAGGAAATCTGCAGGACCAAATGGCATCAGTCCCAGGCTGCTGAGGACCTGTGTGGACCAGCTCTGTGAGGTCCTATGCCAACTCTACAACCTGAGCCTCAGCCTGGAGAAGGTTCCTGTTCTATGGAAGACCTCCTGTGTGGTCCCGGTTCCTAAAACAGCTCAAGCCAAGGAACCGGCCCACTACAGATCTGTCGCCCTGACCTCCCACCTCATGGAGAGGCTCTTCCTTAACCACCTCCGCTCTGTGGTGAGCCCCACCCTAGACCAGCTGCAGTTCGCCTACAGGCCCAACATCGGGGTAGAAGACACTGTCAACTACCTTCTGCGAAGGTCATGTTCTTCTTCAGCGCCTTCAATACCATCAGGCCGGCGGTTCTGCGGGGGAAACTGGAGGACGTGGGAGTGGACGGACATCTTGCTGCCTGGATCATCAACAACCTCACTGACCGTCCACAGTACGTGCGGCTGTGTGGCTTTGAGAAAAAGGTGGTAGTCTGCAGCACGGGGGAACCCCAGGGCACCGTCCTCTCACCTTTCCTTTTCTCTACACCTCGGACTTCACCTATAACACAGACAGCTGCCACCTCCAGAAGTTTTCTGACGACTCTGCCATCGTTTGTCGGGTGTCAGAGGGGAACGAGCTGGAGTACCGGTCGGTCATCGTCGACCTTGTGGACTGGTGTGAGCGCAACCTCCTGCTCTTGAAGATGGTGGTCGACTTCAGGAGAAGCACACCACCACACTCACTGGTGAACATCCAGGGACAGGATATTGAGACAGTGGACAGTTTCAAGTACCTGGGCGTTCACCTCAACAATAAACTGGACTGGTCCCACAGAACTGAGTTCTCAGAGTCAAATTGTTTTTGTTTTAATTTGTTTTGTTTGGTCATGTTTTGCACTATGCTTGTCTACGACCGGTCGACTCTACTACAGCTATAAGATCAGAGTATCTTCGGGCGTGTGTAATGATGCACGCTCAACTGGGCTTGTTAGCCGGGATGCAGCGAGCAGAGCTAATATGCTATGGTAGGCAGCTCAATGTGAGCTTCACCCCAGCTGACAAGAAGCCCAAGCGGGAAGGGGCTGAACGATGACCCCGGCGCTTGAGATTGCAGGGGATGAAGGCCATGTAGCCGGCTGGTGTAATAGCCTCGAGCCATGTTTCACAGAAACACAGTCCTGTAGATCCCTCTGCGCTGCAATATGAGCATGAAGCTCGTCCATCTTGTTTCGCAGGGACTGAACATTTTCAAGCAGTATGGCCGGAAGTGCTAACCAAGCCTCTGAGAACTCAGCCTGGGCTTAGCCGGGTTAGCATTGAGCTCCCATAGCATAGCAGCTTACGATAGAAGTTGTTGCGTACTTAGTTGCCTGAAGCTGCTCATAGCTGTAGTAGGGTCGACCAATCATAGATGAGCATAGTGCAAAACATGAACAAACGAATTAAAACGAACAAAGAAACAATTTGACTCCGAGAACTCTGCGACGTTGCCCTCTAGGCAGCGCCACCTTGGAGACATCACTCCAAGCTGTCACTCCAAGTTCAATGTAAAAGGACATGAAGCGTGATAAAGTTTATCGTTTTGGTATCATTTGTTAAACATAAAATCTCACTCACAAACATTCTCAGTATTAACTTAGGTACTGTACTGGAGTAATAATTGAAAATGACTCTAAAATGAGTGCTTTACAACAGTATATGCTGTATAATGTTTATATTTTATCATCAATAAAAATAAGAGTAAAAAATTGAAAAGTTTTCTTAATCATTGCTATATTTTACTACATTAATACTGTATTAATGAGTAAGAACGTCTATAGAATGTGTTTAAGAAGAATATTTTAGCGCATATCATAATAGATAACATAGTATTTTACTTCCGGCTGCTCATTCGTGCATGTGACGTGTTATATGGGGTTTTACTTCCGGGTACAGAACTCGCGGATTATCTCAATTCGTGGGAGGGCTCGGAACCGAACCCCAGCGAATGTCGAGGGCCTACTGTAATCGTACAAGATAAAATAATTTGATGCACACCTGCGCTGAGTGGATGTTTAGACCAGTGAGGACGATCCGGGGGAAGCAACACCGTGGCCCCGCTGCGCACTGAAGTGACACAAACATTGAAAGAAGTTCATGATGAAATATACAAAGAATTCTGTGTGTATATGTTACTAAATAACTTAATTGTTTCTCTACACGAATCTTATGGCTTAGTGTTGCATAAATATGAATATTATGATGGGATGTGTTGTTATGGGCTATATTATGTTATCATTCCTGGAGTCCTTTATTTTTGAAGGTGCTGAGTGACTGAAGGAAAACAACTTTTCATTGATTAAAAACTGACATTTGGACATACGCAACTAAGTTTTGCCTCTAAATGGTTGTTTCCTGATTTAAAATGCCGATAAAATGTAGTTAAATTTAAAGCTTATATATTTTATGTCAATAATTAAAAGCTGTAACAAACTTTTTTTTTTTTTAAACACATTTGCTTGTCAACTTTTCTTTTTGATTAGTGGAATAAATGATCATGAAATAAATGTATTGTTAATTGATTGAATTTAATTGATTGAAAAGAGAAGACCTGATATTAATGACACCAATATTGAGGAAGTCATGGCTGATCTACTTTCAAAAGTCAACGGAATTTCCAACTCAGCCATTTAGATTACTTTTAAAAGGTCCCCCTGCATTTTAGGAGTGAAATATATATATATATATTTTTTTTTTAAATGAATGCAGATTGAATTCAAAAATATAGAGACAACCTGTATACACAGTTGAATAATAAAATGTAAAGTAATAAATATTTTAACTTTTTTTTTTTTGTTTGTTTAACAGATGTATGAAAAACATAATTTTGGACAGTGTAGTGCAAAATGGATCAGAAAACAGTTTCAGCCTGAAGATGCTTAAGATACTGTAACTTTTTTTGAAATTAATAATGGTAGCTTAATAAATGAGGAATATTTGTCTTTGTTTTTCCTATTCTTTCTGATTAACCGTTATGAGAGCTTATGCAATGCCTTGGGGTATCCACTATAACGAACATTCAGATGAGCCACAGATGTTCACTCATTTGAACATTTAACAATGACACTGTTTTGAAACTATTTAAACTTCCTAATTATGTGCACAGAATAAAAACGTTTGTTTTTGGTCAAAACTGAATGATTGTATAATTCATTTTGTACAAAAACAAAAAACTGAAATCTATAAGAGAAAACGTTTGTGTTACGGAAGCAATGTCTGAACATATTTACAACTTTTCACAAACATAATGAACATCAGAATGGAATCCTATCAGTACAGCATCAGATCGTCACCATTTTCAAACCTGCTCTAATTTATTGATAATTCTTGTAGTTTGGTCGAAAAAAATACAAGACATGATGAGGGGAAAAGGTTCACTTTGACCCTGGTGTCATCCTGATTTTCAGATGAAAGATGATGTCTCTTCTCAGGTGTGAATGCCCCCCTTTTTTTTTTTTTTTTTTTTATACACCAGGATGGCTTAAACTATAATCCAGACCTTCACCTGCACTGTATCATTTAGCGACCAAGCTGCCAAAGAATTAACTTTGTGCAAGGCCTCACAGTTTAATAACCCAGAGCGATGAGAATAATGTATTAAAACAATGCTGCTCAAACATCTGCACATGTGTAGCAATGTGCATGGACTTTATTTTACGTACTAATTATGTAGTCTTACCCATACATTTCTAATGACTAGTCATCGTTAAACCTAGGTTATCAAAGGCGGGCCATGTCTCTCACGGTCTATAAAATTCCTTGTGTTCAGATGTACTCCATGAACAAAATCATGGACCTTTATGACAAACATTACCTTCCTTTTTTTTTTTTTTTTTTTTTGAAGAGAGAAAGCTTTTAAATCAGTTTGATTTGACTGAAACGCAACAGGAGGGTTGATGAAATCTCGACACCAGAGGTCCCCAACCACCGGGCCACGGACCGGTCCATGGCTCAATTGGTACCGGGTACTGGGCCGCAGAAGAAATAATTAATTCATTATTTTATTTATTATCTGAGTCTAAACAAATTATTTTTACATTTTTTTGAAAAATCTTTTATTTTGAAAACTGACTGGATTCTCTCGGTTACATGTCGGTCATTTAAGTGCTAAAATGTAACCCACAAGGGGACAGCGTGTGAATAGAGGCGTGTGGGACATGCTTCAAACGTTAGTGGGGATTGTGGGTGGGATTGAGCTTGAACCTTCATTCTCCCAGCTGGTGCATGATCACCTGTAAAAAATTTTTAAACTTTATTTTAGCTGTTGAAAAGTAACATTTATGGAGTGTTTAATAATAATAACTAAATAATAATTTGATTATATTGTAAATATAATTTATATAATCTATGACACACAGGGTCTGCGGTAAAATTATCAAGCGTTGCCAGGTCCCCGGTGATAAAAAGGTTGGGGATCACTGCTCAACACGGTTGTGCAGAAATTAACATTTTGTGGGTTGTCTTTAAATCCAGGGGGTGGAGCTTAGTGAATAAATCGGTGAGCTGAGAATGGGCTCAAGGAGTTTGTTTAATTTTATTATTGTAATATTAGGTTAGTTATTTAAACAGGTACAATAGTACTTTTGCACAAACAGTAAATTTGATGAATAGAAATTGTATTAGTTAATTTCCATCACTCTGAAAAGGTGTCACAAACACCTTTTTAATGTTTAAGTCGATATGCATCTACAGATAATCTATTTCCTGTGTTTATGAACAAACGCGCTATGCTGTATCCGCCCACAACGCAAAATAAAATATCGGTTCAGGGTCATCTTCAGCGGGCCGATCTATGCACTCCAGAACTGTAGTGGAAGAACACGAAGCTTTACATTCTTTTAGTGTATTTGTCGTATTTACTGCTCTGTCTTTGCACTACGATGCCCCTAACACTGAACGGGCTGGTCATGCAGATTAAAATGTGTAAATCAAGAGGAAATGTTTTCACCTTTTTGTATCAATATTTCTGCTGACATTTGGTTCTCTCTGCCTTCTATAGATTTTCCCAGACTGAAAAAATCAAATGCATAAATTGTTCTGCCGTTAAAATAAGTGTGGCGGGTTTCAAACCTCTTGTTTGAGCTACCGAGGGAACAGTGAGCGATAGTCGTATTCTATCTCTAAAAGCACAGATAGACTCGGGTTATTGTATGCTGTTAACATGTCTGTCCATGACAGTAACCCAGTCTGTACTAACAGTGATTAAATGTGAAAGTGTTGGAATTTATTTTTTCTCATCCTGTTTATTTTACACTTCTGTGTAGTTTTGTGTTTGTACAGACCAGGCTGCTGTCACCAGATAACACAGACGGCCAGTGGGAGTTTTTAATGTTTTTTATTTTGAAAACCTTGAAAATTAGCTTTTTGAAAGTTGCTATACAAACTTCAGCAATTGCTATACAAAAGCAAATATGCAGAACAATAATTGGTATACAAAACTTTAACATTTTGGACCCTGTTGAGAATTTAGTATAAAAAAAAAAAAAGAATCACTTATCTTTAACTTGCTGCAGAAAAAAAAATTCAAATCAAACCACCTTACGTTTTATTGAAACACCTTATCGTCGTTTCCTCATCATCAGTGTTTCATTAGCAGAGACTCTACTTGTCCAGGTAGTATTTAATATGATGACCCATCTGAAATACAGAACGCTACCCTAGTTACGAACATTTGTTTTACGGACATACGAACAGGGCTGTCCGGAGGTTGAAAGTGAAATTGAATAACAAGTAGAAATAGAAATCGAATAAAATCTATAGGAAGATACATCATAAATAGAAGTATGAAATATGAGTAACATTATCCTGAGGTACACTTAATATTCGATTAGGCTTCGGCAGAGGGGTGTGGCTGACATACGTGGCAGATCACAATGTGCACACCTGATCCTACTCCCCAATCTACTGTTCCATAAAGACTAGCAGCGCGCTCATCCCGGTGCTAGAAGATTGTTCCTCTTCATGTCCCCGTTTTCCTGTGATCTCTCTGGCTCCTGGTTTCAGCTCCGCGCTCGACCAGTTCCCGCTCCGTAGTTCCCCGTATCTAAAGTTTTCGTGTTTCTTCTCGTCACTAGCAGTGACTACGTTTCCCCCTTGCTCAAGTGCCTCCCCTGGAACAATAAAGTCTCTTCTTCATTCTACTCTGCCTCCTGCATTTTGGGTCCGGCTGAAAGTTCCTGAAGTCACAGTTCGCTTGATAAATTATGGTGCGTTTTCTTTTGCACCTTGTACCAATAAATGACAAATTCAATAGAATGAAATAAGAGAGAGAGAGATTGTATACAGTACACAGTCGTATAGGTTATTTACACAAGCTTTAAACATATGTTTCCTGTAAAGAACGCCCTTTAAGGACTTATGAATAATAATTCATATAACGAACGGCTGTTTGGAACGTATCTCATTCATAAGTTGGGTAGTGTCTGAATAATGAGACAACATTGTGTGCAATAGCTAAATACCAAATAATTTAATGAACTGTATTGCTAAATGAAAATGTGGGCAAACAGCTAATTATATGTGCATTGAGCTATACAGCTTGGTGTGAATGTAACCATGGCAATAAGGAGTTCTGTAACAGCACTTTCCCTGCAGTTTGCTTAACTAATTATTAAAAGGACATAAATGGTGTAGGGAAAGTTAGTCAGAAGAAACACTATATGCGAGTTTCATATACATCTATAAATCTTTTAGGCAATGGGTCAGTCTGGCAAATGGAATGAGATCCCGCAAAACTACATTTTATCCTTTCGATGCCGCTTCTCAGAGCTTTTCACAAAGATTGAAGCAATATAATTATGTAAGAAGTAGTAATTTTTTTTTCTGATGCTTGTGCTGGTCACTGACTGATGAAAATGTGATCTACTGACCAGTGGGAGCAGAACAAATTAAAATCAATGAGAACAGACCAAGCCCACTTCATAATGAAAGAATACAACAGGCTTCTTGTAAGCCAGGGAAGAGAGAGCATCACTGCGATTTGTTTGTACTCGACATTCCTATCTGCCAAGAAGAAAAGTGTTTTTATATAAGCATGTTTCTTGATTTTTGATTGTTTGTTTTTATGTGTACTTTGATCCAAATTGACTGTATTGTGGAAAGATTTTCGATGTTTCATAGATGTGGGAGGTGGAGCTACAGAAATTATTCTTACGTGTGTATTTTCTTGGTTCAGGACCTACACATCATGTTGACGCTGGTTAGAGCAGCCAGGCATCCCTTGTGCCAGGTCGTCGGCTTACGGGTGCAGAGGTTTGCGCCCCACATTAAACAAACGGTGCCTTCGATTATTGATGGATGGCGTTGGAGAGGGGACAAAAGGTTGGTGGTGTTTGTATCTAATGTGGTGGGGGAAACGAAAAATAAACAACCAACCTTTTGTCATTAGGGCTGGGCAATATGATACTATGAGTCAGTTTTTTCCTACCTTGTACCTGGCTTATGATTATTCTGATGGAATAATTAAACTGTTATTTTTTTTTGTTTTAACAAAATCAACACGGAGAACAACAACAAACACACAGTTTGAATTACAGTCGGCCCCCTACTTACGAAATTAATTAGTTCCAGCGCCTTTTTCGTAACTCGGGAGTTTCGTAAGTAGGGGTGCATTTTACATGTAAAACGCCTGATTCATCCCAAGGCTCCCAAGACTACCCCATAAACCCTTTAAAAATGATAAAAGTACACTGATTTTGTATGAAATATGTGTTAAAAGAAAATTGTTTATTAAACCATTTAAACATTTTATTAACATTTATTAATTTAACCATTATGAAACACCTGTCTCTCTTTATCTCTCTCACACACACAATACAGCACACATTAAATGTGTATTGTGTACACATTAAATGTTTGTGGTGCTTGAATGCAGGCCCCACCCACAAGCAGGACGCCGGAGCATTTTAAGACGTGGAATTCAAAGCGCATTCCCTGCTTGACAGATCGGAGGTCCAAACTCAACTTTTAACTTGATTTCTTGAGGGATCGGCGGTCCAGATGAGCCGTGTTTAGCTCACATGCACCACATTTATGCACCTCTCTCTCCTGCGTGCGCGCGCGCGCACACACACAAAACTTGGACCTCGTCCCGATTGTAGAGGGGTTTCGACGAGAACGAAATATAATGCTGCATGATCAAGCTCAAAACAAGCCAACAGTCAACTCTCCTTCACACGTGTGACAAACATGAAGTATGTATACAGGAAGTATGGGTAACGTTAAGCTACCTCCTGGCCAATGGAAGGCCAGTGGGGCAGAATTTTGGGAGACAGCTAATGAGAGAGCAACTCGCGCATCGTGGAATTTTGACTGGGGCGCTTGAATGGCGCTTTTGGCGCATTTCATGCGAGGATGTTGTTTTCATATCCCGGGGACGAAAATGTTTTTCGTAACCCGGAATTTTCGTACCCAGGGGGTTTTGTAAGTCGGGGGCCGAATGTATACTGTTTTTTTGAGAATCCTCGATGGGGTGCAAGCCCAGTACAGAATTATTGGAGAAACTGAAGTTAAAAAAACAAAACATTTTGCTGTTTGAAAATATTTCAAAAAAACTTTGGACATGCTGAAATTAGAATTGAATTGAAACAAAGAATTGCAGCTTTAATTTTACGAATCCTCCCGATCCATAAGGTCTGATTGATAAGCTTGATCTTTCACTCAGCTCTAATTTAAACGAATCAGTCAGGATTTGGGTTAAATTATACCGTGGTATTTGGTTAAAACGCAGACATGCTCAAATTGTAATTATAAGCTGATGAATCTGGTGTGTGTGTGTTTGTTTTGTTGCTTTTGGTGCAAAGTTTAAAACCCAAAATGTTGTATTTCAATTTAAAGTAGTTTTCAAAATAGGAATGTAAAAAGAAAGTTGCCTTTTTTCCCTTTGCTGCCAAGTAGGTTGTGAACTTGTACAGTAAATGGGGATAAAATTACAGTAGTAGCAAAAGTGAGTGCAATATCACTTAAATGTCAAGTGGTTTAAAATTTTTCACCTTAAAGCAAATGCATTGTTTATATTACATTGAATAATCAGGTTTTTGCTCTTAACAAAAAACAAACAAAAAAAAACAACAGGTTTTTGTTCAAGACTACACATTGCTGTTTGAGACATGAGAACCATGGCTAGCACTACTGTGGACACTGATAGATTTTGGTTGCAGTTTTTTGCAAATGTGGGCTTAAAAAATGTTGTGGCGAAAGGTGTTTAGTTCATGACGCAAGAGATTCAAACAAATTTTCAGGTGTTTGTTTAGCTTTTAGGAAAAGAAGAGCCTGCGATCAATCAAACAAAAGTTGTTCAAAGAGAAAGGTCTCGGACCCAGGCTACAATTCTGGAGTGGCTTATATAGTGCCCATTTCACTCCGATTGGTCTACAGCAAGCTCATCTGTCAGATTGAACTTGTTCTGATTGGTCTCTCATGACATCATGTCTCAACCCTACATGCGTCAACTTGATCTTGAAGGGTGCCCCGCCCATCACTTAGTATGAACATTTTGTTTTCTTTGCGAGGTCAGTCAAACATATACCCGTACATTGTGAAATGGCCGAAATAAAATGATCTTACTCTTATTTCCGTGAATGAACTCCTCATACAACATGAATCGTCCGATTAAAGTGTGCTTCAAGTTCTATCCTGGATTTCTTCTCTTCTGGTGAGGTAGGATTTTGACTTTTGTATAACTGTCTACTCGCTTCAGTTGGACTTGGTTGTTGTCAGTAATATTTTCAAGTGTTGGATTCTTGGCCGGTTCTGTAATGCTTAATCAGCTGTAGTTTAAGGTGTGAATTGGGGGTGGGACCCAGAAAGTATATAGTGAGGATTATAAAGGTTTGTAAAGGATAAGAACACGGACCATAATTTAAAACATTGTAAATGTATGGTTCTAATGTCGTGCCACTGGACTCCGATAAACCGGGACAAGAGAGTGAGGCTGATGTGCGCAACTCTCCCTGACATAAATCCAAGTCATGCCCAAGTCATGACTTCACCCATACCGCAGATCATCAATCTGATAATGAAGTCACGGTCATCTTCGACCTCGAAGGACGAACAACAAAAAGTCATCCGATAGTCAAATAGTACAGTAAATCATACTCTTCTGTAGTTATAATCATTAACAATTTAAATATACTGTATATTTCATTAATGCTTCATTGGACAGTTCTCTATTTCAGGATTACAAAGGTCTTTAAATAAAAAAAAAAAATACTCTTTCCAAAGACATTATGGTTTCTGTATTCATATCTATAGTGATGCTGTTGATGAATAAGTAATTTGAGTACATGATGGGAGACCAACCAGTTGCATCAGATTTATAGAGCACCAAATACATGATGTTATGACATTTCAGACTAGCAGGCCAGAGGCATTCATCATTTCAGGGGTCCAAAACACACTGCGCCCCCAGTGGCGTCCGATACACTGATCTTCCTCGACTCCAGGGTCTCTTATATGCCGCACAACATTCTTTTCAGCCGTGAGGTTTGTTCTGTATTTTGTAGTTTTGCACAGTGTGGAAGCACTTGCTAGGGTCCTGGGGAGAGGTTAACCACCACGTCTCCCAGATCCAATTGTCCCTCCTCCAGTAGTTTTCTTCAAACCCCCCCCCCCATGTTCTCACTCTCATGGATCTAAACTTTGTTACATGATTGAGCACAGTTCAGTTTTTGATATGAAACAAAAATGATGATCTTAAAGAAAGCTAGAAAAGGAAACGGGAGAATAAGGTCAGGGACGTGTACTCCGATGTCCATCAATGAAACCAGGTGACCAGAAGGGAGCACGGTCTTTTTTTTTTTTTTTCTTTTTTTTAAATAAGCCAAATGCTTATTTTCCCCCAGTGGAGCTAACTGGGTTATCAAAGGCCGGCCATGTCTCTCACTGTCTATGGTGAGAGGCATGTAAAAGAACCATTGCTGACTTTCGACAAGAGTAGGCTGCAAAGCCGTCGGCGTGTTTCCGCCCTGCGATGGCCTGGCGAGCTGTCCAGGGTGCACTCTGCCCTCGCCCGAAGTTGGCTGGGATGGGCACCAGCCTCCCCGCGACCCAAATTAGGATGAAGCGGTTACAGAAAATGAACAAATGCTTATTTTTTTGGACGTACCTGCTTAGGCCCCTACTTGTATGGGTGATCTTGTATATTTTGTGGTCTGTGTTTGCCTGGGCATAGTTTCGGCATCTCCTGCCATCCCATCTCATGCTGCCAGTTAAGGCACCTTGCAGTCTGAGCCATGGCTTAAAGCATCACCTCTTGCTTTAGAGCCCTCAGCACTGTGTTACTGCATCTTTTGCATGGCGGTTTGGTTTTACCCAGATGTGCCAAACAGTCCCTCACCTTTTCCAGGTGTTCAGCTGATGAGCAGCTCTCAGTTCCTGCTGTTGACCCGAAACCATGATATCCCTGTAAGACCAAACAGAGTGAGCCCTTTTGCCAATTTAGTAGAAGATTTAGAACATCCAATCGCATAATTCCTAATAACCTACTCCCTTCTGTTTTAATGACAATTAGTTAAATTTTACTTTTTTTTTTTTTTTTTTTTTTTGGATTAACAAAAAGGGAAAAAATACATCTTTCATATTGTCCCTCCCTGTTAAGTCAAATACAGGAAAGTTTATACACCCTCTCGTAATATTGTTTGTTCGTCTGCTCCTCTTATTTCTCTGTAGAATTTTGAAGATGAGGTAAAGGAAGGAAACATATCATAAGAGAAAAAGAAACTGAATTGAAACTTGAAACTCATTTTGGAACAAATAATCAGGACTGTATACATCACAAATCTCGCTATCATAATCAACTTTATCATCAAAACCTCTGGTATTTGCTTTTCTTGAGTGTCAAGGGCCGTGGCTGTGCTGCTCTTCTCACAGGCAATGAGAAGAACCTCGGCTGCTATTCTAAATGATTTATCCACATGTATTTTATTATGAATAATTTCTATCTGCAAATGCTGTTTGTGTTCCCATTCAAAACTTTACTTTCTCAGAGTTCTACTGAAATCACGTCATAAGTGTATTTATGACCAGGACTAAAAATCATTATTCCATCATCAACACCGAACGTTTATTTTTTCTTTCTTTTCATTTGCACACTGTTTTTTTTTTTTATGCACAAAATTCTAAAGAGTCAAGTCTCTGAGTCTGCCACATTTTTTTCCCATAAATTCCTGCTCTTACTCCCACCTGTCCTCCAAGGGTAGATCAACGTCTCCCTTTAAAACATGGGAAGGCAAACCTTTTGACTTGCGAGCCACAATGGGTTTTGAAATTTAACAGGGGGCTGGTCCAGGAGCATTTGGATAGAGTGTTTGGGCCAGATATACTAAAGCGTTGCGTGTAGTGTGAAAAACTCACAGCACAGTAATCACAAGTAAATACTGTAAATGCACAACCCGATTTACTAACAGTGTGCACTGAGGACTGCATCTTTCAAATGTGTAAAATAGCCTCATCCAGGTAGTACCGTATGTTTGTCTCAATGAATACATAAGATGTGGCGTTGGCACAATACTGGGAGAAGAAAATTTAAATAGATTTAAAAAGCACACACACTGTGATCTATCAAACCTGGAGAGTGCATCTGTTTTTAATGTTTCAATCAAAGGTGCAAAATTAAAGTAATCATCATTTATTGAAGAAAAGTGTCATTTTCAACATTCAAAACCTATTACCCAATAAAATGCCTAATCATTTCTGCTCTGCTCATTTTCTGTTCTGCTGCTACGTGTAAATGCACTTAATTAAAAATGACGCCTTGTCAAACTTTCCATGTGCATTTTTTTTTTTTTTCATCTCATTTTTAGAGAAGGGCTCAAATGGCAATGGGAAAATGTAAGTTTAAAAAAGAGAGAGAGAGAAATACACTACACTCCAACAAAGGTCCACCAATGATCAGTGCGCCATCTGTTGGAGAAAAAACACAGACATTGTAGGGACAAGATGAAATGAATGTTCATAAGTAAAGTAACCAAGCATGGGTGTGGCCCCTTGCGTGCCTCATTATCCCAAGTTGATGTGGATTAGGAAATATTTTTTTAATGCCACTTTCTGTCGGTATTAAAAAGCAGATTAAAACTGAAGCACGAAGTAGCGAGGGGGGTCACTGTACTCCTGAACGTGTTTTCTTTTTAATTGCTCATATAGAACATGCAGTGCGCTTGTTACATTAGAATGATATTGATTGGTGAAATCTTTGACATTCAAGTGATATTGCACAGGGACATACTTGGTTCTCCTGTGTATGATATTTTTATTTATTTTTTTAATCGAGTATTGTCATGGTCATGTCGCTCAGCCCTGCTTGTCACCCCATTAGTTATTTTTTTCATTCTATGTTCTTTAAGTTCACTTAAAGTTCTTGAGTCACAGGTCATTGCCTTTGTTTCAGTGAGCAGAAAAGGCGGATGAAGGCAGAGAAAAGGGCTGCAGAGAAAGAGGCCAAAACCAAGGAACAAGTCGAGCAGAAGAAGGAGGAAAATGACCAGCAGCATCATGTGGATGGACTGGAGGAGGAGTCTCTGGACCCCAACGTATGTCGTCTATTATTGTGCATCAACAGTTCAGTTGGGTTGTATGGTTAATCAGGCTGAAGAGAATGAGTCTATTTGATATTTCAAAATCTTGTTTGTGATCACACCTGGTCATCTGATTTGTTTTAGGATAAATCCTTATTTCTTCTCAAAGGGGAAACACTTATCTTTAAAGCTTAAACACTTGAATTAACTGCTAAACCTGCACTATTTGATTAATAAGCCAAAACAGCATCTCACCATTCTGGGCACTTGCCAGTCCAGGTCAAAGGGCATGGCTACCCAAAATAACGCTAATGTCAGAATATGATCTTCTTTTCCTTTCGGCTGTTCCCTTCAGGGGTCGCCACAGCGAATCACCTGCCTCCATCTCCCCCTATCCTCTGCATCTTCTTCTTTTACACCAACTGCCTTCATGTCCGCCTTCACCACATCCATAAATCTTCTCTTTGGTCTTCCTATAGGCCTTCTGCCTGGTCGTTCCAACCTCAGTATCCTACTACCAATATACTCACTGTCCCTCCATGTGTACATGTCCAAACCATCTCAATCTCTCCTCTCTGACTTTGTCTCCAAAACCTCTTGCATGTGCTGTCCCGCTGATGTGCTCATTCCTGAGCCTAATGTCAGAATATGTTGTAGATATTGAATATTTTGAACAAGGTTGCTGTATAATTTTTTTTTTTTTTTTTTTTTGCTGAGGAAGGGTGTATATAGGTACGGGGAAATGACAGGACTTGGTGGCCCTTGCTTATGCACTTGCACTAAAAGAAGCACCTGTAATTAGGATGAGGAAAGCAGGTGGTGAAATATGACTACATGTTATTGCTTGAAATCCAAGTCCCACGTTTGTCATATGACAAATCCCCACTCATTTAACAAAAAAGAAGCAGTCAGTGAATGGCCGCCCTGCAATTGGATGGACATTATCAAGTGGTTTGGTTCATCATGAAGAACAGCAGTTGTTGACAGTGCTTGAAAATGATTAAAAAGAAGGTATGCCCCGATGCTGTGTCGGCACTGTGCATGAGCACAAATTAAATTGAAGCTTCATGTATACTATAAGGAATATAAATAACATTTGTATGGTGTAGTAGTGATACAATAAAACAGAGTATGGATATGTATATTAAAAGGAAAAAGCAGTATCAACTGGTATAGAGTTGATAGGACTGGTCATGTGGTTATTGCTTTGGAAGTCATCAGTCACACATCCTTTTCTGCACCAAAGAAAGCTTAAAGCAGCCATTCAAGGAATATGTAACTTTAATTCTAAAGCTTGTATCGGAGCATTGGTGTCAGACAGCCATGACCA
The DNA here is from genome assembly GCA_024760905.1 of Plotosus lineatus. NCBI lineage: Eukaryota > Metazoa > Chordata > Actinopteri > Siluriformes > Plotosidae > Plotosus > Plotosus lineatus. Next base: position 13,677,895 of record CM045751.1, read on the forward strand.
AATTTAGCTGACTTTTTGAAAAAAATCGCTTCTGCCAGCAAGGCTCATTCTGGGAAAATTTGTCGCATTGGCATTTTATTTGCTTTGGTGAACATGTCAACTTCTAGCAGAACCCCTGAATTCATTTGGAGATGAGGAGTCACAAAAGCATTGCGAAGTCCCCTTATTGGATCCCTGAATCCATCTTTACATCAGTGGGTTGGAATGAACTTTGACAAGAGCGCAGCACACATGCATGCTGATGATGCCGATTCTAGCTTGTTTAAACAGTCATCTCAGACTTTTTCATCATTACCACAGAGTCGATAATTGAAGCCCATGTTGATTTAAGTTTGCAGGATGTGCAAACCCTCTTTGGGTCTTAACCTGCTCTCAGGTTTCATTATAGCCAGACATTAAAAAGTAGGTAATAGAAAGTGCGTACATGGCAATTTTTTATTTATTTTTTTTACAGTGAACCTCAATTTGTCTGTAACTGTAAATATCTTGCAGTAGAAACCATTAGACAGCAAGGACATGTAATGAAGGAGTCTATAAACATGTTCGTTATATAATCGGATAGTTACTAATTCACGTCATTAGGTTTTTCACAGCTTTTAATGGATCGCTTTGATCTGAATTCCATCTTGTCATTATAGCAATACTTCAAGATCCGCACACAAGCCATCCAGGCTCTGAAGGGAACTGCTGAGGACCCCTATCCCCATAAATTCCACGTCGACCTGTCACTTACTGAGTTCATTGAGAAATATAATCACTTACAGCCTGGGGAGCAGCTCTCAGATGTCGTTCTTAATGTTTCAGGTATAAAGCTTAAATAAATATTGGGGGAGAGTTCGACTGTAGAAGTTTTGAATGTTTTTAATGCGAGTTGTTTGTCAGGGCGTGTCCATGCCAAGAGGGCCTCAGGGACCAAACTGATCTTCTATGATCTGAGAGGAGAGGGAGTCAAGCTTCAGGTTATGGCAAACTCCAGGTTTGTGACACACATTCTTGCACCCCTATCTTTGTGGACGTTTATCAACATAATGCACTCCCTAGTTCTTTTACTCTGACCTCAGCCATCACAACACAACCTTTTACTTTTAACTGTGACCTAAACCTGAGTCCGACCAATCAAATCAGAACTCGTACAGCCTTGTTAAGAACTGAGGACTCGTTATGTGATTTAACCTTACAATTTATTTTTATTCAAAAATTCAACAGTGTTGTGTTGAATCTGTGAAAAGGCACAGGTAAACTTCTTTAACTTCCAGTGCAGGAATACTTTAAAGGAATAGAATAAATAATTCAGTAAAAATCTATGCTAGCTACTAGCCTAAGCTTGTTGCCTCTGAGTGTGCCCAGTGTCTTTTTCACATCTAGGCCATCTTCAGATTGAATGGTAAGTGAATTTTTCTCACATTAATAAATTGCATGGTGTTTCTTCCTCTAAGGAATTACAAATCAGAGGAAGACTTCTTTCACATCAACAATAAATTGCGCCGAGGTGACATCATCGGCGTTCGGGGTAATCCCGGGAAGACAAAGAAAGGCGAGCTGAGCATCATCCCCATTGAGATGACCCTGCTGTCTCCATGTCTGCACATGCTTCCTCATCTGCATTTTGGTCTGAAGGACAAGGTCAGAATTCCTGTTTACATACACACATTGTTTTATTACTGTATTTTGGGTATTTGTGTCTAGATTTTATTCGTCTTTTCAGGAAACTCGTTTTCGTCAGCGATATCTCGACTTGGTCCTGAATGACTTTGTGAGGCAAAAGTTTGTGACGCGCGCCAAGATCATCACTTACCTGCGCAGCTTCCTGGACCAGCTTGGTTTCCTTGAGGTGAGATTAAAATCCTTGTCGGTGAAGTTAAATTGATTTTAGCAAAGTGCCACGTGTTACACCCATGTGCCATCCTCTATGCCAGGATTGGCCAACCAGCGGCTCCCGAGCCTCATGCGGCTCTTTGTCTGGTTTCATGCGGCGCTTCAGTTCAGATCAAAGTTTGTCTGTGGCTTTTTTTTATTGTGCATGTTCACTTAACTTGAGTTCAATATGGTGTTTTCGTCAAATGCTCATGCGAGTGAGATGAAAATACCTAAAAGCTTCCCAGTATGGGCAAGATCTTTTTAAGTAAACAATTTGTCAAGTTTGCTCTTGAAATGGCAGAAACAATAAATGCAAAACGAAAATAAGAAGATTAACATGGGATGTTTTTACAGATTGTTTTTCTTTGTTGAATGTAATGTATAGTCATTCTGCCTTATATGTCAGGCATCATTAGCGCATTTCAAAGCTTAAAATCTTCAGCGTCACTTCATCTCCCTTCGTTTCCAGAAGTTTTCAAAAGGGACTGAACTTCGCAAGCACAAGTTGTTAACTTTGAAAAGTCAGGCAGAAAAGCATATACAGTTTTTCCAAAAATTTACAATGTGCTCAGAGACCTAACACTTGCCTCGTATCATTTGACTTGGAACATTGCACAGGCAAAAAACGCCATACAATGAAGGAGCGTTCGTTATAAAGTCCCTCAGTGATGATGTTAAAAACTTGTCTCTTGAAAAATCGACAAACTAAAATGCATGGTATTAGACAGTTCCATCACACTGTTGAACACAGAATATCGAACATTAACACGGCTATTGAATCACAACAGCACTCTGACCTTCAGAGATGTATTTTATGTTGATGTGTGAATTTATAATAAATGTGGCTGAGTGGAGCTGTGTGTGTGTGTGTGTGTGAGAGAGAGAGATGTGTAATGTTCATGTGTACCCATGTGTATGATGTGGCTCTTTGTGGTAACACTGTAAAAAGAATGTGGCTCTTTGTTTCTGACTGGTTGGCCACCCCTGCTCTATGCTGTTGCATGCTGGGGAAGCAGGCTGAGGGTTGCACGCACAGACTGAACAAACTGATCTTCAAGGCCAGTAATGTTGTGGGGATGGAGTAGCAGTAGTGACGTGGGAAGCAAATATTTTCCCAAAGAAAGAGATTATTGAACAATATTGTTTTTGTTTTGGATAATAACAATACCTCCCGCCCACTTCTCAAACTGATGGTCAGTCACAGGAGCACATTCATTGAGGGATGACTTCTTCTTTTCCTTTCAGCTGTTCCCTTCAGTGGTCGCCACAATAAATCATCTGCCTCCATCTCACCCTATCCTCTACATCTTCTCTTACACCAACTACCTTCATGTCCTCCTTTGCCACATCCATAAATCTTCTCTTTGGTCTTTCTCTAGGCCTTCTGCCTGGTAGTTCCAACCCCAGCATCCCACTACCAATATACTCACTATCCCTCCTCTGTACATGTCCAAACCATCTCAGTCTAGCCTCTCTGACTTTGTCTCCAAAACCTCTTATATGTGCTGTCCCTCTGATGTACTCGTTCCTGATCCTATCCATCCTCGTTACCCCCAAAGAGAACCTCAACATTTTCATCTCTGCTACCTCCAGCTCTGCCTCCTGTCTTTTCCTCAGTGCCACTGTTTCTAAACCATACAACATCGCTGGCCTCCTCACCGTATTCTACACTTTTCTTTTCATCCTTGCCAATAGTCTCCTCTCACATCGGACACTTTTCTCCAACCATTTCATCCTGCCTGCACATGCTTCTTCACCTCTTTTCCACACTCTCCATTGCTCTGGACTGTTGAGCCTAAGTACTTAATACTGTCCTTATCAGTGCTTTCCTCCACTTGTTCTCTGCTCTCACTACAGATCACGATGTCATCTGCAAACATCATAGTCCATGGAGATTCTTGTCTAACCTCGTCTGTCAGCCTGTCCATTACCAGAGCAAACAAGAAGGGGCTCAGAGCTGACCTTTTGATTCAGTCCCACCTCCACCTTGAACTCTTCTGTCACGCTGACAGCACAACTCACCACTGTCTTTCATTTCTCATACATGTCCTGCACCACTCTAACATAATTGTCTGCCACCCCAAACGTCCTCATGCGATACCACAGTTCCTCTCTCGGCACCCGGTCATATGCTTTCTCCGGATCCACAAGGGCACAGTGCAGCTTCCTCTGACCTTCTCGACTGATACCACCAAAATGCTCCACTGAACGATACAGGAAATTATTCCTACCTGTGGACATTAAACTTTACAAAACTCCTCCATATAGCAACAACATCCACTTTTACACACTTGCAGTTTGCACTACATTTACATTCTACTCCATCATATTGATTGAACCATACATTTTACTGACTGACAGGAATCATTTTCTATTTGTATATATTTGTAACTTCTGATTTTATACTTTTGTTTATTCTTTAATTGGACAAGAGCAACTGTGTGCACGCAGTTTCCTCCAGGATCAATGAAGGATTAGTTCCAGTGTCACATGCATCTTCTTAAACTGCTGCTCATGTTGCAGCTCAGGCAGTGTAACATACTCAGGAAATCACTGCCCCTACGTCCATGAATGCACATATGCTCTGATTGGAAAGAAACAGATTTTAGAGATTGCACTGGAATCATTTCAATTTTCACTTGGTGTCATTTCCCCCTATATAAATTAGTTTAACTGGATTAAAACTTTGCGTTGTAGATTGAGACTCCAATGATGAACCTGATTCCTGGAGGAGCAGTGGCTCGGCCGTTTGTCACCCACCACAATGAGCTGGATATGAATCTGTACATGAGGATCGCACCTGAGCTGTACCACAAGGTACAGTTTTAAAACTAATATCTAATGGAAACCAATGAAACAAACCGCCAGAGTAATGCTCCTGGATTCCTCTGTACAGATGCTGGTGGTTGGTGGTATGGACCGTGTCTATGAAATTGGCCGTCAGTTTAGAAATGAAGGCATTGACCTCACTCACAATCCAGAGTTCACGACATGCGAGTTTTATATGGCCTACGCGGATTACCATGACCTGATGGAGATCACGGAGAAACTTCTTTCAGGTTTGTGTTTTACTCAACGTGCACTTTAATTTTACTTCGAGTAATATATAATGAGCTGTGTTTTTTGGGGGAATTTCATCATTTAAAACAATGCTAAAAAGCGAACAAATGCATACCTGCCAACTACTCCGGTTTTGCTGTAATGATTAGTTTTCATGATCCCACTCTGGGTTACGGTTTTATGAATCAAAATACGGATTTCGACGAACAGTCACTCGAGAATTTCAAAAAACATCCAAAAACATGAAACGCATTCACGAGATCACTAAGAACCGTATCTAAATTTAGAACAGAAACAATCGGCACTGCATGCTGCTAATATTACTTCCTGTGCTGTATCTGTATAGCGCATGTGCGAGAGGTCATATTGCAAGCCACACATTGATTGGCTGTTTTAAGCTTAATGTAAAGTGACTTGGCTCAATGCAAATTTGTGTTTAAAATGGTACGCACTTTAATGAAAGAAGAGGAATCCCACATGTCAGAAATAGATAAGGATGTTAAAAATAAGTTTAAGTGTGAATGGCTAGAAAAGATTGTGAATTCTGAGGCGAAAATCGGCAAACAGACTCCGAACGTATCAGAACCTTTGGCGAATTTCATAAAGAACTCTGACGTCGCCGGCAAGGTCTTGTGTATTTATTGCAACACCTGATCAGTTATGGATCTTGCGGATGTATTGCACTTATGGCTGACAGATAATTGCACTCAGGTTTTTAAATTACTAAATATTTAATTCATGTTCAATTTGAAAATACTCAATACATTGGTAATGGAAGGCATATAAATTAATACACTGTTGTTGTTATTTACCTGAGTAGTATCTCAACATTAATTAGTAACTAGCAGGCTGGGACAGTTAGTTGAAAATGTTTCATAAATTTATAAAGTGATTTACAGGAAATATTTGTGTATTTTTTTTTTTTTTTTTTTTTTCATCTTTCATTTATATAACACAAAACATTGTGCCATGGTTGAGCTATTTCTGAAATCTGTGTATGTATTAGATTGCAAATACATGTTTACAAATATTATATTCCAAGTAGTCTATGCTGGATGATTTTGTTGACCAACTGTAGATAGCAAACAGGCTCCGCCCTGGACCCCGCCAAACCCCCCACCCCACCCCACCCGGACCCTGGCTAGCCCCAGTACTAGGCGTTTCAGGTTTCAAAAGTTGGTAGGTATACAAATGCTAATTTGAAGTTGAGTCATTAAAAAAAAATGGAATTCACACATGTTTACTAGTGAAAGTCAGACCATTTCCACACCCACACAGTGTGACAAGAACTCAGAAGATTTGAATTAAACAGCTGTGCATTCAGAGGAAATCCACTTGCTTATGAGAAAATTCAGAATAATGCATGCCCATGTGGAAACTGTGCGTCGTACACTGCATGTAAACAGTGCACAAACAATACGTGACCGAGGCATGAACAACTTGTGTGATTGCGTACCCATGAGCGCCATTTTCTGTCACGCATTGTGTGCTAAGTGTGTAACTTTTACATAAAGAGGATGCAAGCGGTGTGAAAACTACTCTTCATGCTTTAATCAGTACCATCTTAAATGACATGAATAGCCAAGCTGTGCGAAGGCAAAATTTCTGCAAGTGACAAGGTGGTATTAGAGATTCATCTCCACTTTCAATACCTCACACTCGTTTTCTTTCTGCCAAAAAAATCCTAAAGGTTATGCATTCTGTATGGTTTGGGACATGATGTACTGCTGTCTAGCATGTGCGTTACCATTATAGGCAATGATCTTTACCAACAATACAAGTTTACAGATGCAAATGTATAGTGTGAAGCATCATTATTAGCATTTGGCAGATGCTCTTATCCAGAGCAACTAACAGTCATCCTTTTGTATACAACTGAGCAATTAAGGGTTGAGGGCCTTCCTTGAGGTCCCAACAGTGGTGACGGTGGGGATTGAACCGCTGATTTTCGGATCAGTAACCCATTGCGTTAACCACAAAGCCACCGCTATATCAGGTTTCTCAGACAGTTCTGATGTCCTGATTGCCTGTAATACAACAGTATATGACTGCTTCAAACTTCTGTCTTTTACAGGAATGGTCAAGCACATCACAGGAGGTTATAAGTTGATCTATCACCCTGATGGACCAGAAGGACAAAGCTATGAAATTGATTTCACACCCCCTTTTAAGAGAATCAGTATGACACATGATCTGGAAAAGGAGATGGGTGTGAAATTCCCATCCACCGACTCTTACGATACTGATGGTCTGTGCTATAATTTGTAACATTGAACTTTTAATGATTTGGTTCAGTATCTGATTTCATTAAACAGTAGTTGTGAGCGAAAGCAAAATGTGATGCCATATTCCCAGTCGATGCTTCTCTTGTGTGGATTTTTTTATTCATTAATTTTTTTGTGTGCGTGCACAGAAACCCGCAAATTCTTTGATGATTTGTGCCTTCAGAAAGGAGTGGAATGTTCGGCTCCAAGAACAACAGCACGCCTCCTGGACAAGGTTATTTATTTCATTTAAATATTAAAAAAATAAAACTTTGACTTCTTGCATATGCATGACTGGCATGTATGTCTGTATGCATTGTGAAACATTATGTACAGTAGGCCCTCGACATTTGTGGGGGTTCGGTTCTGAGCCCTTCCACGAATCGAGATAATCCGCGAGTTGTGTACCCGGAAGTAAAACCCCATATATCACGTCTCCAAGATGGCGCTGCCCAGAGGGCGACTTCGCAGAGTTCTCAGAGTCAAATTGTTTCTTTGTTCGTTTTAATTTGTTTGTTCATGTTTTGCATTATGCTCTTCTATGATTGGTCGACTCTACTACAGCTATGAGCAGCTTCAGCTTCAGGCAACTAAGCACACAACAACTTATCTTGAGCTTATATTAGTCCTTCTCAAAAAATTAGCATATTGTGATAAAGTTCATTATTTTCTGTAATGTACTGATAAACATTAGACTTTCATATATTTTAGATTCATTACACACAACTGAAGTAGTTCAACCCTTTTATTGTTTTAATATTGATAATTTTGGCAGAAAACCCAAAAATCCCTATCTCAAAACATTAGCATATTTCATCCAACCAATAAAAAGGTGTTTTTAATACAAAAAAAAAAGTCAACCTTCAAATAATTATGTTCAGTTATGCACTCAATACTTGGTCGGGAATCCTTTTGCAGAAATGACTGCTTCAATGCGGCGTGGCATGGAGGCAATCGGCCTGTGGCACTGTTGAGGTGTTACGGAGGCCCAGGATGCTTCGATAGCGGCCTTAAGCTCATCCACAGTGTTGGGTCTGGTGTCTCTCAACTGTCTCTTCACAATATCCCACAGATTCTCTATGGGGTTCAGGTCAGGAGAGTTGGCAGGCCAATTGAGAACAGTAATACCATAGTCAGTAAACCATTTAGCAGTGGTTTTGGCACTGTGAGCAGGTGCCAGGTCGTGCTGAAAAATGCAGTCTTCTTCATAAATCTTTTCAGCAGATGGAAGCATGAGGTGCTCTAAAATCTGATAGCTAGCTGCATTGACCCTGCCCTTGATAAAACACAGTGGACCAACACCAGAAGCTGACATGGCACCCCAGACCATCACTGACTGTGAGTACTTGACACTGGACTTCAGGCATTTTGGCATTTCCTTCTCCCCAGTCTTCCTCCAGACTCTGGCACCTTGATTTCCGAATGACATGCAAAATTTGCTTTCATCCAAAAAAAGTACTTTGGACCACTGAGCAACAGTCCAGTGCTGCTTCTCTGTAGCCCAGGTCAGGCGCTTCTGCCGCTGTTTCTGGTTCAAACGTGGCTTGATCTGGGGAATGCGGCACCTATAGCCCAGTCCACTGCTTCCACAGGTCCCCCAAGGTCTGGAATCAGCCTTTCTCTACAATCTTCCTCAGGGTCCGGTCACCTCTTCTGGTTGTGCAGCGTTTTCTGCCACACCTTTTCCTTCCCACAGACGTCCCACTGAGGTGCCTTGATACAGCACTCTGGGAACAGCGTATTCGCTCAGATTTCTTTGTGTTTTACCCTCTTGCTTGAGGGTGTCAATGATGGCCTTCTGGACAGCAGTCAGGTCGGCAGTCTTACCCATGATTGCGGTTTTGAGTAATGAACCAGGCTGGGAGTTTTTAAAAGCCTCAGGAATCTTTTGCAGGTGTTTAGAGTTAATTGGTTGATTCAGATGATTAGGTTAATAGCTCGTTTAGAGTACCTGAACATGATATGCTAATTTTTTTGAGATCGGAATTTTGGGTTTTCATGAGCTGTATGCCAAAATCATCAGTATTAAAACAATAAAAGACCTGAAATATTTCAGTTGGTGTGTAATGAATCTAAAATATATGAAAGTTTAATTTTTATCAGTACATTCCAGAAAATAATGAACTTCATCACAATATGCTAATTTTTTGAGGACTATGCCATGGGAGCTCAATGCTAGCAGTTAGCTAGCGGTTATCGGCTAAGCCCAGGCGGGGTTCTGGGAGTCTTGGTTCGCACTTCCAGCCATACTACTTGAAAATGTTCAGTCCCTGCGAAACAAGATGGACGAGCTTCATGCTCAGACTGCAGCACAGCGGGATCTATAGGACTGTGTTTCTTTGAAACATGTCTCGAGGAGAATACACCCGATGAGGCGATTGCTCCAGGCGACTACACGGCCTTCATCCCCTGCAATCCCAAGCGCCGGAGTCGTCGTTCAGCCCCTTCCCACCTAGGCTTCATGTCAGTTGGGGTGCGGCTCGCATTGAGCTGCCTACTATAGCATATTATGGCCGCATCCCGGCTAACAAGCCCAGTTGAGCGTGCTTAATTCTACACACCCGAAGATACTCCGATCTTCTAGCTATAGTAGAGTCGACCGGTCGTAGGTGAGCATAGTGTAAAACATGAACAAACAAATTAAAACAAACAAAGAAACAATTTGACTCTGAGAACTCCGTGACGTTGCCCTCTGGGCAGCGCCATCTTGGAGACGTTACTCCAACTTCAATGTAAAGGACATGGAGAGTACTGTAATAAAGTTTATCCTTTTGGTATCGTTTGTTAAACATGCTACAGAACATAAAACCTCACGCATAAACATGAACTTAGGTACTGTACTGGAAGAATAATTGAAAAAGATTTTAATACAACAGTTCAGAGAAAACCGTCGTTTCTCAGGAGAAAGTCTTATTTCTTCAGAAGAGACATCCAGCGTTTTCTATCGCTTAGCCAGAGAAGATGCATAGCGTTTGAGTGGTATCATAGAGCTTAACTGGTAATTAAAACACACACAAAAAAGAGGCTCATTGACAACTTGTGCACGAATGAGGAAAAAGGGGTGGGATATCAGCTCAACCAATCAGGAGAAAGGAGGACAGCCATTGGCTGAATATGAATCACATACCAGTTGCTCGGCAGTTAGCGAATACTCAAATCGTGGGTGCAAAATCGCGAATAGTCAAGGGCCTACTGTACAGTGATCCCTCGCTACTTCGCGTTTCCATTCATGTGGCTTCAGTGCATCGCGTTTTTTTTTTTTAAATAAATATTCATCGAATTAAAAATGAAGGAAGAATAGGGGGGAAAGTTAAGGAAAATGCCACAAAAACAAGGCCAATTATGCAACAACAACAAAAAACCCTAAACAAACAAAAAAAAAACCAAAACCTTCCATCAAAACTAGTTACATTGTTGTGAGGTGCACATCTGAGTGTGTGCACGCGTATCTGCGTGCGTGTCTGTATGTGTGTATACTTATATTTTATTTACATTATATGCATTATTTTTGAATGTTTAATTGTTGTTATAAGCATTTCTAGCATTGAATATGTCTTTATTACAGGGATCCCAGATCTCTGCTATTTAGTGGAATTCCGCTATTTTTTCAGCTTCAGGGGCCCTGTGGCCCCCTTGACACCCAGCTGAAATATTTCATTTCCTCTATTTCTGAACTAGTTTCTTTTATTTTTTCCTAAACCTTGCTGGGATCCCTGTTATTGATATTACATACACATATACAAGTACTTCTACATCATTCAGGGGGGCATTGGGAGGTTGATCCTACTTTGTGGAATTGGGTGGTCGCGGGGGGGGAATCTCGGGTCCAATTAACCGCGGAAAGTGAGGGATCCCTGTATTGTGATTTTCCAGAGAACATTGCTTAAAATTTTAATATTGCCAGGATGATTAATTAATTGTGAATGTAAAATAAATGCAGCATGCAAAAATCTTAGATGGGGACTTTTAGACGATGCCTAAATCTGTATATTTAGTAATTAATAGACAATGCTGAGCACTTTTTACCCTGATTGCTGCGATAGACATGGGAGTGTAGAGCCTTGAGAGCTCAGCCAGTTAGCTCCCGGCCATGGATGATTATGGCATCAACCTGGATTCAAATTTGAAATCTCCAGGTTGATAGTCACACACCTTGATGATGTGCCACCCGGGTGCAAGCTATTATATAATAAGTTTTTAAACATAACCATAACGTAAAGGAGTTCAGTATGTTGGAGCTTACATTTTCTCCTCTCGGTGGCTATTAGGGATAGGAAGGGCTGAGGGCCTTTGTGGTCTAACAGGATAAGGTGAATTGAAAATGGGAAGCTCATGGTTTTTCATCTGCTGCTAAATGACAAAAAATGAGTTCCCTTCATTTTTCTTATGATCTTGAATGATATGGTGAGCATTATCCCTGATTTTTATTTATTTTTTTATTTTTTTCCTTCCCCCCCCCCCCCACCACCACCAAAACTTTCATGTCACCTTTTTCTCTCAAACAGCTTTCTGTTGGTTAGATCACTCTGGTTCTCATCCCTTCACATAATTGGTCCCTCTGTACTGTTTCTTGATACCTTTAAAAAATTCTTATCACTCTGAATAAGTAATGTTGGTGTTTTTTTTTGTTTGTTTGTTTGTTTTATTCCTGTATTGCAGTTGGTGGGAGATTTCCTCGAAGTGAAATGTATCAACCCGACATTCATTTGTGATCACCCTCAGATCATGAGTCCGCTGGCAAAATGGTGAGTGCTTCTACATTTCCACTCTTCAGACCTGGGGTTTTCAGCCAGGGTGGTGTAGGCAAAACAAAAGCTTTAGCTCTGGACACAAATGCAGATTGATGTATTAAAGATTTCTCTACTTACCTTTGTTTGTAAATGTCTCGCTCAGAAAGAAGGGTTTAGAGAGCAGTGTTTGGAATTTACTGGAACGAGTGGATGAAAATAAATGGGATGTGTACAAGGATCCCACACTTTGCGCAATTATTTGGGATTGAGATTCCGCAAAGTAGGGTCCACCCCCCCAACCCTCCCGATGGAAAATTAAACATTCAAAAATAATGCAAAAGATGTAAATACAATATAAATACCCACACATACAGATGCGCGTGCACACACTCCGATGCGCACCTCATATAAAAATGTAGTAAGTAGTAAGACAATGGTCACAAAATACAGATAGTCACCAAGCAGCTGCAGTATGGTAAATTTAGAGACGGCGCGAGCGCTGGTGGCCAAAAACTTGGAATCCCGTGTATCAAAAGAAATGAATGAAGATAATCTTCGCGTTGGCTGTGGATGAATGCAGATGATTGACTTGGGTGGTGAAGTCTGGAAACTTGGACGATTCCCCCAAGCCGGTCGGCAACGGGTCCTTTTCGAGATTCTCTAAAGTTCGGGAAGGTTCCTTTTCTCGAATGTTTTAATCACATGACCCGTCACAGGGCGCATGCGCAACTAAGTCAATCTTGAAGTTTCCCTAATATGCTGGAAAGTTCCAGACCCAATTAGACTATGCAGGCAAAATAATTGTGACCCAAAAACAGCTGAGTAATACCATGTGTTACCATCTACAACACACCAACATGCTCATAACGCTTATACATTCATTATATCTATATTTACGTTTTTACATTTATTATTTACATACCCATAACATCATCCATCTTTTGGTGATGTGGAAAAAATACCATGGAAAATGCTTTTCATAATCACAGCTAAAGATAGTCCAAAAAATCTTGCGCATCATATTTCTGTTTGTCAAAAGTCTGTCTGTTATTTTTTTCTTTGTCTGCCCTTCTGTCTCCAACTTCCTCATCGCTTTCCTAAATGCTTTCATGTAATCGCTGAATCCACCTTTTTTTCACTCATTATTTGAGTCTCGATCACGATCTGTAATTTTTACTTTTTATTTTGCAAGCACTAGTCGATTTCTTCAGGAAATGCAAATCTAGTTTCGAATCTCCTACATACTGTACACTCTCTAATGTTCCTACAGGCACAGATCTCAGAAGGGGTTGACTGAGCGATTCGAGCTTTTCGTCATGAAGAAGGAGATCTGTAACGCCTACACTGAGCTGAACGACCCAGTCAGGCAGCGTGAACTCTTTGAGCAGCAGGCAAAGGTGAACATATTGGAGATATTTGATGCTGTGTGTGCTAAATATAGATGTACATGACTTTATTTTCCTGTTGATTTGAACAGGCAAAAGCAGAAGGTGATGATGAGGCCATGTTCATAGATGAGACGTTCTGCACAGCGTTAGAATATGGTCTTCCACCCACTGCAGGTTGGGGCATGGGCATTGACCGTCTCACCATGTTCCTCACGGACTCCAACAACATCAAGGTAAACCAAACATCACTGTTTTATAGGCGAAAATACCACAGTGCAGATGAACGGATTCAAGGGAATTAAACAGCAACACACAATTTCACCAAAGCTATTTTTATTTTATCGCAGATTTTACCTCTACAAAGTTACAATTGGGGGGGTTTGCTTTCGGCGAGTAATTTTGGCTTCATTTTTGTTTTAAACTCACATGCTGGTGGATGTTTCTGTTTCAGGAAGTTCTTCTGTTCCCTGCCATGAAGCCTGAAGACAATAAACCGATCCCTCCAGCAGAGGGTACTTCTGTTTAACACTGTGACCGGCAGTTTCCACTTGATAACAAATCATTGGCACAGCGATGAGCAAGAGACGATTCTTCAGCACGCGGGTTCTTGTTTCTGACTAACTGTACACATTATTGTTAAAGAGACATGTTTATGTTCAAAAGGATCTACAGTGCAGTTAAAGGAATTTTTTACTCGGGCTGAAAGTTAGAACCCGCTTTTTTTTTTTTTTTCTTTTCTTTTTTAAACTTGCCTTTATCCATTGTCACTTCATATTAGGTTATTTTCCCACAACAGTCAAGATGAAAATTAAGCCATATTGATTTTTTTTTTTTTTCTGGAATAATGGTTTTAATTAGTTATCACTATTCTGTCTTTTTAATGATCACCTGATTTGACATGTAATAAATCCATGTGCTTCAGTAAATTGTCTAAAGTTATTTAAACGCCAGTAGTGGCATGTGGTCTGTCAAGACAGGGAAAAGTACAGCGTAAAAGTTAAGATTCCAAAAACCCAGCTTTGACCAAATACCCCGAGATGGTTTCATTGAAAGATTATATTCTCTATCTCAGCAAGTCCACTCAGCCAAGCACACCTCGACACATCAAGAGAGTTGAAAAGACCAGAAACCTGTCCTAATTTCTCAACCAAATCATTCTTAACTTGGATATGACTTCTGTTTAATTAGTAAAGTCTCTCTCACTGTCTGTCATCATGCACAGCTAACTCTCAAACATAAGTCTGTTGGGCTTTTTACACCCGAGCCGAGTGGCTCACCCGGCTGTTGTTTATTCCTGGTTTCTGTAGCATGACACTACCAGGACTTCAACTCCTTCTGGATGGGACAGTAGTCCAGCACAGGTTACCTTCCCAGTAATTTTTTTTTTTTTCTTCTACTGGTACCCATTTAGCTCTCAAACATGAATATATTTAAAAACTGTTCGAAACGAATACAAAAGTGGAACAAAATTTTTTACACCACAAATAAATTCTAAAGAAATTACACCACTTTGAGTGTACGTATTTGGATGTTGGTGGTTGAAACACATCAGATTCACATCTTAAATCATTGTTCACTACAAAAAATAAATAAAATGGGTGCATTTTGGTACAAACAGAAAATTAAGCACAAATGATTGAGCTCACAAATTCATTCAAATTGCAAACGTATTAGGGTTGCAGGGAGACTGAGGCCTATCCTAACCCATGTTGATAGTTGGTAGGGAATAAGGTAGAGTTCACCCTGATTGGTTGCCACTGCAGGGCTAACACTCACACTGAAGGCAGTGTTTCTCAAATAGTGGGGGGTGCAGTATGATGCCAGAGGGGATGTGATGTGATTGGGGGGGGGGTATGACCCTGGGGAACATGCTTCTTCTTTTCCTTTCAGCTTTTCCCTTCAGGGGTCGCCATAGCAAACCATTCGCCTCCATCTCACCCGATCCTCTGTATCTTCTACTCTTACTCCAACTATCTTTGTGTCTTCCTTCACCACATCCATAAATCTTCTCTTTGGTCTTCCTCTAGACCAGGGGTGTCAAACTCGACCGAGCACACAGATTGACCAATCAACTGCCTGAAGACTCTTATCAGTTGTTTGAATGACCCAATTCAGGTGTGCTGCTGCTTGGTTGAAACAAAAACCTGCTGCCACATGGCTATTTGTGGCACAAGTTTGACACCCCTGCTCTTGACCTTCTGCCTGGTCGTTCCAACCTCAGACCCTGGGGAACATGCTTTTCTGGAATTGTGTACAGGGAATTAAGTGTAATTGCACCTCCACTCCAATAGTTGGCAGTGGCGCTGTCATTGTCGCTCGGGCAAACGATATGAAGTGCAGTAAACAAGAAACAACACCAAGCAAATTCTGACAGGAACGAAGAGAAACTGGAGCGAGACCGAGATATTAAGACATAAGTAAGTTAAATGAGTTTAAATAAGGATGTATTTTTATAATTTCAGGCACATTGGTGCACTTTAAATCTTTTCTGTTACAGATTAAAAAAAGACTTAATAAACGTTTTCTTTATTGTAAGTTGAACTATACAGTATTCTTTGTTTTTGTGTTTTTAATGGTAATAAAGATACAATGCTATGCAGAGGTGTACTAATAACAATTTTATAGACAAATAATACTATTTATAGTCGCTCACGGGGCGAGGCGGTGTGTGTGTGTGTGTGTGTGTGTGTGTGTGTTGGGAGGGGGGGGGGTCCTCGAGGGGGCGCCACAGAAAATAATTGAAAAGCACCCTGAGCTGTGAGGCGACTGAGACAATTTTACAGGATTTTTGGGTGGAGTGAAGTTCCAACTTCACTCTGGACACGCCCAGCCATCGAGAGCGCGCAGGGTGGCGGGCACCCGCAGTGCCTCGAGGCTGTACAGTGCAGTAATTGCGTTGAGGATCAGGGCTGGAAATGGCGATGTGTACAGCACTCAGAAGCGTTTTCTGCAACTTTTCAGTAGTTTTGCCTTCTGTCTCTCGAACCGTATTAAGAAGAACGAACAGATCTGTTCCGCGGAATTTCTGCACGACCTCCTGGCTCTCCCAAGGTAACAAAACATCTGAGTTAAAAAAAAAAAGTGCATGGATGGGAAGCCCAGAATTACAGTCAGGTTCCATAGTGTCCAGGCGCCTTGTTTACTTTTAGCTTTTACTGTTTTGGTGACCTCAGATCAATAAACATCAGATCTGTGTTGTAAGATTGGGTCAGAGAGTAGAAGTACTGTAATATTTTTTACTTTCACAAAAAAAAAAAAAAAAGCCAGCAGTTGATCTGGCATTTCCTAATAGTCTGTGCATGAGTCTAATTAATCACGTGACATTGAAAATAATAATATTAAAAAGTAATGCATAATTAAATATAACAGAATCTGTGTTCTTAATTAAAATGAAACTATCCACAAATGCACTTAGTATGATTTCCTCCAATAATAAAAATATTTTTTAAACAATATCTGTACCAAGGACTGTATGTAGTTAGTGTCTGATAAATTTAATTGATTTAAAAGATACAGACTATAATCAAGAAAAATATTATTAAAACAATATTAATCATTTTACACATCGTGAGTATTATTCTAAAAAAAAAAGATTATTATGATAATTTATTTAAAAAAAAACAAAAAAAAAACAATCTTCATAAAGATAATACAGTAGCTATTGTTAAACTTGAATGAGATCTTCACCCTTGTCCGACTTTTGGTATTTTGTAAAGTTCTTCAACAGGTTTGCCTGGTAGTAATTGCAATGTGAAATGCGCACACTGAGCAGTGCACAACTACACAGTTCTGGATCCTGCTTGTTATTCCACTGTGTTTTATTATGAGGAATTCCCTTTAGGGAAGTCTGGCCTGGCTAGATATTCATTCATTCTGAACTGCGTAATCCGAATTAGAGTCACAGGGAGGATGGCACCCATCTCAGCCAACTTTGGGTGAGGGCAGAGTACACCCTGAACAGCTCACCAGGCCATCACTGGGCAGAAACTCGCTGATGGTTGTTCTTTTACATGAACCTCTCGCCATAGACAGTGAGACATGGCTGGCCTTTGATAATCCAGTTAGCTGCATTGGGTGGACGGCAATGACAACCGTTGGCAGTGGCTTTGAACCCTCAACCTTGGGATTGGTAATCCCATCCAGCACCTTACAATTGGGCGACCACTGCTCCTGGCTTGATATTTTTTCGTTTCTCTCCTTTCATGAAGTTTTCGTATTGAAAGAATGGAAGAAAAACCCAGTTATGCATGCACATAAAGAGGGGATTATTTTCCCTCTCACTCTGTTCTTATGATAATGGCTGCACGAAGGCATTCTGATGACTGGGCATTATGGGTTATGTGGGAAGATTTACCTCTTATGCTTTGGATTGTGGGTATTAATTTAAACCTAAAATTAAATTTTAGGTTCTTCAAAAGAACAGTGTCTGACTTTTTCAACTTTTGAGTAAAGAAGAAGAAAGATGCATGGTTACATTTCACATGACCATTGGCATCAGTACAGAAGAAATAAAATGGGTTTTTTGGGCTCTTGAACATCACTGTATAACTTTTTTTCTTTTTAATCCATAGGCTGACTATAAATGATGTCCATCTCGGAACAAAACATGCATCACAAAATTAATGTTGAGTTAAGAGCACAAGCTTGAGTCAGTACATACTGAGGTGGCCAATGGAGCACATCCAGGATTTGTTCTGTCTATGGTCACTGGATTGTGAGAAATTATGCATTTTTTTATGATTTAAGATTAATAAAAAAAAATTTGAAAACTAGTTATCATCAAAGACTCGGCCTCAAAGCACTTCTGCTTGCAGCACGCTGAGTATGATGCTCTCTGTATGTATAATGTATATGTGAAAGTGAATTCAATTTCAACAGTGAGGAGTCACGGCCAATTTTTATATTGTATCTGAGGGGTTATAGTCATCAATATGTCTGTCTGTCCATCCATAATTGTTCTGGGACAGAACATGTAAACCATTTTTTCTAAATTCATCATCACATTTGCCAGTGACTTCTACAAGGCAGTGTAGTTGTGCCTTTTGATATTTTGGGTGTTTTAAAATTCATATTTTCTGACATGTGAAGGTTAACAGGGGCCGGTGGCATAGTGGTTAGGGTGCTGCGCTCACGATCGGGAGGTTGTGAGTTCGAATCCCACTGAGACCCTCACTGTGCTAAGACCCCTGGGCAAGGTCTCAACCACAAGTGTGCCTCTGTTCACCCAGCAGTATAAATGGGTACCAGTAAAAATATACTGGGAAGATAACTTGCGATGGACTAGCGTCCCTTCCAGGGGGAGTTGAACTCCTGGTCGCTTCACGCTATGGAAACCGGGGATAAGCACTGGCCTGATGAGCCACGAGGCTCGGGTGTAAAAACCCAACAGACTTACCTACCTGGAGGTTGACGGGATATGTCATCTACTGATAAGTATTGTTCTATATTGAGAAATAGCTTCCAGTGGTATATGGAGGATATGCTAGCAGTGGATTAGCCAATCAGAACATGCAGTTACTCATCTCCAGTGGCTACAGATAGCATGACTGTAGTATGTTTGTAACATGATTAGCACTTAGTTGGGGAGGGTGTTTTTGTACTTTTGTAATAAATGAGAAGTTATAGGTTGCATTTTTATTGCTAACACAGTTACAGTTGGTTCTTCATTCATTTTCTGAGCCACTGGATTCTAATTAGGGTCACAGGGAGGCCTCGCACCCATCTCAGCTGACTTTGGGCAAAGTGAGGGTAGTTGCCATAGGTGAATAAAAATTTTTAAGTCAGACATCCAGACACAAGAGAAAATATACTGATTATTTTCAGAAGACTTTATATTAGTGAGGGGCCGGTGGGTAGTGGTTAGGGTGCTGGGCTCATGTTCATGAGGTCGTAGGTTAGAATCCCGGTTAGACCACCACTATGTGCCATCCCTAGGCAAGGTCTTCACCACATGAGTACCTTTGTCCACTCTGCAGTATAAATGGTTACCAGTGAAAATACTGGTCGCGTTACACTATGGAAACCGGGGATAAGCACCAGCTACAGTTGTTTTGAGTTGCAGCAGAGACTTTTGCTGTGAAAGCTGATATTTTTAATCAGACTGTAAGAGATAATAGTGCATATTTGGGTTAAAAATTACTCGTGTTTTTTTTTTGTTTTGTTTTTTGTTTTTGTTTTTTGTAGTCCTCAAGTTTACAGAAAAACATGAATGGGTACGAGCAGATGGAAACATTGGTACAGTCGGCATCAGCGCTTTTGCTCAGGTATGTTCTTCCTGTGAATAAGTAGGTGTTATCAAACAGTTTGACAGCGTTTAATATTAACTGGTGTTGTCAGGATCTATTGAAGTGTTGAACCAGTCTTGTTTAACTATTTAATCTCTCAAACCTTTGCCCTTTGTCCCATGTCTCTGTAAATATCACAGATTATCCACGTGAGGTGACAGTCATTCATGACACTAATGACATTTTAAACATTTTGAGCATTTCTGTAGTTACAACAGAACACAACTGTTTGTATATCATGCATAACATAACATAGCACCTTCATTTTACACAGATCCATTTTATAGGTAGCCAAGATATAGCAGATACAATTTCAAATGAATACCATGATTAGTTTTTGTGTAATGGGTGGCCAAATGTAGCATTTTAGACGTTCACGATGGAAATTTCAGACCTCTAGCTCTTGTTCCGAAGTTATAGAAAATATCCGAAAATTTCAAGTCTTAATTTTGGTCACAATTTTAGGGTAGCCCTATGTACTTCACATAGTCATAACTTTGTAACTACTGTATTTACAATTAAGCCTTGAAATTCTTGGATTTATCCATCATATATAATGTCCTAACCAAATATAATGTACTAGAAGTATGCAAAAAAATGTAGAAAAATCTGAGAGGGTCAAGTGGGGACCACTTGACGAAATTATATGGAATGACCCCTATATTCTATACAAGTTGAACTCTCTCACTGTTTTAATATTCATTCAAATTATTTTAAGGTCTGGGTGGAAAGCGTTCTGTAGCCTGTTGTGAGTTGGCTGGAAGCGCTGCATGCTTATTCTGATATGGTTTACAATGTGTTATCGTCAAACTCCACAAAAAAGTGGAATTAAATAATTTAATTATAAGGACATGTTTTGATTTTTAAAAATTATACTTGTTTTTTTTCACAAAAACTTGATCTTATTGCTTTTTGCAAGAAGAACTATATTCTTGAGGGTGGGTATCCATTTTCTTGCTCGCCTTCTTTCGGAGGAAGGGAAGAGCAGGAATGTAGATATCAAATTAGATCGATAGGCTACAAACTGCTAACAGCACAACGTTGGGTAGTGGAACTTTGCATTGACATTTTGCTTGTTGATACTCTCATGCATTGCTTTCAAAAGCATTAAAATTTAGAACATAGTATTGACAGGTGCTGTAATGGATGCAACTTTTCAGTGAATACCATTTCATTATCTGTCTATCTATCTGTCTCTATCTCTCTCTCTCTCTCTCTCTCTCTCTCTCTCTCTCTCTCTCTCCCTCTCTCTCTATATACACACACACACACACACACACACACACAGACGTTCCCCGACTTGCGTTCATCCGTTTTGTTTTGTTTTTTTCCAAAAAAAGGTCAAATTTTGAGTTTAGACGTACCTACGTAGCACGCTGACGTAATGATGCTGCGTCCATTGTTTACAAACGACAGACTGAACGTGCCCCTCCTTCTTCCCAGTTCAGTTATATATACACATATATTTATATATATATATATATATATATATAATATGTATGTTATATATGTATGTTATATAGCGTGTTACCCTTGTGTTA
Source organism: Plotosus lineatus (assembly GCA_024760905.1). NCBI lineage: Eukaryota > Metazoa > Chordata > Actinopteri > Siluriformes > Plotosidae > Plotosus > Plotosus lineatus. Next base: position 13,699,019 of record CM045751.1, read on the forward strand.
AGTTGTTGTCTCTGTGATTATTGTGTTTACACTGTTTTGCGGACTTCTGTAACTATAAGCAAATTTGGTTGGTCAGAGGCGTGAGCCGACTAGCATGGGTGCAAGTACTATACACAGAGATGAATTAATTATTTGCTCGGATCGGCACAATCTACCATGCATACTCGGTTAAGCAAAGAGAGTTGTACAATGAATGAAAACCCGAATCCAGAAAAGAAAGAGAACGCTCTGCTCTGCTGGTGATTCACATCAGTGCAGGCTGAGTACTAAACGAGTTCAACGGCGCCCTTGCTCACTTGAAAGACCGGAAGTCCGTATAACCCGCACTCTGTTTCAAGCACAGCAAGTGAACTATTTTCGGTATTGAGCACCTCACATACTGTAAGCGTTGATTGGCTGTTTTAAGCTTCATGTAAAGTGAGTCGGCTCAGCTTCATGTAATGTGACTCATCTCAGCTTCATGTAAAGTGACCATCCGTCGACCATCGGAACCATTTACAAGCAGAAAGATCACATCATAGGGAATGTTAAAGGTTATATTTGATACTGTATACCATGCATACTCAGTTAAGCAAAGAGAGTTATAAAATGAATGAAAACCAGAATCCAGGAAAGAGAACTCTCCGCTCTGCTGGTGCTTCACATCAGTGCAGGCTGTGTTCTAAACGAGTTCAACGGTACCCATGCGCACTTGAAAGACCGGAAGTCCGTATAACCTACAGCAAGTACGCTAGTTTTGCAAGTACATTACTTTCGGTTTTGAGCACCTCACATACTGGTCTTTCTCAAAAAATTAGCATATTGTGATTAAGTTCATTATTTTCTGTAATGTACTGATAAACATTAGACTTTAAGATATTTTAGATTCAATACACACAACTGAAGTAGTTCAAGCCTTTTATTGATTTAATATTGATAATGTTGACAAAAAAGTAAAGAAAATCCAAAAATCCCTATCTCAAAAAATTAGCATATTTCATCCGACCAATAAAAAAAGTGTTTTTCATACAAAAAAGTCAACCTTCAAATAATTATGTTCAGTTATGCACTCAATACTTGGTCGGGAATCCTTTTGCAGAAATGGCAGAAATGACTGCTTCAATGCAGCGTGACATGGAGACAATCAGCCTGTGGCACTGCTGAGGTGTTACGGAGGCCCAGGATGCTTCGATAGCGGCCTTAAGCTCATCCAGTGTTGGGTCTGGTGTCTCTCAACTTTCTCTTCACAATATCCCACAGATTCTCTATGGGCTTCAGGTCAGGAGAGTTGGCAGGCCAATTGAGCACAGTAATACCATGTTCAGTAAACCATTTAGCAGTGGTTTTGGCTCTGTGAGCAGGTGCCAGGTCGTGCAGAAAAATGAAACCTTCATCTCCATAAAGCTTTTCAGCAGATGGAAGCATGAAGTGCTCCAAACTCTCCTGATAGCTAGCTGCATTGACCCTGCCCTTGATAAAACACAGTGGACCAACACCAGCAGCTGGCATGGCACCCCAGACCATCACTGACTGTGGGTACTTGACACTGGACTTCAGGCATTTAGGCATTTCCTTCTCCCCAGTCTTCCTCCAGACTCTGGCACCTTGATTTCCGAATGACATGCAAAATTTGCTTTCATCCACAAAAAGTACTTTGGACCACTGAGCAACAGTCCAGTGCTGCTTCTATGTAGCCCAGGTCAGGCGCTTCAAAAGTGGCTTGACCTGGGGAATGCGGCATCTGTAGCCCATTTCCTGCACACGCCTGTGCACGGTGGCTCTGGATGTTTCTTCTCCAGACTCGGCCCACTGCTTCCACAGGTCCCCCAAGGTCTGGAATTGGCTCTTCTCCACAATCTTCCTCAGGGTCCGGTCACCTCTTCTGGTTGTGCAGCGTTTTCTGCCACACTTTTTCCTTCCCACAGACGTCCCACTGAGGTGCCTTGATACAGCACTCTAGGAACAGCCTATTCGCTCAGAGATTTCTTTTTGTGTCTTACCCTCTTGCTTGAGGGTGTCAATGATGGCCTTCTGGACAGCAGTCGGGTCTGCAGTCTTCCGCATGATTGCGGTTTTGAGTAATGAACCAGGCTGGGAGTTTTTAAAAGCCTCAGGAATTTTGGGTGTTCATGAGCTGGATGCCAAAATCATCAGTATTAAAACAATAAAAGACATGAAATATTTCAGTTGGTGTGCAATGAATCTAAAATATATGAAAGTCTAATGTTTATCAGTACATTACAGAAAATAATGAACTTAATCACAATATGCAAATTTTTTGAGAAGGAGCAGTATTGTAAGCGTTGATTGGCTGTTTTAAGCTTCATGTAAAGTGACTCGATATAAATAAGTGATTTATTTTAAATTAATAGTGATATTATTTAATATATTTGATATTATTTTACAATGTTATGTTTATAATAATTTATTTAGGGGTGTTTTATGAGATACAGTAATGGTATTTATAGATGTATAGTACAGTATGAGCGTCACATGTCATACGTCACTTGCGTTCACTTTTAACTTGCGTTCGGCTGTCCAGAACCAATTAAAAACGTAAGTCGGGGAACATCTGTGTATGTATGTATGTATATGTGTGTGTGTATATATATATATATATATAGTGGGGCAGTGGTGGTCTTGTGGTATAGGGTGCTGGATCGCTGATCCTCAGGTTGGGGGTTCGAGTTCCACTCTACAAGGTTGTCACTGCCCTATGCCAAACCTATGCCAAATCAAACATGCGAATCATTCGCTGTGGTGACCCCTGAAAAAGGGAAAAGCCGAAAGGAAATCATCATACAGTGGTACCTCAACTTACGAAGTTAATTTGTTCCATAGCTTTTTTCGTAACCTGCATTTTTTCGTAAATTGAACCGCATTTTACATGTAAAATGCGTGATTCGTTCCAAGCCTCCCAATGCTACCCCCTAAACCCTTTAAAAATTATAAAAGCATACATTTAAGACCTCCTTCTGCTTCAATATCGAATCGATGGTAGACGGGTTTGACCATATTCATTTGTGATATCACTCGAGCCTGTTTCTTCTCCTCACTTGCACCAGAAATCACGTGTTTGTGTGTGTGTGTGTGTGTGTGTGTGTGTGTGTGTGTGTGTGTGTGTGTGTGTGTGTGTGTACGTGTACGCGCGCGGGCGTGTGTATGCGTGTTGACCATGTCTTCTTAGCAGAGTTATAATCTTACAAATGTTTATGGAAGATTAAAAACCTGAGTCAAGAATTAAAGCATGAAACAACAGTAACTCTGTCCTTTACACGAAAAGCATCATGGTGGAATCAGCCCTATAATAGGCGATGGGAGGTAGAAGCGTCATTCCTCCTAGGCAATGGTATCTCTGTCCAAGATGGCGTCAGGTGGACCTGTCCAAGATGGCGCTCGAGTGAAGGCGACATGAACGACAGCTCAGTTGTTTGCCAATGGGAGGTCAGCGGGGTGGGATGTTTGAACGTCATTGATGGGAAAGCAGCTCATGCAATGTTTGA